>CAJOBZ010000047.1:765000-1365000 GCA_905332375.1 Pieris macdunnoughi
AAGAGAGAAAAAAAGAAGAAAAAAGAGAAGGTAATAATCTTTTATTTCAAGTAATACAATACAAAAATAGTCCCACTAATCAAAATTTTTCTTTAGATTAAATCACCTGTGTTAAAAAACCGTTTAAAAAACCTCCCACAAGAAATAGTCGAATTATACACAATGGATGAACAGGAAATGTGGTCAGTTAGATCGCAAGATGTCGCCAGTGAAGAGTTTGCTAAAGTCAAACACAAATGTGAGGATTGTGTGAGAATATTTGCAACACAGAAGTTGATGGATTATCATATAGCTGGAAAACACTCACCGGTAAGTGTTTAAGTTTCGGTAAATGGAGCAAAGACAAATCTTTACAAAAGTGATTTTATTTGTTGAACCTTTTATTTTGTTATTTCTGTTAGTTATTTTTTAACTAATTTGTATTCAAAAGGAGTTTACAATTCAACAAATATTTTGTATGCAAATAAAATGTAAAGTGTTCTGTTTTAATTCTTAAATAATTGTAAAAAAAAAACTATTTCTCCTTACGAACAACTTTTGTGCAAAAAGGTTGTGCCTTTCATGTTTAAAGTTTTAAATATATTTTTCAGAAAGACAAAACCTCAATACAATGTGATGTATGCAAAGCATATTTTATTAATAAGGAAAATATATCAGTTCATCGGAATCAACATTTCAGTGCTTACAAGTAAGTAACAGCTCGTGTTAGAAATGTATTGCAAGTGATTAATTATTGTTTCCTAGTTATTAGTTTCACTATAAACAATTCATATGTATTTATATATTAATTTTACATTTTCTTAAAGAAACATGATATAAATTCTGAAATGTCTTTTGATTTATAAAAATAAACAAATCTTATATAGTTATATGAACTTCTTATACTGAAAATATAGTATGAATGAACTAAAAATATGTTCCATTTGCCATATTATAGCTCAAAAGTTTGATTTAATGTTCAATATTTTTTTTCAGATGTCAAATATGCGGTCTAGTTACAACATTAAAAGGAGTTATGTCGAGACATGATTGTGCAAAACCGTCAGTCGGATATGTCTGCTCCATATGTAATAAAGATTTTAGGTAAGATTGGAACCTTTTTTATTCAATTCTATAAAAAAAATTAGAGTAATTTATTTGATTTCAACAATATTAATAATAATGGTAGATAAATAGTGGAATATTTATGTTGTAGTTTTATTTAAAAAAATATTTAATTTGATGTTGGGTAAATATTCCGTATTAAATATGTAGTCATATATAAGTCGTATATAATTTAAATCCAGGTCTTTTACAAAAACCTCAATATTGGTTCATTAGTTTTTGATATATTTTCCCGTTAGTTCAAACCTAGTAAATATTGTTTTGAAGCAGGTTTTTATTTTATTTCAGTACAAAGTCAAAACTGGTTTATCATAGAAGCATCTGCAATGAAGAGAGACCTCAATGTGATTGCTGTGGAAAGGTGTTTGCTAATAAGATCACACTTAAATCTCATCTTAAGTGAGTAATTACATTTAATATAGGTATCAAGAATCTTATAAAGTACTAGCCGTTTCGCGCCCGCTTTGCTGGACGAATTAAAATAAATTTTATGTTTCATTATTTTATTTTTTTCATATTTTTATTATTCTTCTTTTTAACTTCCCGCTAAGAAAATTGAAAGATTTCGAAAATCGAGTTTTTAACAGATGTTGACGTTTAGAGGTTCTAGGAAGCCTCCCCGAATGTTTCCGCGGTGAAGTCCGTATGTATAAATTTTCATAAAAGTAAAACAGCAATAAAAAAATGAAGGAACGTTGGAATTTAATAAATAAATAGCCATAAACCATCAAGGAAATCGCATCGAATGGTGGTAGTTTCATGTCGATACGATCAGTGGTTTAGGCGTGATTGACCTCAAACGAAGACCATTTTCATTATATATATGATATATATAGATAACCGAAAATGTACTTACAATTTAAAAAAGTTTTGTTTTGTTATTGTACTTCAAAATGTCAATGTCAAGTGGAAGTGACATATTGCGTAATGTCAGTGTCAGAGGTGCTACCATTCAGTTCGGAGCCTCTAACCAGTAGTAGGACTTACATAGGGGAAGATATATGATTATACGAAGTGTGAGCTGATGGCGCAGCGGTGGATTACTGGTTGGGGGGCGGCGAACTAACTGTTTGACTCTAAATGATTGAAGATTGCTACACCAAATGTACAATGACAAGTAATAGGGATAAGTCATCAGCAACATTTTTGCAGACTTCTATCTGAAAACATCAGAAAACCTCAGAATCTTGTAGGAATAAATAATTCGCTGCCCAAATTTGCCGCCCTAGGCTCCAGCCCAGCTGGTAAATCCGCCACTGTTTAGCACGATTTCTCTTTAGCCTCAAAATAGGCTTCAGTTTCGGCGATTACCTCCATCAGCGCAAAATTACAGGAACAAGTCGAGTAAATATGGAGAATACGGTGGAATAAATTCGGGTTTATCAAACAGCTTCAAACTCTGCTCAGAATTATCGATTCGTTGTTATTTTCATCGATTGTGAGCACGGAACCCACATTGAACAGAGCTTTCGCATATCCAAATCCATCTAGGATATGTCCAACATGTTCCTTTGATATCTTTAGAGCAGAGTTCCCCAATTTTTTTGTGTCGTAGACCCCAACTTACCTGATATTGATTTCCTGTAAATTTCTAACTGTAGCGAAGTTTAGTGTTACAAATTTAAAGTAAACACAATTTATACATTTATTAATTGAATTTAAATTAAAACTACTCAAAATAAAATTTTGTATCTGTTACGTAAAATATACGTAGCATTAAATAAACAATAAATAAAATAACATAAGCAATAAGTCAATATAATGTATATGTTTTGATTATAAGATAGTATGATGTAAGTAAATAGGTACTATCAGTGTCGTGGACCCCCATTTTCATTTCATGGACCCCCAAATAATTATTTTCGCTTACGTAGACCCCTCGCAGGTTGTCATAGACCCCTAGGGGTCGATATAGACCACTTTGGGAATCACTGCTTTAGAGTATAAAATACTGCAATTTGGATCACATAAAGTTTGTCTTCAGAGCGCCCATAAGAACTGTGCTCTACCCTACGTCTGAATTCATTGGTTAGGGCTAATTAAAAATCACATTTATTTAATACTAGTAGCGCCATCTATGTCAGTCTACTTTTTTCAGTAGACACACACAAATACATACCCTATTCGCTTTCCGTAATATATTGTCTGTAAACGTTTTAAAAATTGTGTATGTAAGTTTTCTATATATATTTTCAATTTTCAGGGCGATGTCAGGATCTCCAACAACGAAGAAACCGACTAAAAGTATGCTCATACCATGTAAAGGGTGTGATAAAGTTTTCTATTCAGGGAAGAGCTACAGGGCGCATGTGTAAGTTTTTTTTTAAATTGATATGAGACAAATAAGACCACTGATTTTTGAAGTTATAAGAATGTTGAGAGTAAATTTTTACCCCGCGCACACCGTCACAGAAAACCGACACCCTGAAATTAGCATAGTCAACATTTTAGTTTTTTCTATTGTTAGTGTCGTTTTTTCTACAAACATAGAGTAAGGCTAAGTTCAGATGACCGCGCGTTGCCGCGCGTCGCCGCGCGGTTGGAGCATTCACATGACGGTATATGTACGCGCGCCAGTGTGGCTTCAACATTGATTGACAATGGACGTGGAGGAGGCAATTTGCTTATGGATTTTATATAGAAGACTGAGACGTCGCAGAAGAAGACAAAGACGATACTGGGTGCATCCAATTTTAAGTGGCAGACTTTCTTCCAGCCTGTTTGTCACTTTGTATCCCGACTTGAGGTTACACGAAGATAATTTTTT
This sequence comes from Pieris macdunnoughi, assembly GCA_905332375.1. Lineage (NCBI taxonomy): Eukaryota > Metazoa > Arthropoda > Insecta > Lepidoptera > Pieridae > Pieris > Pieris macdunnoughi. The sequence continues at coordinate 768,872 of CAJOBZ010000047.1, forward strand.
TAACTATTTCCGGATGTCAGTTGCATCCTTTGATTTTTTATACGATTCTATTGAAAATGATTTAAAATCCAGTGAAGATGCTATAAGATATTGCATATCACCAAATACCTACCAACTGAACAGGTCGATACAGGTTTGCAAAACTTGTGCCGCGCGCAGCCGCGTGGAAGCGCGCGGGTCGGAGCGCGCCGCGCGTTGGCGTGCGGTACCGCGCGGTAATGTAGACGATAATTACCGTTTATATTGATCTTGTACCGCGCGGCCATATGAACTAAGCCTTAAATTATTGAAAAGATTTTTATCTTGTTACGCCAAAGAAGTATTACTTCTAACGTGTAAATTAATTTTTCAGCGTAATCCACGACGGACTGAACTACCCGTGCCCCATATGTGGTAAGCTGTTTCTATGGAAGCGGAATCTCGCAAGGCACACCCGGAATCACCGGGAAAAAGAATCGGGGACCATGCACCAATGTAGGGATTGTGGGAAAACATTTTCCAGTCGGGATTGTTATAATAATCATATGAAACTCAGCAAGAAACATGTCCACGAAAGTGCTTTAAGGTATAGAAAATTTAATTGTTGTGAGGGTAGAACAAAAAAATTATTTAAAATATTTTTTAATTTTTTTTGTATTTAAGGGGGCAAACAGGCAGAAAGCTCGTCTGATGTTAGGTGCCCCATGGACACTCACATTACCAGAAGGCTCATGAGTACTTTGCCGACCTATAAAATTCCCCATTTTAATGGCCCGTTACTAATAGACTATCCGGTCCGGTAATCGTTGTTTTTAAGATTGAACAGTGAAAATTATCAAATATATTTTTTAATTCTTCAAACAGACATAGAAAATATTTTATTGTATTGCCACCCTTATCACTGGTGTAGAAAAAAGTTTACGACCTGAATATACAGAAAATTTATGAATTTCGGTCAATATCGGCCGTTTTGAGGTTTTATATAAAAGAGAATTTGTCAGATTTTCAGTTTTTTTTTTGTTAAAAAAATTAGATAACCCCTTAACCATGATTTAGAATCAGAGCTGATCACCAAAGGACTCTTAGGGCCAGTTTTTTGATCCGTAGTAAAAAATGGTTTTACCATTTGTTACATTAACTATAGTTAAATGAATAACCATTGGTAAAATCGTAAATGCGTTTTTCAATGCCTTTTTTAACTATAGTTAAACTTAACAATTTGTCAATTTGTTGCCAGTGCAATGAGCAATGACATCCCAAAAAATGTGGTTCTTTTTTGTGGGGAACATTTATTTTGTATGACAACACTAGACATATTGAGTGAATGAAATCCATTTTTGCCATCTTCATTCGTTATTTGCGCTTTGAAGAGTTTGAAGTGTCAAATTAATCTAAATAACACGATATAAATAAAGTTGTTTTTTTGTGATTTAATACGGTTTACACTTTTTACGATACTTAAATATATAAATAACGATGTCCGCAAACAGCCAACGGTCAAATAAGTAAGTACAAACATATTTTCGTGTTATTTATTCCGGTTTATCTTGTGTTTCGTAATAGAAAGTAATACATTTATGTTTTGTTAAAGGGACCATACTGCTAACTTCGCCAAAAAGAAACTGCCAAACTGGTGATGCTTCTTAAGGATTACACAGTCGTAACCTGCAAACAACTGATCACTGCAGCAATCTACAAAAAGATGCAGCTTGGAAATCTCTGTGACGTTTTCAACTCAGATGGGTCTAGACACCGAAGTGTTAAATTTAATATACATTTAATGAAGGTGTAGGCACATTTTTATATTTATTCTTGTATAGCTGTGTCCTACAGCAAAAGGAAAAAATCTTTTAACCCTTTGGAAACAAGGAAGCGGATTATGATCCACATGGATAAAAAAAATTGAGTTTTTGAAACAAAGACAAATAAGAGAGGATGATTTGTTCAATTATGCTAAGGAAGAGCATCATAAACATTTGCTGCACCAATGAGAGGCCCACCAAAAATTCATACTGCATAAAGAGGAGGTGCACCAAAAAGTGATGCAGCAGATGGAAGAAAGGCACAATAAATATATGTAGCAGCAAAAAGAGTTGCATCAAATTAAGGTGAAATGCAAGAAGAAACAATTAGAAAATATTTAATTGCTACTTTAGGGTTTCATGTAAATTTTGTAATGTTTTTTTAATAAAAATGGTTTGTATTTAAGTTATAATTAAACAGTTTATTAATCAAGTCAAATGTTTTATTTATAAATTCTTGTAATAAAGTAGGTAGTTGCTAACTCACAAATGTAATAAAAGCCCTAAAGAATATCATAGGTCCTTAACTAATGTGTAGCTGTAGATTTTAGTATAAGTACATACTTGTATGTGCTTATAATAATTATAAGTTAATATTATTAGTAATATATAAATAATATTAACTCTAATTCATTATGTATTCTATTGCCTATAATATTAACTTATGATAATTAGAAGTTAATATTATAGGCAATAAAACACATAATGAATTAGTAATATACTTAATTATATACCGCTGCGGTTCTGTAGCTAGTAATGAAGCAAAATAGGTTTGTATGAGCTGCTGTCTATATATACTCTTGTTCTTGTATTTTATTTAATTATAATAATTATAAGTTAATATTATAGGCAATAAAACACAATGAATTAGTATTATACTTAATTATATACTGCTGCGGTTCTGTAGTTAGTAATGAAGCAAAATAGGTTGGTATGAGCTGCTGTCTATATATACTCTTGTTCATTGGCAGTTTAAGATCATTCCCAATTTCAGTAACAATCCAGAGCACTGTTCCCTTCGATAGGGGGTAACAGTGACAAAAATCTACATCATCCCAGGTTTCTAATGGCGGATGACATTGCCTAAATATTTTTGGTCACTCATTAACACATTCTCATATAATATTATCGTCTTCTTCATCGTCTCATTAATTAAAGTATCTCAATATGTTTAAATTCATCATTAGATAGTAATAAACGTATTTATCATAGTTTGATTTCTGTGACAAACAGCTGTTACTATATAAATTACCAGCGGCCATCTTTTTAACCCTCCGATACTGAGTAGTTAACTTTTTTGACTAATGGTTAGATATTTTACCATTGGATGCTCTTACCACGGATCAAAAAACGCATTTTGCTGATATTTAACTAATAGTAACGATTTTTTACCAATAGTTGAGTTAACTACGGATCAAAAAACCGGCCCTTAATCGTATAACAGTCCCTCGTACAATGTTTCCTGATAGGTCGGCAACGCACTCGCGAGCCCTCTGGCATTGAGTGTCCATCCGTATCACCTAATATCAGGTGAGCCTATTGCCTTTGACCTGTCAGACCTGTGTCAGGCACAGAAGGCCGAAGAAAGGAAGAATATAAAAGTTCGGTTTTTCAGCCACGCGTGCCAGTACTGCAACAAGCGATTTGCAGCGAAATGGTGTATGGTGGATCACATCGACTGGGAACATCTCAAGCGCATTAAATATAGATGTCAAGTGTGCTATAAGGTATTTATGTTAAAGTAATGATTTATGTGTGGCAGTCCTATGTTTGGATTAGCCAACTGACTTTAATTTATATTTTTATTTTAATTATTCACGCACTTGTAACTCTAAACAATTTTACTAGGATACGTACGTTTTTCGAAAATATAGCTTTAAGACAACAATATAAATAAAATAAAAATAAATCAGCGGCGCGACAACCTTTTAGGTCTGGACCTCAGATTTTTGTATCTGTTTCATGATTTGTCAATCTAATAGTCAAGTTGGTGATCAGCCTAGATATCAGATATTATTTACGATTGATTCCCAAATATTTTAAATATAAATACTGAAAAATCATTTTTTTTAAATCCACAGATTTCTTGTAAATTCAACTTATTTCGTAGCTCTATGAAATCCACTAGTAGATAACGTCTCGTAGTTGAATATTGGATTTGGAAAGTGTCTTCAAAAAATTAAAGTCTAAAAATGGAGTAATATTTTATTTTTGTGTTAATTTATGTTCATAATAGTCATGTATTTTAGAATAGATTGTAACATATACTGTAGATATAGCATTATATATTAAATATTTTTATTACAGCCTTTCAAAACTGCTAAGATAATGATGGCTCATATGAATAATATACATGAGGGTAGAAACAAAATGGAGCCAGAGAGTGAGCATTTGTGTGAGATCTGCGGGAAATCTTATAAGGTATGATTTGTGTGGTACCCTCATTTTTCAAGAAATCTATATATATAAAAATGTTATGTTGGTTTGTGTACGCTTCAAAAACTCAAAAAGTTCTGCACCGATCGAGCTGAAATTTTAGCATGATATATATAATCCGCATCAAGGTTACGAAGAATTATTTTTCGTCTACTCTCTTGATTGGCATCAAAAAAATAAGGGATGTTTATTGAAGTTCTTTAGGTGCATGAGGGTAATATTTTTACGGTACGTCACGAAGATGTGCAGCGTTTTTGTCGAAGTAAAGGGAGAGATTGAGAAGGGCGAATGAATGATTATCTTTATGAATTACCAGAATTTATGAAGTATTAGCATTTTATATTTTATGCAAAATAATTTATTGAAATCTCAAATGACGAATTGTAAATTAAAATGCCACGTGTTTTTATTACCGAAGAAATAAATTTATTTTTTGGATTAATTTTCGACACTTAATGATAATTAAAGTCCTATCATATCTCGGAAATGTAAAGTTTTAGATTTGTATAAATATGAACAAGACTTAAAAATTTGTTTGCCAAAGAAGTTTCACTTCTGACATGTGTACTTTGTACGCACGAATTTTTTAAATATCTCATAACACTAAGTAATCTTTTTTTCAGACTGTGAAACGGCTGAAGGGCCACGTATGGGCCATGCACACGAACCGCACGGACACGAAAAGCTTTAAGTGCTCCTTCTGCCCCGCCACCTTCGCCTGGCAGACCTCCATTTATAAGCACATGCGCATGATGCACGACAATAAGCGAAAAGTGAGTTTTTCAAGTTATAATTCTTTTGGCGCGTTAGGGAAGAATAATGAGATTACCCTGAATATCAAACGTCGGTAAAACAGTCTGGGCCGCTAGTTGGCGCTTGGTCTGTTTTATCGACAAGTTACATTGTCTGTCATGGCGTAGAGTTCAGAGTCGTGTTTATTGAAACCAAAATAATGATTTCTATACAAGAAAACCCGTTCCAATGTGATAAAAAACTGAGTGTGAGTGTAATATATCATAAATAATACGTATTAGATTGTTTCGATTGGAAGTGACCATTAAAATGGACGAGAAAAATGCAATTCGAAGAGGGAAACGTCCCTCTAAGTCTAAAGTGTTCGAAGAAAATTATTATTATTTAAGAAGTTTAACCAAATCGTTTTTTTAATGAGTTTTTAGATTGCTTAAACAAATAATACAGGGTAGGCCGAACACAGTGGTGCCAACTTTGGGGTTTCCCCCAAAAAAAAAAAAAATAACATCTGGGGGTCCTGGGGGGGTTTCCCCCTCAAATTTAGGGAGAATATTTAGTTATATGAAAACACTGATTTTTTTAAATTGAATTATATTATTAATTATACAAAAGGTTAAGAAAAATTCATTGCCTCAATCGGGTTTCAGACTCCCTGTCCGTTCGTTTCAAATCTGCTAAATTTTTGTTAAATGTTATGTATTTTTCAGCAATCACGCGCGCTCCCAAAGAAGCAAGATTCGTATGAAGTGGAAATCGCGAATCGCATGCAATATTTCCCGCAGAACATCAATATAGGGCAGATACAACCAATTAATATTGTGCAGAATATATAAGAAACCATCTGTGGTATTGTGTGTTCTGTGATTCGAACACACGGACGTACGGAATTTGTTTTAAAACATTTTTAAACCAGCGCCCTCTAGCGGCTGAAATATCACTTCCAACCTACACAAACTACAATTACCTAGTCTTATTGGACTAAATATACCGTGTTTGTTTGTATAAAACCTCAGTATTTTAATTATTATTTCTGTGTGAATTTGTGTGTTGTGAACACACAATCGTAATACAGAATTAATTAACAAAACTTTTTTAAAACAATGCCGTCTAGCGGCAGAATATAGACATAAAATTCAAACACATAAATGGCCTTATTTGACTAAATATACCGTGTTTGTATATTTAAAACCCCCAGTATTTTTAATTATCATTTCTGTGTGCGATTGTGTGTTCTGTGTTTCGTACACACGACTACACTATACAGAATTTATGTAAAAAAAATACTTTTTGAAACAGCGCCCTCTAGCTGACACAAATGGAAACATACAAAAACTACAATGACATACAGCCTTATTTGACTGTAAATACCGTGTTAGTTAACATGGTATCCATACTGTTCTTTAAACCGGTTGCCATGGTAACGGTAAAAGTATGTTTAGGATTACTGATGCCATATTAGTTATTACCCCTATATTTATAAAATTTATTGCACCGTTTAAACTAAGTTTTTCTGTCCCTTTTCATTACAGAATAAACACAATTTGAAAGAAAGAGACAAAGTACTTTAGAGTACAATTTGTTTTTTAAATAAGACGGTAGATAGTTTTAAAATAATCTTATTTTGTATTTATAAGTGTAGTATATAGATTTTTATAGAATCGGTGATAATCCGATAAAATATTTTAATCGAATAAATTTGTCGATGATTAAAATATGTTTTAATTTCTGTTATACCCTCAAAAAAAACTTAGAATACGAATTAGAAGGACATGATTTAATTTATTTAAAAAAGCCCTATAAGCCGCTTAAAAGCCGCCGCTTTAAAGGCCGGCAACGCACCCACTAAAATGAAACCTGAACTCCTAGGTTGGTTTCTGCAGAGGGAATTCGGAAAATTCTGCTGATTTTAAATCTTGGAAATGAATCAGTAGGTACAGTTTGTCCTGTAAGAGGTTACTGTTCTGGTTTTGACCATTTATCAATTTACTATAAAAATTTTGCTCTTAAGCCGGGCGCATACATACTGATTCCGGATCAGGTTTCCGTATCAGGGTTTCAGATTCGGAAACCTGAATTGTCCGCGTGCATACAAAATGTTCGACAAGGCGCACACCGTTCTTACTTTTTCCGGACAGAAAAAAACCTGACGTTCGGTTCGGAATTTCTCCGTGCGTTCGTTTTGGAAGAACGGGAAAAAACCTGATGACGTCACCCCGAACGCAGCATTCGCATACATTTTGGCTCGATCGCCGCACACGTACGGAAATTTTCATTCAGAATCGCGTTGGCGCTGTGCCGAGTAGACGTACGACGTGAAACGCTCTCCGTCAGCTGTCAAAAAAAAAAAATGTGCGAAGCCGAGAATTTGATAATGAGTGTTGAAAAACACCAATGCATATGGGATATAAATCACGCGGATTATCATAACCGTGATATGAAAGATTTGGCCTGGGAACAGATATGTAAAGATCTTATTCAGGATTGGGAAACGTGCACATATAAAGTAAACAAATGTTAGTATTTTAATATTCCTTTATTGTTGAATCAATTTGGATTAATAATACTTTCATTGTATTGGTATGACAGTTCTCCTTCCAGCGAGACGAAATACTCGGCGAAATTATCTCGTATAGTTCTGCCTCGGTTTGTAGATTGTCGTGCAGAACGGAATGGAAAATCCTCGAAGTAATGTGCCAATGTATCTTTAAAATTATAACCATCTCGTCTGCGTACAAAATTATGCAATACGCATGCTGTCTTCGTTATTAGAACAGCAAAATCTGGTGGAATTGTCATACTTGTATGAAAAATCCTCCACTTATTTGAAAGAATGCCGAAAGCACATTCAACTATTCGTCGAGCTCGACTCAATCGATAGTTAAAGATTCGACGTTGATTATTGAGGTTCTGTCTTGGATAAGGTTTCAAAAAATTATTGTTCAGTGGAAAGGCCTCATCACCTAAAAACACAAATGGTAGAGGTGGGCCATTACTTCCTGGCAGAGGTTTTGCTTCAGGCAAATTAAGGCGATTTTCTTGTAACATTTTCCCAAAAGCCCAATTTTTAAAGATATTACTGTCACTGTCTCTGCCAAAAGCACCCACGTCAATAGCTATGAACCTTAGGTCTGCGTCTACTACTGCCATCAAAACAATAGAGAAATAGTTTTTATAGTTATAAAAAGCAGACCCACTGCGCTGGGGAGATATCAAACGAATATGTTTCCCATCAACTGCCCCTACACAATTTGGGAAGTTGGCATTTCTATAATAACTGTCCGCAATTTCAATCCAACGTTCTTTTGATGACGGTGGCCTCATTTCTAAACGTTGGTGCATCTCCCAAATAGCTTCACAGGTTTCATTAATTAGTGCAGACACAGTTCGGCTTCCCACCAAAAAATCTGTTTTCATTTCTTCAAAATTGCAACCAGTTGCCAGAAATCTGAAACAAAAAGCATTATAGTTTTATTTTTAACTTATTTCAGGTGCCGAATTGAAGAAGAAATGGAACAACATTAGAGACTATTATCGCAAAGAATTTCAGAAAACCAAAAATCTTCCTACTGGCAGTGCTGCTAAAAAGCCCAAAACTTATGTTTATAGTTCCTTGCTTTACTTTCTTACACCAGTGTTTGCTAGTAGAAAATCAGAAGGGAACTATCCGACCGAAAATGCAGAATCTATTCAACCACAACAACAATCAGAAACTGAAGAACAAAATATTGAACCGGAAGAAATCAATCGTGTGGAGTCACCCATACCTACTTTACCTATAGTCAGTCAGAAAAAAAAGAAAGATGTCCCCAATCAAATACTAAGTATGTTGCAACAAAAACAGAAAAAACCTTCTGCTAATATTGACGAAGATGACGACACGAAATATCTTCTTAGTTTCAGAAGCTATATGAAAACAATGAATGCTCATCAAAAAATTAATTTTAAAGTCGGTATGCTTCAATTGGTAAAAAGATTACCATGGGAAACGAACCATCGCCATCAACGTCCCGGTACACTAACTATTATCAACAAAGTGACGATTCTTCAGGGTCGTTTCCAATGGCTCCATCACCGACTTACGTTCCATCTTATCAAAATATACACGTGCCCAAAGTATCACCAATATATTTGCAGAGTCCATCTCCATCACCACCAACTTTTTATCAATCTTCGCAGCAGCAAAATGTGCCCCGTAAGAATACCAGGAAGCCTATTTTTATCCACTCAATTTCTAGTGTGACGCCTCCCCAATCAACAACCCAACAAAGCCCCAAGCAAGATTATCCTGTTAAGGTATCTATACCAAATACTAGTGTTGAAGACAATGAGGCTACACAGTTTATAGTTCTCCAGCCTCAAGATTCACAGGAGGGAACAATGCAAGAATTCTTAAACTTTAAGTAAATTTAAAGCGTAATGTTTGTACAATATCTTAATTTTTATTACAATAAATACATACATACCTTAATGTTATGGTCAATTTTTCTTCTGTATCCAAACACAATCTCATGTGCGTATTTTGCTTTTTTATTTTATCTCGTATGCTATTATGAAGCTCATCAAAGGATTTCATTGACATCCTGTAATATTTGAAGAATTCTTCTGGGTATGCCCGTAACTTTGCTCTTTTGACATAGAATTGACTCTCAGTTAATCTTTGGGTATTCAGTGGATGCACCCAATAACGACGTTTTATGCCCTTTTTGTCTAGCGCCAATAAAAGAGCAATGAGCATCAATTCGTCTTCGTCGTCCATACTCGTGCGTTATCAGAAGCGTCTATGATCGAACTGATCGTTTAAATTCCGAATGCAAAAAACAGAATGTGTGCGCTCTCCACACGGAATTCTTGATTAGGAAACCTGATCAGGATTTCTGATCAGGAATCAGTATGTATGCGCCCGGCTCTTAGAATTCTGTTAGTGCTAACAAAGTCAAAGTCAAATCATTTATTTCAATTAGACCACCTAAAATGGCACTTTTGAACGTCAAACAAAATACAAAGAAGATTCTAGTTGCCCCTTCCAAAAGGTAGTTTCGTGTGGAGAAGAATGGGAAAAACACTCCACACTTACTCTTTTAACTATAAGATAAGTATGTAATGAAACGTGTATTATTAAAGGTGAAAATTAATTTGATTGCCGTTTTAGTCACAGTCGACAGGAAAATATAATCAGTAAAAACGTTAATATTACGCGGATTTTAGACATTGTTTCGTATCGAATTATTTTGTCTCATAAACGTTCTATGAGAGAGATAAATAGAAAATAAAAGTTTATTTTAAATTAACTTAATTATCTTAGTCATACCTAAACAAAACCTATACGGCACTTTTAAAATAAATCATGATTTTGCTAAAACCTTGCTGTGACTGAGGTGTTCAAATTAATACCTGCAGCTGAGTTTCATCATCGAACGTCGAGGCAGAATACGAAATTCCACCGTATCACCTCGACGTCCGTCGTTCCACAACTGAGCGTTTTTAATTTATTCTATGTGGAACGAGCTGCCCACTGAAATATTTCCGAACCAATTCGACTAAGGGTCCTTCAAGAAAAGAGCGTACAAATTCTTTTGGCCAGCAACGCGCGAGCCCACTGGCAATGAGAGTGTCCATGAGCAGCGGTATCACTTAGCATCAGGTGAGCCTCCTGCCCGTTTGCCCCCTGTTTTATATAAAAAAAGAGTATATCTTTTATAAACCTGTAGCGACATCTACGATCTGCGTTTACAAATCACTGCCATGCTATACTCTGTACGCTAAAACGCGTTTAGGAAGTTATTCCGGCCGCTACGGATATAGAGAACTTCTCCTTAGCCACTCGGTGGTTAGTCGGGTCGAAGATCCTTTCTCTAGGGTAGAACAGTACACCATCATTCCTCCACAAACCTATTAAAATCTTTAGTAAATAGCTTTTTTTTGGAAAACGGATACTTTTCTTTAATAAACTCCCAGAGGCTCTTTTATCTCTGCCTTTAAACAAATTTAAGAAATGTATTAAAGAAAAGCTGTGTAAAAAGGCTTACTATACAGTTAACGATTATCTAGTTGATAAAAGGGCCTGGGACTAGTGCTAGACAGGCTCCTTCTAAGTAATTTGCGATATTTGTTTTACAATAAGTGTTTTTAGATGATTTGCTATTTCAAAAGAGTACCGAGAGTTTTTTACGCCAACTTTTTCTCACGGCCTACACCCTCTGTCTTCTTTGCCGATGAGTAGGATGTCTACCGATACAAATTTAATGGCGTGGAATAAGTGATACCTGTATCTTTTATTCCATAATAAACATTTTTTGTAAGTATCCATTGACTCTGAATGAAACTTAACTTTGAAATCTAGTTTCTAAATCTTACCCTGAGTAAAACACTCTATACTTAAAGGCTAGTTACTGTTCATACTACACTGTATGTTACCTTATAAATTGATTCACACAATTGCTGACGAGAACAATGATCGTAAACATTTTGAAATTATTATTTCTATGTAAGTAAATTTACGTATTTACGTGTGAAAACTAAATAAACCATAAAGCAAACCAAATTACACAATTGGAACCTTCAAATCTCTATATATATATAAAAGAAAAATGGTCTTCGTTTGAGGCTCCTTCACGCCTAAACTGATCGTATCGACATGAAATTCCGACGTTCCTAGATGGTTTATGGCTATTTATTTATTAAATTCCAACGTACCTTCATTTTTTTATTGCTGTTTTACTTTTATGAAAATTTATCCATACGGACTTCACCGCGGAAACATTCGGGGAGGCTTCCTAGAACCTCTAAACGTCAACATCTGTTAAAAACTCGATTTTCGAAATATTTCAATTTTCTTAGCGGGAAGTTAAAAAGACGAATAATAAAAATATGAAAAAAAATAAAATAATGAAACATAAAATTTATTTTAATTCGTCCAGCAAAGCGGGCGCGAAACAGCTAGTTAAATTATAAAAACTCTTTGCTGCGGCGGTAGTAACTAAGAATTAGTTAAACTAAATATTGAAATTTTGTACCCAATTCTGATATAGTTGTTCAACAAAAAAAGAAATAAAAAAAACGAACACTCTGTTCCGACCACAGGCCGGCGCAGGGACCACAGTTAGGCCTTTGGCCCGTCAATGATTAGACTTTTCGAGTATCTTTAAGTTGGAGGAAATCACCTTCCTTCCTCCACAGATAATGAATCACTTTAGAGTACAAAGCTCCATTGATTTGAATTAGAAAAAAAACAAGCCAATAAACAGCCAGGTTATACGTGTGTATTAATGTGTTCCCTGGCCTCGATTTCGGCTACAACCTGCCGAGTTTATCAGAGAATATTTATAAAATATACATTATTTTTCAGTCTCTATAGCTCTGCTGTATCTATCAAGAAAGCGCTTCACCGGCTACGGCTATGTTAAAAGACAGAATGGACACGACACTAAAAATTTGGATGTTTGGTTCGTCGAATATTCGCGAATGAATCCAAAATATTACGGAGACCAAGCCAATTAATAAATCTGGTTTATCGCCATTTTTGCTTTAATTGCTTTCAATAAACTTAATCTTTCAACAAACAAATTAAATATAATCAAAAGTGCTTTATCGCTAATAATTGAACTCTTGCATGCAGCCCTAATTGAAGGTCTTGTTATCATGTAAAACTTAGAAATAATAACACAGTATTTGTGAAAGAAACAATGTTACACTAACTTTATAATTGCCAGTAAACGACATACAGTGTAAACTACTTTATAACTTTATTCGATATAACGAAAAGTTGCATATAACGTAAAAATGAGTACGAATTACATCCGTTAAATTGTAAGCAGTACGTTGAGGTTCACAATCTTTCGACAGTTCATAATATCGCGAGATAGATTACAATCTAACGGTGTTTACAACTTTACGGTGACATATACAAATTATTGTTATTGGTTAAATTTGTTTTGTTTCTCTTTCCTCCGTATAACTAAAACTCTATGACGAAAAAATGCTCGGTCCCTTGAAATTTGTTATAGAAAGTTTACACTGTACTTCCACAAAATCAACAAAACATGACTTCTTCAAAAAGAATCCTATTAGCAACATTTTATAAGAAACTAGCAAACTCGGCGAACTCCGTTTCGCCACCAGATGGCTTCGTTTTATGTAACATTTCGTTTGGTGATCCCGCTTATCTGTTGAAATTTTTCCTGAATTTTCTTTGCTATAAACCTCACGGAGCCCGAGACCTTTCCAACGAATGCAAAACCGTGGAAATCGGTTCGTGCGTTCTGGAGTTATAGCGTCAGGAAGGAAAACCCGACTTATTTTTATATAGTAGATATTTCAAAGGTACACTCAGTTCAACCAAAATCACTAACCCTCATTTTAAAGATCAGAGTTAATACTTAGAGCAAAGTAAAGCTTCCGCTTGTTAAATCCAATATATTTTTTGGTAATAATATAAATAATAAACTCTTGAATCATACTCTTATACTCACTAAAAAAATTAATTTTAATTAATTTTATTCGTATAAAATTATAGCCAGGAATTTAATCTGTCAAAATAAAAAAAAAACCATTGAACATGCTGCCAATCAACCAATAATGGCCAGAAGATTAAGTTCTAACTTAAAGACTTTCACTTAAAACTTAAATTAGACCGTCTACCCCAAAATCGATAACTGATCATTGATGTTGGTAGTCATAGAACGTAGAGTTGTCCACCCAGAATACGAAGGGCCGCCTGTGCAATGTGCATCTACAGCAGTGTGACCAGATTTAGTAGATTTCTACTTTTTGGTAGATTTTGAGGTACTGGCAACAGAATTTAGTATGTAAAAATTATTTGGTATATTTTAGTAGAATTCACGTTTATCAGTTATTCTAGTAGGTACTTTTTTGGCACATCGAATAAATGCGGGGTATTCCCTTTCATCGATTGGGTGGTAAGTTCTATTGAATTTTCGTTATTTTCGTTACTATAAACCATTCGTTCCGTGACTCGTGAGCATATTGTGATTAGTGGGAATACCTTTACTGAGAATTTATATAATCGAGTATATAATGAAACGTAAATATACACAAATATATCGCGATGAATGGGAGCAAGATCCCTCATTTAAAAGTTGGTTGTCTAAATCTAGAGTAAACACTACGAGTGCTCATTGTAAAGCATGCAACTGTGAAGTACTAAGTAGAGTGGCATCTTTAAAGGAACATATGGCTACATCAAAGCATATAAAAACATGAAAGGATATTCCGGCATTTCTAAGGTACGTAAGGTACTTACATTGATATGTGGAATGTAAGTCTTAGTTAATTATTTTTGTTAAAAAAATTTAATACTTTCATCGTGAACCCGTATTATGTTCTAAACCTTATGATTTCCATTCAAAAACAAACTTTCGCTGTTTTAAGTATTTGTTTATTATCTACACATTTACATAACAATTATTATTATACAACTATGTGTGTTTATGCATGTTTATTTATTTAAATGATATATTAAAACTAGCAGACTCGGCCAAGCGTTGCTGTGGCTAAGGTTTTTGTTATATTACATAGTAGTAAACTATTCAAGGGAAACGGTAGGAGAACGTATGTGAAAGGTAGCTTATGTGAAACGTTGATACTTTTAACACAGCGCCATCTGTTAGGGGTAGGAGAACTTATCTTAAAGGTAGATGAAAGCTTATGTGAAACGTTGATACTTATAACACAGCGCCATCTGTTAGAATTGTATCAAATAATAAACAAATATTTTGCAATAAAATAATATTGCGACTATAATTTGAGATTTAAACTACCCTTTTAATTTGGATCAAACTACACACGGTGTGCAAATTTGATTGATATCGGTTCGGTAGTTTAGGAGTCCATTGAGGACAAACATTGTGATACGAGATTTATATATATTAAGATTGCTTATTTTTTGACTTTTTTTTTTTTGTCCTGCATACTTATTTTTAACTTTTTTTGTTTACAGATTGATACGATTTTTAAAACATCAACTATTTCGGAAGAAGTAAAAAAAGCAGAAATCAGCATTGTAGCTGCATTAGTGGAACATAATATTCCTTTTCGCGTAATGGATCACGTAAGCGAAGTTATTTCAAGGGCATTTCACGACTCTGAAATCGCAAAACGTTTTTCCTGTAGAAGAACTAAATCTGCCGCAATTGCTTACAACGTCTTAGGCAATAACTTCGAAGAAAAAATGCTTGCAGAATTACGTCCAAGGCTGGAAAATGAAACTGAGAGAAGCCCAGTATTTTCGCTCATTATCGACGAAAGCACAGATGTCAGTACTACCAAGGTACTTGCAGCAGCAATAAAGTACTACTCAAAAAAATTGCAATCTCCACAAAACAAAATTTTTGTGTATGGTGGACTTAAAAGGTGAAACTGCGCAGTATTTGTTTGATAGTTTAACATGTGCCTTATCTGAAAGAAACCTTAACATAGAAAATTTAATAGGGTTCGCTGCTGATACAACGAATGTTATGTTTGGCGAAAGGAATAGCGTGGTATCTAAAATTAGGGAAGTCAACCCAAACTGTATTTTTTTAAATGTATTTGCCACTCAACAAATCTTTCAGTAAGTTATGCATGAAAAAAATTACCTCGTTCTATAGAGTTGTTTGTCAAAGATGTTTATTCATACTTCTCTCACAGTAGCCAACGTCAAAGAGAGTTTGTCGAATTTCAAAATTTTACTGACACTCCAACTCACCATATGCTTCGTCACTATGATATCAGGTGGCTTTCTCTACATCAATGCATTCACCGAATTATAGAGCAGTGGTCAGCATTAAAACTCTTTTTTCAAAATGAGTTTTTAGGAAATAAGAATGCAAATGCTACTTGTCAATTTATATTTGATCACCTTAACAGCGATGAAACAAAACTTTATCTTTCCTTTTTAGATTTTATATTACCCATAACTACAAAATTTAACGTTATTTTTCAAAGTGATCAGACGCTCATTCATAAAATTGACACAGATATACAAAACATGATGAGTTCCATTTTGAGTTGTTTTATGAAGATAAATTATATTAAAACTACTTCGCTTCAGTCAATAGATCCCAGTTCAAGTATGCATTTCCTTCCTATACAAAACATGTACCTGGGCACAAACGTAGCCATAACATTGGAATTATTAAAAGATGATGTTCGAATGAAATCTAAAATTGAAGAGTTTCTTAACAGATGTCAAGCATTTTTTGATCGAGCTAAGTAAACAATTTCTCCAAAGACTGCCTGTACAAGATAATTTCTTGCAGGATTTGTCGTTTATCGATCCCCAAAAGGCAGTGTATGGTGAATTTCGAACTCTAATAAAAATACTACAAAGGTTTCCTAACTTAGTTACAACAGAAAATATGCAAATTGTTGACAACGAATATAGGGAATTAAAATTAGATGTTTCCGTGTCTAATTTATTGTCAACTTCGAGTTCAACTTCTGAAAATTTTATGGTGGATAAATTTTGGAGTGAGGTCAGCCAAATTTGCGATGCGAATAGCAAACCAAAATATGGCAATTTGGCCCGGTTTGTGAAGCAAATGACAATACTACCTCTGTCTAACGCCAAAGTTGAAAGAATATTTTCCGATATTAATAGAATTAAAAGTCAAGATAGAAATCGTTTTAATAACAAGAATGTTGCTGCAATTATGCATGGAAAAGAGGGGCTACGACAGTTGGAAGGAGGATGTAGCAGATTTGATCCTGACAAAAGTATGATCAAGCTAATGGACTCAAAACAGCTTTATGACAATATCCAACTATAACGACGAAAAATCTTAGCTTTAAGTTTCATTTTATTATTATTAATTTAAAAAAAATTGTAGTAAGAATTAAAATTAAAAAAAACTTCGCTTCTTTAATTAATCTTTACTACTTTTATTATTTTATCGTTTAATCAAGAAAATTCATGTTTTACGTTGTAAACCAACAGCAAAAAAATATAATAGATTTTTTTGTATTTTCTCGTTCCTTTCGGTAGAATTCAGTAGTTTTTAACCTCCACGAGCAGTAGATTCGTCAAATGAAATCTGGTCACACTGATCTACAGGCCGCTGAGCTTCCCGGGAAGACGACCAGAGATCTTCCTTTGAATTGTAGTTATTAAATAGATATAACATTATCAATTTCTAATTAGAATTACCAAAATATTTCACTCCTTGCATACAATCTAAGTATTCAGCTTAAGTTTTAAAGTTTTAGTAAGTCATTCAAAACAATTATTGTTTCCGTTTTATGTATGAAGTCGAATTAACACATTATGGTCTTTTTGAGGATATGTTTTGTCACATTGAAGGCATTTCACAACTTTCATATTTAAATTACTTTTTTGTATAAATGTAGTAAAGTATATGAAACACACTTTACATAGACAAAAAGATTTTTTAAGTTTTATTAATTAACGTAATTAAAGTAATTAATGTAAAAACTTAATTACGAGTGTGCTCTTGCCAACATAACAGCTTGAATCCTCTTTATTGCCGACCACAACTTAGTTTGGCCGTTTACATCGGTTATAAAGAATCCATCAAAAATTATATAAAAAATTGCCAGAATTCACTTCACGCGTATTAATTTACACGATTATACATACTACGTCAAACAATTAAATTTCATTCTATCAACTGAAAACGACTTGAAAACGTAAATTTGCTTATGTGCCCATTTTTTTGCAAGAGTTTATTAATCTGTTTTTGTGCCGAACTCGAATGTATTCTAATTTATTTATTGGTTTTTCATTCATGATGGACGAAACTAGTAGTCGTAAACCACACTTAATAGGTACTCATTGTATAACTGAGAAGTACCTACCAATTCTATAAAGAATAAGATAATTTAATATCTAAATACTTTCAAACAAAAAAACTTTAACTTAACTTTTGATTTGATTTTTGTTTAATCATTTTACTTGTAAACCTGCACGTGACATATCTGTGACCATTACACATAACTAAATTCCTGTTTAACATAGTAGTTTCGGCTTAGCTTTAGCTAGTAAATGATATATCACTTTACAGCTGGACATACTGAACTGAATTCAAATCTCTCAAATCATCCCAAATGGGAGGCATTAGGCTAATTACATATTTTAAAAGAACTTATTACACATATTTTAGATTGTTAATAAAATCAGATGTAATTTAATTAATACCAGTTAGTAGTGCTCCTGATTGGTACATAGCTTAGCATAGAGGATTATTAATTTGTTATTCCAACCTCCAAACAAATATCTCTAAAGCTCAGTAGGTTTCGTAATAAAACTTAAATTTAAAAGGTCTTGAAAGGCACAACAAGCAGAAGTTCTAAAATTACTAGCTGACTCTATAATCTATAAATTGATTCATGATCCTTATCAATTAAAAGATGCATAAACAGATATGATGTAGCTATGAAGATATATAAAAATGCTAAATTATTTTGTATAAATTTAATTACAGTTAAATTAGTAACAAACATTTTAAACTGAACATAGCAAAAATATGTTTATTCAAATATTTCAAAATTAATATAATACATTTGGACCTTTGTATTAAAATGTGTTGAGACAATAATATAGCAGTCATTAATGAAAACCTTAAAGAAAGAAAAGTAGTAAACAGGTTCAAAATTATAAGATTTGACATGGCCCTGAAGACAATATTCGAGTTTATATTTATAAAAAGTAAGAATTAATCTAAAAATAATGTACATTTAAGCAGACAATTCATGAATATTACTTTAAATACAAAACAGAGAACAGATAGATTTAAACCTTTAAATTAAATGTTCAATTAATGAAAGCACTTTTACAAAAGATATCCCAAGTGCTGTAAAAACAACAAAAATAGCTAAATAAAAAGTTTTTGGTATTAAAAGAGAAGGAAATACACTTCATTCATGAATGTCCAGTGAATAAATAATAATCTAAAATCTCAAGACATTAGGCCATGGGCAGGTAAACAGTTACTTTACAAAAATCTAAACCGATTATGTACTCTTTTCAAATGAGTTAGTAGTGATTCCTTTGCTTTAAATTTTAGAGAGCAGAAATCACATTCAAATGTTACATTTTTGTATGTATGTTTGCTGTTGTAGTGTTTATTCAGTCCATCTTTGCTTGTAAACTTTTTCTGACATTTTATACATGAATTTTCAGCTAAAATTTGTTTCAACTTTAAGTGTTGTCGAAGGCAGTAACGTGACTTAAACGTAATAGCACAAGCCTCACATTTTGACTTACTTTTGATCTGATGCTGCGTTTGGCAATGTATATCCAAGTTACTCTTTCTTTTGAACATGATCTGACAGTCATTGCATTCAAAAGTAGCTTGTCGTTGCTGGGTTTGGTGGTTCGACGTCATATGTCGAAAGAAATGACTGTTTTGGGTGAATTTTACACAACAGTATTGGCAAGTATAAATGAAATTCTTTCCGTCGAAATTTGGTGGTAAATTCTCTGGCTTCCGACGTAATGCTGGGCGTGTGATTCGTATTTTCGGACCTATTCTTGGTTTCTTATTCATAACTAGGCTGGTGTGGACTTAATTTAACTTTTATTGCATTATTTTTTGTCACAACACGTAAGCAGGATGGATTGTACTAAAACTCAGTTCAGTTAATAATTGACTAGTTAAAGTAAGTTTTTGTTTAAATAAAAATAATCTAAAATAACTATTGCTATAATAATCTATTATTTAAAAAAATAAGTAAATTAATTGTAAAAATTTTAACTGAAAGTAAATGTCAAAACGAAAACAAATAATATGGCAGATGGGAAATTGACGACAGCAAAGTTCGTTCGGAAATAAAAGTTACTTTCTCTTTACAGAAACTATGTGTAAATTAGTATTGTTACATATTAATATAAATATATCATGATTTAACATTAAATAAGTTACATACACCGTTATGTATTTACTGTGACAATGTTAATATATAGAACTATTTGTACAGAACGAATAACATGAATTCTAAAAACTTCTTAAGAAATTCTTAACGACACATTTCCGGACGGGCCTCATATCAGCCGTTATTTTTTTGACCTTGAAATAACGAAACTTTTGGAATTTGGGTCAATCGCTGAGTTAATAATAATTTTTATTACAATTTGCTCACTAAAAACATCAAGAGAATTGACAAAAACATACAGGAACATCTATTAATAATATTTTTGCCCTAATAGATGGAAATTATTTAGTTATGTAGGTACTCAAAACTGGAATATCCTCGCTGCTTTTTTCTAATGTTAAACAAGTTTCTTACTTGGATATGCAAAATAAACGTTAGTTCTATTTATTATATTATATAATGATTATATATCTTAAAATTATAACTGTCTCCATGTTTTTATTACCATTAACTACGTGTAGAAATCAAGTAGTGTATTTAAATGGATTATAATGAGCAAGTGAGATTTCAATTATTTTGTATTTGGAAAAGAGCGGTGGTTTAGTTTACGACTGAAAAAAAAAAAAAAATCTATTATTTGGACTTATCAAGTCTTTAACATAATAAAAATTCATATTGCATCCTTATGATAGAAATAAATTAATATATTTATAAATAGCACAGGAATAAATTTTACTAAGCAACACATAATTAAGTACTTTAATTAATTTTTTTTTATTGTAAATTAAAATTTACTGTCACACTGATTCAGTGACAGATAATAAGATGCAGATACCGGCAAACATCATGAACAAATATTCTTGCCTGCGCAGAAGCGATTTTTAGGTATCACTGGGATGGGTGGTGGTGCGCGGCGGCGGCAGAGATCGCGCGATTGGTAAATCAGTTGACGTTTGTGTCCCAGATGCGTGGTTTCCCCCACTCCTTTGTATAATGATCAAGAGTTTGCACAGTAGCTTACAATCAGAATCTAGTAACAATAGTATTGGATTTTAAGCCATTACATTCGTAGCAGATACCTAGAAAATTGGGACTACTATGACGTTACGGGTAAAACAAAGTTTTTACAGGCTTAATTTTTATTGGAAAATGGATGTTCTGGGACCTATAAGCCTAGGACCTTTAAACCATCAGTAGTTAGATTGATCGAGGATCCCTGTGTCTTGGAGAGTACTAGCAACATACTATCTTAACAATTATCTACGCATTTAACATGTATGACTATAATAACTTTCTTTGTTTTTGTAAACACTTCCATATACATTGATGCTATGACGAGCGCCTAAACTAAACCCTACTCCGCGCCGACAGTCACGAAATGAAAAATAAAAAATAAAATATGTTTACGATGGAACAAAAGATACATGCTTTAACACTTATTCAACGTCATTAAATGAATTTGAAGGCATCCCTATTCTCATCGGCAAAGATGATAGAGATGTAGCCGGAGATAACAAGCTGCATTATACACTAGTTTCTTATGATAACATTATCAAACCATCAAACAATACTTATTTAAAACAAAGTATCGCATTTAATTAGAGGAAGCTTGTCTTGACCTTAGCCCAGGCCCTTTAAACTAGTCAGATTAGATAATCGAGGATCCCTTTTACACAGCTTTCTTCAATACATTCCTCAACCATTTATGGAAATGCAGAATAAAAAACTTTCTGTGATTTTATTAAAGAAGAGCATCCCATTCCATAATTAGAAAAACAAACCCACTAAGAAGGAAGGCAGTTTATCAATTAATATTTCACACAATTGTATAATAATTTAACAATTACATAACATCTTGTCTTACAATCTGATTATCTCATTTTAAAAGAGCACGTACTTATCTGTTTAACACTTTAAATGCAGATCCATAACAATCAGCAATTTATAACCTCCGAACCAAAATATATCCAAATGACAAGCGTATTTATTATCCATGTCAAAAAATTTAATAAGGTGTTTTTGACGTAATACGGATTTAGGGCGTCTGTTATTTACGTTACAGGGAATTTGAATATATTCTTGTTTTATGTCACTTAATTTCAATGTCGCAACACTAGTAATATAGTGAGAGCAGTATATAGAAATTAGTTTTTTATATAAAGGATGTCAGGATATTAATAAATTTTTATTGACTCCATGATTTAATACTGGTGTTGATCTGTTAAGTAAAAGTGTTACGAAGAAGATTTTCAATTATAAATCGAAACTCACGTGCTTTAACTAAATATTAATAAACAGGAAAAGAGTCTCTGCAGTGATAGTGTTAGTGTAAGGTGTAAAATAAATATTGCAATATTTCCGAAAGTTTTTGATAAATAACTGTATAAAATGGACAAATATGTAATCGTTAACTTATCATTACACATTCAATAGAACCTCATTTGCATTGAAAAAGAATGGAGTGGCAAATTGTCATATTTGCCGCCATTTTTGGCGTTACTCTTGCAATGGAGAATAATTTGATAGTGACAACGACGGAGGGCCAAGTTCAGGGTAGTTTAGCATCGAGTGGCTTATATTACGAGTTTTTGGGGATAAGATATGCTGTACCGATCAAATTTCGGGTAAGTTTTTTTAATCTACGTGGTAACAAGAAAAATATTTTGCCATAGATAATATTAACAGGGCCTAACTTTCTAAAACTCTCTCAGATTTCATTCTTTGTTAATTTTCTTTATATGAAAGTTGGTGAACAGTCTTATTTTTTATAGTATAATAAATTAACGTATTAAAACAAAAATGTCAATATCGTTATAAAATTTTGCATTTACTTTTAAATATACTATAATTTATTACGCTTTTTTTTGTTGACACAAAACATTTCATTTAAATGATTAGGTCTGTCCCAAACGGGTGACCCTTTTGATTAAAACAATTAAGAATTGTTTTGTTTACTTGTATATTTTGTAAACCATATTACGTCTGCTTAACCCTCAATAACTATTCATGTTTTTTATGCACTTCTTGTACTTTACCTTCAGTAGGTATTTCTTTGTTTTTCTATTTTCATACTAAAGTTGCCTGGAAGAAATAGTTTGTTAACGATAAGCCCCCCCGTTGTCTAATAACTTATGTGACCTGTTTTTTTACATGTATGTTTAAAATAACGAAGTGTAAATAAATAAATGCATTTCAAGAAACATATTTTTCAAATATTAGAAGTAACTTTATTTCGGGTAAAAACACTATCTACTAAAATATTCAAATACTATGACCTTTCCAGGCACCAGCACCACCTGAATCCTTCTCCGGTATCTACAAAGCTGACAATCGTGCTGTTCTTTGCCCCCAATTTCCAACATACGATCCCCTCGCTGCCCCAAGCGAGAACGAAGATTGCCTTGTCCTCAACGTATTTACCCCTGCATTCATTAACACAACCTGTCCCGTAATGGTCTTCCTCCATGGAGGAGATTTTGGTGTCGGTTCCTCTTCGCCAATATTTTATGGGCCGCAGTTTCTCATCAGCCATGGCGTTATAGTCGTAACAGTTAACTATAGGCTGAACGCTTATGGTTTTCTCAATTTAGGCATCAAAGAAGCACCAGGAAATGCTGGGTTGAAGGATATAAGGGCGGCGTTGAGGTGGGTACAGAAGAATATTAAGAATTTCCAAGGAGACCCTGATAATGTTACTGTTTTTGGTCAAGGCAGCGGTGGAGTAGCCGCTATTTACCTAACTATGTCACCAAGCACGAAAGGATTGTTCCATCGAGTTATATCTGAGAGTGGATCCCCATTTTCCCCACATGTATTCGACCATAGTCCACTCAAAACAGCTAGTCATTTAGCCAAGTCCCTTAGCATGAAATCTGAAGATCCAAAGACTCTGCTCAAACTTTACAGGGAAACTCAGATAAGCAAAGTAGAGGAGGCAATAGGTAATCAAATGAATGCTAAATCAGTATTCCTTCCATCCGTAGAAAAAGTATTCAAAGGTGAAGAACCATTTCTGACTGATACTCCATTTAATATTCTCTCAAACAGACCAGATTATTTCCATCCAGTACCAGCAATTATTGGTCTAAACACTGTCGAAGGTCTTTCTTCTATCTTAGACTATAATACAGTTACAGGCCAAATGGATAGAATACATCACGAAGACTTTTCAGCGTTAGACCAGAGGAACTTCAATCCTGAAGACAAAGAAAACTTCCGAAAAATGTTAAGAGATACCTTCTTTTCTGAAATAACAAATGATGAAGCTTTAGTGGGTGGATTGGTAAACCTGAACACAGATTTCTGTCACGTGGGTCCAATGTCGTTATTTGCAGATCTATACGGGAATAATACAGTATATCAGTATTTATTCAGTTATATTGGTAACAGAAATCTTGGTCGTATATTGACTAACAGTACACTGGATGCCACGGCAAATTTGGACGAGTTATTTTACGTGTTCGACTTGGATAGACTGCCTTTGGAAATGGATGAAAATGACGCGAGAATTGTTACATTCATGACGCAGATGTGGACAAATTTCGCTAAATTTGGGTAAGTACTAAACTAAAAGTTCGTGTTTGATCGTGAGATTTCTGGTATGACTTAATTTCTATAAGACACAGGGGGCAGAGGGCGTACACAGTTAATCTTCATCGCGTTCGGTCTTTAAGCCTTGTACCTCTCTCCAAGTCTTGTCGGCTCTCTTTGCCTCATCTGTAACTGGACGACCCCAGGTTTGCTTGGAACGGTCACCGTTCCGCTTTCCTTGCGGGTTACAATCAAGCGCCTGCTTGGGGTTATAATTCGAATTTCTTCGTAGTGTATGGCCTATCCATTTACCCTGGTATGCTAATGGAAAATATTGCAAGGACACCGGCATGTTCTAGACACAAAATCAGCTACATGCATCGCACTGCGATGCTAATCCTACGATCTTAAGCAGAAAAAATTGTCAGTCCAGTTTCGCTGGTCACTTTTGACCACCTGAATTATAATTCATAAAATATTCTTAACCTACATAGTAATAATAAGAATTCTTAAAAATTTATAAAAATAAAACGCTGGCAGCATTTCCTCGCTGCATTACGACATTTAAACGTTGAGCGAGAAAAGCACCAGCTCTGGGGTCACCAGTACCTACTATCTATCAGGCGCCAACTTAAATCTTTAATTAGCGCTTGTATATATGTACACTTGAACCCCATCGGCGAATAAATAGTACATAGATATATAGAAAACGAGTGGTTCAGTAATCGTTTTGTTTTAATATTTAATTTCCTTCCAGAACCCCAACCCCAGACGTGTCAAATGGAGAATGGCTGCCGTATCCCCATCATTTAGAAATAAACTTAGAACCACAATACGTGGCGCCTCTCACGCCAGAGAGAGCGCAATTCTGGCGCGCACTCTTCTACAAATATGGCGCTGATATGTCCACTAAATAATTCACAGCCGTATTCATAAACGGTTTAAGGTTTAATCCATTTGGAAGTCAAAATATACTTTCCCATCGTTTTTAAATATAATTAAGATAATTTACAAATAGATATAATTTATTTAATGAATGTAAGATTGCCGGAAACAACCTTCCAACCTTCCAGCTCCCATTCCTCGATTTATTACGTAACTTACTTAATAGGTTTCTGGACTCTTCGGGTAACATACTATGATTTTAAAATGTACATATAAATGATTAAAGGTTTTTCAGAATTAAATAAAAGTAACTTAATTGTATAACAGGTTTATAATAAGTTTAATAAATAAATAAGATCTTGGTGAGAAAAACTCGTTTGTTAATACAAACGTTTTTGACAAACCCGTCTATTTAGGCCTGATTTACAATCGCCATAGCTTAGCTGTAACATGAAATACGATATTGCTGTGAGTAAACAGCTACGCTTATGACTTGCCATTCCAATACGTTGTTGACAAACGCGTCTCTATTAGTTATACTAAGTAGGTTTTTCCGATATTTCGGTCATACGAGATACGTCGACAACCAGTCACTTTTCGAGTGGCTTCCCCTGACGTTGCGTTATTCTGCAGCTGAGTTTCATCATCGGACGTCGAGGCAGAATACAAAATACCATTCGTATCACCTCGACTTCGTCGTTCAGTTATGCTGAGCGTTTCTTAAGGCAGTTTTTGCCGCGCACCACCACTATGTGGAACCAGCTCAAATATTTCCGAACCATTTTGACTGTAAGAGAAAAGAGCGTACCAATTCTTAAGAATTGAAATGAATTCATAAAATATGTTTTTTAATAGGTTGTGAATAAATAATGAAATGTGTTTCAATAGTTTTATTTATAAAATCTAACAATTTAATAAAATATGAAAATGAATAACAATTTTGTGAGTGCAAAATTACTAATTAACATTTCTTAACCTAAAGTTGACCTTCACATTATAGATATATTTATTTGACAACTCTATAATGTTGCCATCGTTTTGGAAAAAAACGTGTGAAATTCACACGTGGTAGAAGAGAAACCTTCAAAAATTTTGGTTTTAAGATAATGGGAGAATTTTAAATTTTTTAGTTTAATATCAATGATTAATTTTGATGATAAATTATTAATTGAAAAACGTTTTTATAATTAATAATATGTAAAGTTCATACACTGTATAATGCTTCCTATATCATTTTCTCCCACATTAAATCTTATGAATTTATGTGTATGTCTCTTTTTACTGTTCAAATCACATCGATGCTAACGAAGTTTTCAAATCACAACGATGCTTAATAGGTTTTCAATTTCAAACAGGTTAATAGACTTTACTGACTTTAAATGTCTGATCTAGGCATGAAAAAACGTAACGTGTATCAGTTGCCTTATTTAGTATCTAGTAAGTAAATTAATATTATCTAATTGAAATGTGATGCAATGAAATGTTGAAGAAACGAAATTCAACATATGGACTTTGACATTTCAAAAACACCACAGAACGTCTCTGCACAAAGACATCATTTAACATTACATTCTGACATTAAGACTAATAAATAATTTAAAACTAACCTAAACTAAAAAGGATATTTAACTTAACAAAGTGTCCAATAACACTACTTACAGCCTCTAAGGGGAAGACACTCTGTTCTTGTATTATTTATTTTTAAATATTACCACAGAACAAGATTATGTTGTACCGGAAGTTACAGAAAAATAAAGACAAAGGCAAAATTTACTCGTAAATCGTAATGTCATAAACGAGCTAGTGATTTAACGAAATAGCCACATCAACTCATAAAATCTACCTTTTCACCACTATATGTATATATATGTACATAGTGGAAATCCAACGTCTGGGTATAATATGCAGGACGTAAACATACTATAAAGACGAGGAATTTAAAAAGTCACCTTTATATATTTCCATGTATCACGAGGTCATTCAATATCTTTTAGTATGTATAATTAACAATTAAAATATTATAACCTCACATTACATATTTACTTAGCGTGATATTCAGAATTATGAGAGTAAGCTTTATGATGTAAAATTCTACCTTTTAAGACAAATTTGCACGCCATTATGTGTGGCAGAATATACGAACTTTAGATTGTACCACCATAATATTTTTGTAGCAGAATTTCTTGCAAATATTTTATTGTTTTTATTAAGCGCACTTGACTTCTGTATGTCCAATTACAAAGCTTCATCTCGTTATTTAATCTTAAGTTTTAAGTCTACATTCGTTAGTGCTCTCCTAATTAAAGAATCAAATATATTTCAATTTAATTATTCAACAATACAAAAGGCCAAAATTTGAAAAGACTTATCAAAAAATTATTAACCAAATTTTGTTAGTACATAGGTATTATTTTTATTATTGTACATAATATTTTGTTGTTTTTTATTAATTTAGATAAATTTTAAAATAAACAATTCCTGAGTGCTCTTGACACTTTTCTTATATTTTATTTGTATTTAAATTTAGCCTAAATCTATTCTCGAACTGAGTTATAGCTAGTTATTATATACATATGTATAATACTAGAACAAGCAAAATATATAAAACTAAGTAATATTATAATTTTATTAAGAAAATTATCAATTTTTTAAAAATAATTTATGACTTTAGTATACCGGAACGATTATTTCACATATTTATTTATTCTTTGTATCGTTGTAAGTATTACTACGTAATTTTATGTGATAGGAACCATTTTTCGTTTTTAAAAACAAACAGAGAGTTTTATAAAATTTTACTACAACTGACACGGGCTATATGATTATCGGGGAAATTAATAAGTGTAATAGAAATAATTTATTGTTTAATTAAAATAATAACCAAAGTCTGCTGGCTAATCTTAATAACATATTCCAGCGTTTTAAAATAAATTCTTAGAACTTGCTATTCCAATGATTTTTTGCCGAGAACCGATCCGAAACAAATGAAGACGTTAAGACTACATTTAGATATGGTCTGGTCCCAACTTAATTATAAAAGTATAAATGGTCGACCTGTACTTTCGCTTTATCTTAAATTATTAATTATTGTAAATTATAAGATATAGGAACCGCACTTCCCGCCAAAAACTTTGACAATTCACTTGACGGTGACGCCGTCACGTTAAAGTCAAAATGACAATTGTCATTAAAAAGGAGATCGCATATTTATATAATTTTTTCGCTCAGCTTGACGAATCAGAATCTTCGCTAGAGTCCCTTCTTTTCTTCTTTTTCTCTTTGCGATCTCGTTTCTCTTGTCTATCTCTCTTCCTAGGACTCCTTTTGGGACTACGCCGGGGACTTTCCCGCCTGACCCGGTGATGTCAAATACCCGAATCGTCTGTTGTGTGTTGAATGTTGTTCAGAGACTCTTCGGAGGATTGGGTTTTCTGCTTCTTCTTTGTTCTAAAATAATAAATCGATTTATATGTATATATAATTATTTAGCTCCGACATAAAAAAGAGCAGTGTTGGCCTAGTGGCTTCAGCGTGCGGCTCTCATCCCTGAAATCGTAGGTTCGATCCCCGGCTGCACAAGTGCACCAATGAACTTTCTTTCTATGTGCGCATTTAACATTCGCTCGAATGCTGAAGGAAAACATCGTGAGGAAACTACTGACTTGCGTTAGACCCCAAAAACACAAAGCCGTGTGTATAGGGGGAGGCTGATCACCTACTTGCCTATTAGATTGACAAATGATCATGAAACAGATACAGAAATCTGAGGCCCAGACCTTTTCAAGTTAGGTAGGTGTAGCGCCACTGCTTTATTTATATTTCTATATGATATTAATTATCTGGAGGTAAATCTGATGCAAGTGACTTCGCAGGCAAAACAAATAAAATGCACATGACACATGAATTAAATACATTTTTATTTTCCGATTCTAATGCTTATATTTAATTTCAGAAACATACTAATTAGAATTTATGTAAATAATGTAATAAATTCGGGTTTAAATAAGTAGTTTTGATTTGAAAAAAAAAAAGGTTAATGTGGCATCGACTTTCAATGGAATCTCGAAAAAAGAGTTGCCATACGCAACCAGGCAGGCAATATAAGATGGTATCATTGGAAAATCGTAGAAAATTAATTGATATATTGTTTGCATTTAAGATATTTAACAATCAGGTTGCCCCAAACTTTTAACTAAATTTAATTTTCGTGTACCCTCTAGATACCCCAGGTACCACATGATCGCAGTTGTCCTTTCAGAAGAATGCGTTTTGCCCAAACCTAACCGATATACAGATTCAACTTTGATAAACGAGCTAGGTCTGGATATCTTGCATAGTTGCTTTTACACTTTGAAATCAATTTTCCTTTAGCTTTTATATGTATTTTAATTGTTTTGTTGAATTTTTTATTATCTCTTGTCAAAGTCACACAATGTTTACTTATAAACGTCAATAAAGAAATATATATTAAATGCTAAATGCTTTTTTTTACATTTACCTACTGCCAGTTCTCAAATCAAGGGCGTAGAACGGACGAGAAGAACTGGCAATAAACTCTCCGCAACTCTTTTCTCTTTTCTTGTGTGTGTTATATCTAAAGACAATAAATCTTGTACCTTAATTACAAATGTATCAGTGTGCCGAGCGTTGGTAGGCTTTTGTAAATGAATAAATAAAATTCTTGCAACACTGAATCCTTGAAGTCAATAAATATCTTACCCTTTCTTCTTCTCATTTTCAACTGTCACTTGATCCTTGAATAGTTTAGTCAATTCCAACTCTTTGATTTCATCTGAATTTGTCAATATTATGGCCCTGAAAAAAGGTTTCATCTGTCAATGACATGTCAAAAGGTTACGTCCGCCATCTTGAGATAACTTGGATTCAGATTAAACATTTGATTTCTTATAGATTTTTGATTTTTAGAAATGCTTTCCCAAGGACAAGTGAGGGCGTAGTTATAAAGCAATATAAGATAGACACGGCGGGTCATCGCATCCATTGTATTGCTTGCTCATTTGAACCGCGCCCCTTACTAGTGATGCACTAAGATGTCGATATATTACGCGTTTTTTTCAAAGGAAAGCAAATCAAATGGATTTAAGACAATTTAAACACGCACACACACACTTACGCACATGGCACACTTCAACAGGCAAATTATTAGGACATTGTGTTTGTTACACTTTTCGTTTATGATGTAATCAGTTTTGAATATATTTTTTATTTAAAAATTGTAAATAGATTTTTCCTTATTTCGGACTACTTAATGGTCAAGTCAAAACTCAACTAAAGTCTATATACTATAACTAATTATATAGGATTGTTACATAATACATAAATAATCACATTTTCATGTAGCTTTTTTTAAATTTTTCGTTTTGGCAATTATTTCAACGGTATTGAATAATAACTATTGCCATTTATATTACCCGGAATGGTGACTGGTCACTTCAAGCATTGGAAGTGTGATAAAAAATCCCTTAAAGCTGATAGACTTATTTATTTTTATTAGAAACTTTAAATAAATAACCGAATGTTATTGAGGTTATAATTCTTTTGGCGCGTTAGGGAAAAATAATGAAAGTAAATTTTTAAGATGCGCGAGCACAAAAAACCGACACCCTGAGGCTAGCTATAGTCAACATTTTAGTTTTTTGTGATATTTAAATAAGCTTTATTTATCTAGATAAATGCGTTATAATAAAACTTTCAATTTTTTATCTTGTTACGACAAAGAAGTATAACTTCTAACGCGTGTACATAACGTTTTTTTTCTGTTTTTTTAGTTAATTCAAACTATGATTTTCTTAAGCTAAAGTTAAATCGTATCGGTTTTGGCGCATCACTAGCCATGATTCGGAACCCTTCTATGTCAAGGTGATCTCACCCTGCCTTTCACTGCTAATCTACACATAAATATAATCTATTGTCTATTCTACAAAATGCTACTGACCCCATCCGACTTTGGGGTATATAAAATGTTATTTTATTTTTATTATCACACCTTTTTCCCGAAGTGGTAGGCAGAGACCACGGATCTCCGCTAGCTACGGACCTCTACCTCTCTCGCTAAATCCATTTTCATTACATTCTTATTTATTTAAAATTCACCACATCACATAATGCGAAGTCTACAATATATGTTACAAGCTATCTTTGCTAAAAGGTATTTTTGAGCTGTTTCGAAGGAGTATGGGAACGAATATTGTGACACGAGAGAACAAGAGAATTTTATATATAAGAAGATTATATATAAAATATAATAACTAAAATATATTATTAAAATAAATAAAAGACATCCAATATTTGATTTTCTAGTATTTTTTGTAAAACAGCGGAATATATATCAGATAGTCAATGCTTATCAATGCTTTCTTTAAAATTCAGCCCACTACCGAATATATTCAGCTCCAGATAATTAGAGTTTATTCCGTTATATTCGCGAAAAATTCGAATGAGAGGTGCCTGAACTCCTAGGTTTGGTTTTGGAAACGGAATTTGAAAAATTCTGCTGATTTTAAACCTTGGTAACGACAATGTTAAGAGGTTACAGCCCTGCGATTCTGTAACTCACTTTTCGAACTCACACAGCGGTTTTCGCATTGGCGGTCGAAAAGTGAGTTACAGAATCGCAAGGCTGTTCTGTATTTAACAATTTAATAATTTGTATACGAAAAACCGCCTAAAGATATCCGATCGTACAATGACAAATTCATATTCTAAATCAATCAATTTGAATGAGTTTTTTTGACGTCGCACTAAACATGTAAGAAAAAATATATCACTTACCTTATCCGGCCGCCGTCAATTCTGTCCTGTTTTCTATCACTTATGACAGCTATAGATGTTTCTTCTGTCATATTCTTTCTTCGGTGACTCTTTTCCTTTTGTTTCCTCTCTCTAAAAACGAAAATTGAGTTTGCAAGAGAGTGGAGTTTTTTTTAAATATTATGGCAATAGTTTTAACTTTATGCCAGTTTGAGAGAGTGGAGTTACGAGGAATGTTCAATAAATAGTTATAATACGATTCTCCTTGGAAAGGAAAAAGTAATACTGGCTGACAGAAAAAGTTATAAAAAAATCAAACACTTCTCTTTTGTTTTTTTTTAAATAGAATCTTTTGTTAGCGTCGTGTCGGAACGTGTTCTTAAAAAAGGGTAAAGTTTGCGCGGTAATAAAATATCTCTCCTCGAAATTGTTTTCTACATTTTCAAGCAAGACTGTGAAGTTTTTGCAGACCTTGCCTCTACAATTGTCATAGATTATTAGACAAGTAAGAGGGGAAAGTCATCGGCAAAATTTGTTGCAGACTTCTGTAAAACATCAGAAAACCGTCATGCAGAAATCTTTTTGATTTCTAAGTGGTAACAAAAAAAATGATGGGTTCCCAAATTTGCCGCTCTAAGCTCCAGTCTACTTAGCATGCTGGTAACTCCGCCACTTGATATTGTAAAGATTTTTCTATGCAATCCTATATTAAACACAACTATTTGGATATGAAAAAATTGCGCGCTGTGCCCAGAATGGATGAAGCCATACAGTTCGTAATTTGAAACGGGTCAAGAGGGATCAACGCAAACAACTCTTCAGAATACTCACCATAGTACACTTTATAGAAAACGCCTAGAGACGCAATGTTTCTGCGTAGAGTAAGAGAATGAAGCCGATCAGTTGGAGATTGACAATTCGAGAAGCCCGTCGCTGATTTGTTTCAAAAGGAAGAAGCTGGTATTTGGGCTAACCTAAAATATGCTAAGCGCATAAAAATTACCTGCGTCTCTCCTTCTTCTCACTCGTCTTGGGCTTCTTCCTCTTCCTATAAACCGAGTCCCCGTTAGTATCCTCAGTCTTCTCCAAATGTAGCACATATAGTCTATATATTTGCAGTAATATAACCTAAAAATGTAAATATGTGTGTTATCGGGAATCGCGCTAACTGAATAACATACCTAACTTGTCACGAAATATTTAAAATTTTATTTAACGCAAACTATGACTCGTCTGTCAAAATTCAACACATTTTTGACGTAAGGGAGTAGAACATAGAGCTGTCTTGTTTGTGAATCTCATCCTAAGTTTTATATTATAATTAATGAGTGGCATTTGCTGCAAATAAATATGTAATAGAAAAAAATTGTGTTTTATTAATGAATGAAAGAAAGATGATAGAAATATAAATGTATTTAAATTTAAAGTATCGGAAATAAAAGGCTAATGTGATAAAACAAATCTACTTACCAATGTATTTTTACATGTGAAGAATATATTCATATAGTTGATAATCTTGTAATGCGCAATGATGAGAAGTCGAAATGCCAAAAATGGTGCGTCTTGAAGGACGATGTTCATCATTATTGCGCAGACTTCGATGGAGCAACAACACGCGCGGCTGGAGTTCCTAAAATATAGCATTATGATTTCATAGAAAAACAGAAAATTAACAATGAAAGGAAAAATATCGTGAAGACACCGGCATCAAAAAAAACAAAACCATTTATTCATATAAGTAAAATGTATACTAAAAAATAAATATATATTAAATGCTTCTAATATACATTTACTGCCAGTTCTCAAATCAAGGGCGTAGAACGGTAGAGAAGAACTGGCAATAAACTCTCCGCCACTCTTTTTAATCGCCAAGTTTTTTGTTTTACACAGTTTTTATTTATTGAATTTTAGAAGGGCTTGTTCTATTCTATCTATACATAATAAATTGTCTCAAATCATACTTGTGATTGTTAATTAACTGTTGTGAATTGCCGAGCAATGTCGTGAGAATGAAAAGTGAATATATTTATACAACTGTATGTGTAAATGCACAACGCTTATTTATAGATTTTATAGGTGAGTCAAAGATGGATGGAACGAAGGATGATACAGAAGGAAAGAATACACATTTAAGAAGAACAACTAAGGTAGAAGATGTTACAATACAAATAAACTTATGGAAATGTGCATGGCAAGAGAAAACTGGAGCCAGAAAATATTAAACTGGTGCTCAATGTATAATAAACGCAATAGAGGAAGAAAATTTAGAAGATGGATAAACCATATTAAGGAAACAGCAGGTACATGGCAGAGAATGGCACAGTGCAGACAAGAATGGCGGGATTCCGAAGTGGTGTTTGCCAAAAAGGCATACCTAAAAAAAAGACCTATAAATGTGTTTAAATGTAAAAGTATCTGAAATAAAAGGCTTATTATTATTGCTGGATATACAGAATATTTCGATCCATCTAAATTATTTAAACTCAAACTCAAAATAACTTTATTCATATAGGTAAACAAGTACACTTATGAATCACGTCAACAGAAAAGATGTTAAATTGATTCTAAATTTACATTTGCTAACAGTTCGTTGAGGCGTAGAGCGGGCAAGAAGAACTGGCAAGAAACTCTTCGCCACTCTTTTTAATCTCCTGAGCTGCGGGCTCTATTGTGAGGAAGTTGCTTGTATCTGCTTAGCTCTGCGCCTTGTTAAGCTCTCACTTATATTAAATTTCAACTAATAATAACCAGATGACCATTTGCTATCCATTAATCGTTTCCAAGTACATTTTTAAATCATAGTATATTGCCCCTATAGGTACCTCTCTAGCGAAGAGTCGAGAAAACTATTAAGAGTAAACGGGGAATCGAATACATAGCAAACCAGCTGCTGTGGTTGCTGGCAGAATGACCAGTGCGGTGTAACATTCTGCTCCTCAAGATACCGCTGAGCAAGGGCCAATAACAACCACAGCACACACGCATTACACACTTGAAACGAACCGAAAGGGAAAAGGGAAAAACAATTTTTTTTATATATACATTATTTTTTTATATTTCATTATTGTTAGTGTGTTTTTGTTAGTAATAAATGTTATGTCTATGGTGGTAAATCGTAATTTAGACATAGTGTATCTTTTAATATATTTCCATATGTTTTATTGTCCTTAAAATGTTTGAGAGCATAAATAAAATAAGCTAAATACCATAAGTAAGCCATAGCTAACGTGCTAAGCTAAGCTGCGTGCATTTACGTACATGTCAGACCTATTTGCCGTGCCACGGGACTTCCTCGATTTGGTCGCTGTCAAAACGACCGTGAACTGGACCAGCGACCATGACCAGATGGCCAGTGTGAGGAGGACCAGGACCTTTTCAGTAGCCACCTTCTCATCTTTGAATGAATCGAAGAATTCGATTATATCCGCGGCTGTACCTGGTGTAGGTCAAGAGTCAAAAGTCAAAATCATTTATTCATTTAGGTTCATGAACGTCAAAAAAGAAATATACATTAAATGCTTCTAATTTTACATTTTGCAGTTTCAAACCAAGGGCGTAGAACGGAAGCGACGAACTGTGCAAAAACTCGCCGCCACTCTGAGTTCGATCACAAGTTTTTTGTTTTACAAATCGCAGGGTTGCAACCATTACACCATGTTCCACATGACATCTTAAGTAATCAATAATATAAAATAAATTAAAAACAAAGATTTGTCCTCTATCAGCAGGAGGCATGGTGAAATAGGAGCACGCGCTTACATTCTCGTGGGAACAACACGCATGGAAATAGGAAATATGGTAATGGTAAACTTTGATTTTGTTTCCTTTGGCGCCAACTTAAATCTTTGATTAGCGCCTACACTTGAACCTCACGGCCCAAGAGTATCTACTCGCGTTGCCATCCTTTAATTTTCAGTTCTATCGGCTAAAACAGGTGTAATTATAGTAATATAAAAATTCGCAATATATATCTGCAACAGTTGTCTGCGTTCATTACTTCGTAAGATCTCCTTGCAGTGGATCAAGCAGCGCCCTATACCGCCCATTAATGAGAGGTCAGCATAAGCTAGTGAATTCTATTTCGGTTTTCATTTCAAAGTGCACCTCAAACACTGTCTGTGGGGATTGATGGTAGAAAAGTGTAATTATGGTCTATATAGTGCTAAAACAAACTATAATGTGATAAAACTCACCAATATATTCCATGCAGTGTTGGCGAGTTGGTCCATAATATAATGGCAGCCAATTACATACTATATGTCCGTGGGTATTGTTATTCATAAACGCAAAGTGAAAAACAATATTTAATTCTGTGTTCGGGGTAATGGTACCAATGGGACATTACGTTAGGGAAGAGTATAACTTAGGAATGTATCGTAGATAGGATATTATGCCGAAAGAAGACTATTTTATTTCGAAAAGTAAGTATTACTGCATTCAATGATATTCTAAAAAATTATTTGTCTCGTCTGGGAATCGAACCGACTCAAATTTGCAAAACCTCCTTATTTTTTTGATGCCAATCGAAAGAATGGACAAAATAAAATAATTCTTCTTAAGTAACATAGTATTTTCAAAGAAAGAAACAACTAAACGTGAAATTAGCCATTTTAATCAAAGTAAAAACATACATGAAACTGCCGAAAAGTCCCATTTAATAAAAGTGGTCGCTCGCACTAGATATAGACGTTACTTATAATAATTATTGTTCAAATAGTGGTGATCTGTTGTTTAAATAATTAATAGATATAGTCTGGTTAATTTCGTGTATTCTTCTTTTTTGTTAGTATTAGTTAATTTCTGATATAATAAAATAGACGAAAATGCGGCCCCAAAATGTTCTTAAATAAGAGTTATCCATCAAATTAGTACTCCAATTAAATAATGGTCAACTTAATAAAGTCTACACAAGTCCCCTTAGGCCATGGCCAGTCTTTACCTAGGCTGCGGGTGACCAATTGGGCACAAAAAAATCATGGGAAAGGGCCTTTTTATAGAAATTCTGTTATATAAAGATATTTCTGTGCTTTTCACCTGCGTATCGCGACAGAAGGCATTTTGATCGATCCACTCTCTTTAATTGTAAAGATTTAGATTTTAGGGCATGTCCTGTATATCGACAATAAGCAACGAGCTTCAGATGTTGTTTTATAATACGCGACAGATCCTAGTGGTAACATTCATTTCCCGCAATAAGATTTTTTGCTTCCTAATGGGGTTTCGACGAATTCTGGCTTTAACAGTCTAACAGTGTTGTTCTAACAGCACGCGGCCGCCTCCGACCTTTTCTGGTCTTCGACAGACGAAGTGTTGTTGTATCTGTTTGTATGATATACCAACAATACGGCTGATACCAAACTTTTAAAGTGTCTGGAATATGACCGAGGGCGCAGGGCTCCATATTCACTTTGTGCAAGGCGATCATGCAATCTCATTTTCTTTAACACCGCATTCGATGAGCACGAAAAAATATGTGAAATGGTGGAAAATTGAAAGAAGTTTTTAAAATAATATAGGTGTTCCTAATTCAAAATAATTAAATAGTTGAAAAAGAGAAAAGTTTTTATGTAACAGTATTTATGGCCAGACTAGTAATATATCACATCAAGCCGAATGTACGAATATAAACTATGTTTCGAGGCTTCATCAGCAATCGTGGACAGCGAGAGACTGTTGAAACGTTTCAATGTGGCATGTCGGGAGGTTGTTTATTATTCTGCACTATTTACTAGAATAAAACCCTTTTCAATACTTTGAATTATTTAGATTTTAATATAGTGCAGAGTAATAGTATGTAAATATTAATAATACCTCCTTCATCATATTAATTTTATATTGAACCATTTTTATCGGTAAGTTTCCCTAAAATTGTAAAATAAAAAATAAAATAATTTAAATGTGTAGTGATAACCACAGACTAAACTACATTTATAATAGACAAACGGAAATACATACTATGTTTACCTCGATGTATGTTATGTTTGCCTTCTTCTGCAACCGAAGATCGACCTTGTGCAACTCCAGCAACCATATTGCTGGAACCACCAGGACTAGGTAGATGAACACCGACGGACAGAACCTGCAATATAGCAGTATATTAAAGGATCCATGATACCCAGAGAGCTATCTCTCTCTCTCGGTCTCGCTGTGTCAATTGATATAATGGTTTTTGTTAGTAGATATATGCTATAAATGGAAATGGGCAGGTCATATTGCTAGAGCGCGGAAATAAAAGATGGACACTAGAAATAGCTTAATGGACTGGACCTACTGGAAAGAGATGTATAGGACGACAAAAGAAAAGATGGACAGATGATATTATAGAACTAGCAGGGAAAACTGGATGTTGCTCAAGACAAAGAGAAATGGAAAAATATGGATGAGGCTTCACCCTAAAAGGGGTCAAACAAAAACTAGACCCCTAAAAAAGAAAAAAAGAAATCTAACTTATACTAACATTAAGGAATGCAAACTAACCAATTATTGTATAGATTAATAAAGCTTTAATAGTAATAATAATTTACAGTCAGTGGGCACATGGCAAGAGGAACAGAAAGGTGGAGGAAGAAAGTACTATCTGGCCGAAAAGAAGATGGATAGACCAAATTAAGGAAACAGCAGGTTCATGGCTAAGAGTGGCACATTGCAGAGAGGAATTGCGGGATTTGGAGGAGGTATTTGCCAAAAACGGACACACAGATACCTAAAAAGAATAAAGAAATATAAATGTGTTTGATGTAAATAAAAGTATCTGAAATAAAAGGCTATAATAACAATATAAAAACAATAAGTTTACTACTTAAACACACACATATGTGTGTAACAACTTAATCTTTATGTGATGGGAATTCTAGCCCCGCCCTTGCTGTATGTTTTTATGAAAATCTTTTTAAGAAAAGAAGAAGGACAATCAGAATACAAAACAAATTCAAACTATTTCGTAGTTCATACAAACAAAATCAATAAATTATAATTATCTGTATCTGACACACATGGATTTTATTACTATGATTTCGTATGAATGACACTCAGAAGACATAATATTTGGCGCAAATCTCGGCTTCGAATTACTGGATTAAGATCCCACAAAAGCAAGGTTCAATTGTGTAGGTACATAGACAACTCCAATGCTGGAGATTGAAAGGTGAAAAGTCTTTAGAAAACTGGGACTTCAGCGCCTAACCTATCCAGCTAAATCGCTAAAATAAAAAAGTGTTACAATTATTTTCATGTTTGTAAATCGTTTTTTTTTTAACAAGCAACTCTCCTATATCAAAAGTCTGGGTGTGAACGGAAATAGCAAAACCTTAATGTATAACTTGACAGCGTCACATCCGGTAATTTAAGGCAGTTACGACGCGCCTTTTATACCCAAAGTAAAATTTGAATATTATCCAGCTTTAATTCTGGTTTAGTTATGACTGACAAATTAATTATTATGAATAAAAAATTCCTTAGAGATTTTCTGCTTAGTAAATATAATTAATATACAATTTAATAACATTTTGGAGTTTGATTGTATGAACTTATTTATAAGCTTAAGTAATCGTTAACACGAATAGTTAAGAACTTGAGTTTCTGGTTAGCCTGGATTTGACCATCTTACAATTACATATCTAAATCACAGAGTATTTTTTATTTTATTTATTTATTTAGTTATCAAGCCCACGACATCACACACAGTCCTAAATCTACCAATTATTTCACAAAATCTTACATCCAAAATGTGCGACAATCAACGCAAGCATAAGTTTCTCAAAAAAATCAAATAGAAATTAAAAAAAAATACAACTAAAACACACACGACAATACACACATTAAAATAATTTTTTTTTTACCATAAACATAAAATAAAATAAAATTTTCAACAAATTTCATTAAAATTCTTAGTGCCAGCAGAAAAAAAAAAGAAAAATCATCAGAAAAACAGCGAAATTAGGTTCGAGAAAGACACCCCACATTGCTTTCTCTAAAACCGATCAGCCCACTACCGAATATATTCAGCTCCGGATAAACTGTGCTCAATTTGTTAAAATCACGAATAATTCGAACGAGAGGTGCCTGAACTCCTAGGTTGGTTTTGGCAGAAGAAGTATTATTAAAATTTGCAAAAATCATCTATAAATATTGTATATACAGGCAGCCCTGCTTGTGGCGTACTCTCACCCTTGATAGTGCATTCGAATCCCGGCTGTGCATCATTAGATTTTTCATAACTAAAGTCGCTCGCACGACAAACATTGCGACCTGAATGTGACTCAAAAATCGACTGTGTACCATTTGCCAATAAATCGTAAATTTCAAGGAAACATCTTCATAAACCTGTGGCCAAACCCAAGGGTTGTAACTCTTTTATATTTATAATATGTTAAAGGTAGAATATGTTGGTGTTAAAGATTCCAATGTTTTTTATTAATGTCCACAAGAAGCGGTCTATTATACAAATTATATTATATCAATAATTAACGCCGGGGATAATATTCCCCTATCGCTAAAAGTTAATCGTTTTAGGTGTTATAACAAGAACTAGAATAAAGTTAAGTTCACATAGATAATATTTTTTTTACAAAGATAAGACCCGGATAAGATAATAACCTTCTTGCATATAAAAACGATCGAAGAAACAAATGCTATAATCTGTGGTAGGAATTGGGTATCTACAGTGCTCTATTTGCTGGCCACAAGAAAAAAAATCAAATCAATAATCAAATGCAATTCTATAGAGTACTCTATGACACGCTAATTAAATATACGTTGCACTATACAATTAACACTCACCATTTCCACTCTTGATTCTTTTTGACCGTTAGCGTGAAGATGCCTTCGAAAATCAACAGGAGAATCGGCGACGCCAAGTACCAATATTCATTGTTATTTTTAAAAACGGTGACTTGCCAAATTGCTATTATTCCATGACACGCGAACACCAAACGAGTGATGACAGCTTTTATTGTGGCCAATACTTTACCCACCGACGCCATTTTGATTATTTCGCGCCCTTTCAAAATTGGCTTGGATTTGACCTTTGATCTATGATGTAATGTATTTGTTAATTGTTTAGATACGAAGTTTAGATTAAATTAAGCTATACATATATTATAAAGTTAAAAGGTTTGTTGAATCTAACTGAATAACTAGATAGTTTCGTATGCAATTTCGATGTACCAATATCCGTAGCGCAAACGTAGATAAATATTGAGATTATACACGATTTTCATTTGCATTTTTGAGGTGTAGCTACCTCCTACCTACTAAAGTTTTTGCACGCTTTTTTGTTATAATAACATTCCAAAACAACTAACTAACAATGAAAGAAGTGCTCCGCTATTAGTTGCGTTTCAATAATAATTTGAATTCTTGACAATTGCAAAAAAGTCTGCAAGATGCCGTACTAAGGTGTAAATTGATATATAAATAAATAATATATAAATTCCTTTTAAGCCATAAATATAAGCGACGAAAAAGTATCAAATAACAATATTTTTAATTTATATCGCTTGGCATTAAATTACTAAGAGGATGAACTCTCTCTCTCTCTCTGAGTCTAAAGTGTTTATTAGTTTATTTTCATAAAAGATATAAAGACGATCTGACATCGACTGTCGTTTTTTTTTATTTTTTATAGAACAGGGTGCAAACGGGCAGGAATTTCACCTGATGTTATGTGATACCGCCGCCCATGGACACTCTCAATACCAGAGGGCTCGCGAGTGCGTTGCCGGCCTTTTAAGAATTGGTCCTCAATTTGGATCGTTCGTTTAGACGATTTTTTGGAAGTTGATGGACAATCCTTGTTCTTACGAATGGTCATAAATTATTATGTAGAAAGTCGATTTCTTTTTTGGAAATATATATTTAAAAGCTTTCATTATCGATCGTCCATATCGTACACAAAAGCACGTCGAATTGATAACATCCTCCGTTTTTTTTAAATTATAAATTAATAAGTATTGTTTCAACATCTTGCTATTTTATTTAAAACCCTATAATTATTATTATTTATTACTTTTTGTGTCTTCCAAAATCTGCTTAATATTAATTATTATTACTTATATTTATTTATTAACACTTCGATACGTTAAACAATTACAGTTAATTGTAAAACTAATCCAAGGGATAGTCAAGTATAAACTTTTACGAACAGCTGTATCGACAGAATGGAAGAGGAACTGCTGCAGCTGAACCAGCAATTGGAGGAATTGAAGCTTCTCGTTTCGGAGACCAAGACTTTTACACTATCAATCAATCTAGGCTCCGAATATGATTTTGTCACATTCGGTGTCGGGGGTCCCTTGGTCCGCGGGGTCTTAGCGCTATAAGGCTTTTTGAGGAAATAGCAAAAAGTTAGTCAACATCACAGGAGACCGAAGAGCTGGTAGCTCCCTCGGACAAAGTCTAGCTATTTAAAGGGGGAACGCTGCCAATATCTTCGGAACCATGCCTAAAGGGACTACTTTTATTAATATATTTTATTTTTTAAGGTTAGTTATTGCTTTTTATTTTTTAAAGTAATAAATCTATACTTGAATTATCTTTCTTAAACTAAATTTTTTGAAATAATGACGAATAAACCAAGGGAGAATGTTATCAATTAGAAAGTTTTTGTGTATAGATAGACAAACACTATAGCTCTGCCGTTCATGAGCCCAAACGATTCCATAGATAAGATGTAATGATTATTAAAAACTTTAAAGCGCATTTTGGAGACGGTTTATTCTTCTAGTCTAGTCAAGAATAATTAGCTACTACTTATTGTGATTCAATTAACTCTTTGATTAGCTTTTCGATTTTTGTTTTTACATATTATTGTTTATTTATTTGTATTTTTTTTTAGATTTTTGCTTTATTTTGGTTATAGGTAGTGTTATATGTTATTTTGAGTTTGAGTTTTTGTTAATTATTTTTATTCATTTTGTTCAAAGTAAATCAAGATTTTCAATTATTATAAATTAAATTATTTTAGTTTATTTTTATTTCACTATTCCTTATATACATTTAGTTAAATTAATTTTAGTTTAACACAATCACAGTAACCGTTAACTTTTAAACCATCCAAGGGGTTGGCGAAATCACGTACTGAGGTGAGACCAGTGTCACGACTTACAAATAAACACGACTATTATTGAACAATTTCTTGACTGTGTTAACAGTACATTGCTGCTTCTGTCTTAAATACAACCACAAGTACGACCTCTTATGGAATACTGCTCACATCTCCGGGCCGGTACTCCCAAATACCAGTTTCTTCCTTTTGACCAAATTCAGCGAAGGGCTTGTCGAACTGTCAATCTCCAACGTATTACTGATCGGCTTGATTCTTTCTCTCCATACAGAGACTTCTTCTTCTTATAGTGCCATCTCCTTGCGAAGGTTGGCGATCATCATGGCTATTTTAATTTTGGATGCCGCGCTTCTAAACAATGACTTGGTGCTTTGACCAAACCATTGTCTCAAGTTTTTCAACCAGGACGTGCGTCTGCGGCCAGGTCTCCTTTTACCTGCCACTTTGCCTTGTATGATTAGTTGAAGGAGCTCATATTTTTTGGAGTTGCGTAAAACGTGTCCGAAATACTCAAGTTTCCTTTTCTTAACCGTCATAAGCACTTCTTTGTTCTTCTGCATTCTGTCCAGCACGGTTGTATTTCGTACGCGGTCTGTCCAAGATATTTTAAGCATACGTCGCAGAGACTGCGTCTCTATTTCTAAGTATACTATACTATGGAGAGTGTTCTGAAGATTTGTTTGGGTTGATTCGTTTCAGTATCGTACGAGCCATCAGCCTTGATGGCTGGAAGTCTTCCACAGTCTGCTTCTCGCGAATTGTGGAATCGTCTCCCGGTGGGCGTCTTCTCTGAGAGATACGACCTCCAATTGTTTAAAGTAAG
This sequence comes from Pieris macdunnoughi, assembly GCA_905332375.1. Taxonomy (NCBI): domain Eukaryota; kingdom Metazoa; phylum Arthropoda; class Insecta; order Lepidoptera; family Pieridae; genus Pieris; species Pieris macdunnoughi. The sequence goes on from CAJOBZ010000047.1 coordinate 812,739, forward strand.
AGTATACCCTCCAGCAAAGGCCGGCAGAGCATCACTTAAAATGAGTGTCCATGGGCTGCGATTGCTCTTTTCAAATGCCACGTAGGCTCGTTTGCCAAATAATAAAAAAAATGTTACATAGATTCTGTAGGAATGCAAATACATTGGAAGTCCAATGGAATGATAAAAATATATTTATAGATTATTTTTATAGATACCTAATAGATATTTTTCCTATCAATTTGCTCGATTTCTTCGCTTGATAATATGCTATAATGCAAAAACAAGTTATATTGTTACTAAAATGTGGCGGTGGAAGTGAGTTTGGCCTCCTGCCTGCATTCCACATTAACGGTCGTTGGAGGCCGTGACTTCAACAGCTGATCGCGCGGCGGCATGCTGAGAATGTTATCGTGTCCTGCCTCAGGCGAATTCTGGTAGCGCTGTGTGGTTGGTGATGATATTTGTATTTCTATTTTGAATTAGCGGTAAATCATTCAACAAACCAAGCGTTTGAATGGAATCAGTATTATCATACTTTGTAATCACAATTGTTGTAGAAACAACCATCTTTGCCCAAAATAATATAAGTGAGCCAGCAATGTATATTAAACGATGAAAACATTCAAAAGATATCAAAATTGCGCGCGCATCCCTAACAGCCATTTGGGTTTAATGGAAAAGGGGCTTGGGCCATGTCATACAATGTAGATATAGTCCACGTGTCAAATGTAAGCCGAACTATATATACTTAGATTTTGGACACGCTTTCTATGACATAATGTTGGCCCAACTTTTGGGCTACTTTTTTATGATATACATATCTATATAGGCAAGTGAGATCACATTTCCTGTGCTATGCATTTCGATTTAGTTGGCCTCTAATCACCAATTCTATCAAAGAGATAGAGAACTGATAAAAGCGAAATTTAAAATGATGAAATGAAAAAGTAAAAATATAAATACTTTATAAAATAACTAACAGAAATGAATGCAAGGGTCTTGGAAAAGTAAAATAACTTTACTTTTAACTTTACTTTACGTAAGTTTAGAGAAAGCATTCTAAATTAACATTTACAACCAGTTCGCAAACAAGGGCGTAAAGCGGGAGAGAAGAACTGGCAAGAAACTCGCTGCCACTCTTTTTAATCGCCAAGTTTTGAGTCATACAAATTGTTTGAATTGGAGCAAAGCAATCCCAAGGATTAAGATCATTTAAATAATCGTCAAATTTATAAAAAGCTTTATTGACTAATTTAACGAGAGCTTTGAATTTATTCAGTGACAATTGTCTAATTTCGGTTGGGAGTTTGTTGTAAAAACGAATACAATTTCCATATAAGGCGTGGTTTATCTTCTGGAGGCTGGTTGGTCGTACGCTTAGTTTAGTTCTGTTTCGAGTATTATACTGATGAAGGTTACCATTTGTTTTAAAATCCAAAAAAATACTCCAATGATATAGACAGATTAAAACATGTTTATTATCGCATCTGTGGAAAATTAAATTACTGATACCGTGAAATGAATTTTCAATTTATCAATTCGTTGAAGTTAAGACAGTTGCAAAGATGTTTAAATTGTTAACCGTTTTGTGTTGTAAGTGTATTTATTTATTAAAGTTCACCACATCATATAATGCTAATATCTACAATATATATTACAAGCTATCTAATATAAAATACATGAGAATTATGATAAACATAATAAAATATTCCACTTCCAATTTAGGTACAGCAGTTGGTCAATGTTCAAATGAAATCTAAACGAATGTTTTATTACTATTATTGTGTTTGTTGAAGTTATTGTAAGAATGTCTCCTCGTTATATACTTACTAGTATTCAATTACTCTAATTTTTCGCCTGGTAGATAGTACGAACGAATAGGTATCGCAATACAGCGAGGAAATGCCGCAGGGACGAAACTTTTTAAATTTGATGAATTTTCTATTTATTAATTTTTAATTATTATTATTATTACTATGTAGGTGTGCAGTGTTGGCCTAGTGGCTTCAGAGTGCTACTCTCATCCCTGAGATGAGAGTAGCACTCTGAAATCAATGGACTTTCTTTCTATGTGCGCATTTAACATTCGATCGAACGGTGAAGGAAAACATCGTGAGGAAACCGACATGTCTTAGACCAAAAAAGTCGACAGCGTGTGTCAGGCACTGGAGGCTGATCACCTACTTGCCTATTAGATTTTAAAATGATCATGAAACAGATTCAGAAATCTGAGGCCCAGATTAAGGTCTGGGTTGTAGCGCCGTTGGTTTAATGTGGGTTAACAATAATGTCAATACTGTGTATTTGTGTTAAAATATGTTAAATTATTCTTAACTCGATATTTTAATATATAATCACTTAGTTATTCAAGCAGGTAATCATAACTCCATATGCTTATGTGTTAGTTACAATATTATTCTAAATATATTTGCTATTTAATTTCAGTGATACACATATCCCTGTCAATGCACGTGGAAATAGTCACCTCCAAGTATCCCACTCCGGTGCATTATCAAAACAAAACAATGAAAGTTAGAATACCTATAGTAATAGGAAGAAGAATCCAACCGCAAAAAGTTGATGAATACGTTGAAAATCATGGTTTTACCTACAAACGGAATAACGAATTAATAAAAGCAAGAAACGTGGAAAAATTTTGTAGAAGCAATGCACTTGCATCAATTAATAATGTTAATTCTGGAAGTAACCGTATTATTGACGAAAATAATGAAAAACATTCAAGAAAACGTGATTTAAGTAATAAAGACTCATTGTATTCAGTCGCTAGTAAAATGGCTGTGGATTTATTAAACACGAAACGCTGGTTAAATTTAAATCCCCGTAAAGTTAAAAAGCAAAAAGGTAAACAAACAGAATTGAAAAATAGAACAGAAAACTCTAGAAGGCAAAGCGATTACATGGACTCACGTAATGATATGGCGCTGATGAAGCATTTAAAGAAACTGCGAAAGAATAAAGTAAGAAGAGACGATAGAGAAGAAGAATTACAGTACGATTTCGATGAAGAGGAATTAAATTATGAATGAAATACATAATATATACCAAAAACACATATTTCTGTTTTATTATTAAAATAATAGATACTCCGGTCTAGCGTTAGAACCTTATAAGCTTGGTCTCGTAGGCCTTGACAAGTACGATCTTTTTTTTAGAACAGGGGGCATGCGGGCAGGAGGCTCACCTGATGTTAAGTGATACCGCCGCCCATGGACATTCTCAATGCCAGAGGACTCGCGAGTGCATTGCTCGTCTTTTAAGAATTGGTACGCTCTTTTCTTGAAGGACCCTAAGAATTGTCTTCACTGTAGATGCAAGTGCAAGAATGAGAATTTCATTCTTGCACAGCCGTGATTCGAACGCACGATTCAGGGTTACACGCTTAAGCCACTAAGCCAACACTTCCCATGATACTCTGGTAATTCTACTAAAAAAGCAGGAATAAAACACGAATCGCTTAATGCGCTAACTCCAAACTAGCCGCCGCCGACATTAGTAACTTCAGTGTCAGATGTTTTGTTTAGATTAACAACTATTTTAGGGAAATTTATAGTCAGAGGACATGAAGGGCAACTGACAGGGGGCAGTGCTGTGACAGTAGCTCAACGTGCCTATTAACTCTGTGGAGACCTAGTGCGTTTGAATTTGCTTTCTAGGGATGTTGCTACATTCTACACTGTATCAATAATACTTTTTTGACGTGACAACGTCTTATAATTTGATGGAGCCGGCTGCACGCACGAAAAAACATGACTCATGCGGCGTTAGCTCGCTCTGAGGCGTTCCGTTTAAGGCTTAAAGTGCAAGCGAGAGCGCGGAACGAGCGACAAAGAGGCACAATCGGCCTCCGCGTTCGGCTCAATTCAATTGTGATTTCCATTTACCTCCTTCTCTATATCCATACAAAGTATCTATCAAACAAATAAAATTAAAATTTTCTTTTGAAAAATGTAACCATTCCATCAGTATTTTCTTATGACGTTGTCACGTTCAACTATCGTCAGTAAACCGACTTTACAGACAACCGATTCTTTTATATTAGATACGAGCCTACGTACTGCCCATGGGCAGTCATCGCAGTCCATGGACACCCATTTTAGTGCGTTGAATGTAATACTATTGATATAAATAAAAGTCAGGACGTTTAGGTAGTTTTATTCTCATTTAAGAATCGTCAGAATAAAATAAACAGATTAACCAAAACTTTTAATATATAGGAAAATTACAATCGACATTCTTCGACCACGCGTGTAAACCGCCAAATAGGTCTTTTATCTTTGAACGATGATTCTCTTCTATTTCCTCCAACACACGCTTGGCCGCTATTTGCGAGTCGTTGCCTCGGCGACAGATAAATGTCACTGAAAGAGAAAAATATTTTTAGAATGGACGCTATAGGGACTGGACAAATTTGGATACAATTTGGCAGTTTTCATTTGGAATGTTTTAAAAATATAATATTACTAAAATTAGTAGGTACGTACATAATTAGTGTTAACTAATTATAAATGGCCAGGCCAATTACAGCCACGGCACACACGCATTACACACTTGAAACGAACCTAATGGGAAAAGGTTTTTTTTTATTTTTGATATCTCTCATGTAAATTTTTTTTGATCATTGTTATTTTGTGTGTTTATAATTATAATTAGTATTCATCAATTATTGTACGGGAATAGAACTCGATATACGAAATATATTCCAGAAGCTATTGCTAAGAAACTGCCGGATTTTTTTCCTTAAAAATACTCCATATTTTTATGATCTAGATGAGTACATATATACAATTTATTCTAAGCTCTCTTGCCTGGAAGAGATCGCTTATTAGCGATAAGTTTCTTCATCATCGGACGTCGAGGCAAACTACGAAATTCCACCAATATCACTTCGACGTCCGTCTTTCCAAAACGGAGGGTTTCTTAAGGCAGTTTTTGTCGCCCACCATCACAATGTGGAACCGGTTGCCTACTGAAGTATTCAAAAACCCATTTTACTTAGAATACTTAAAAGGCCGGCAAACACTTGCGAGCCCCCTGGCAATGAGAGTGTCCATGGGCGGCGGTATCACTTAACATCAGTTGAGCCCGCTCCCGTTTGCCCCGCTACATAAAAAAAAGTTGTGATGCTCCTGTGTATAGATGTGTAAATAAGATGTCTTAAATGTAAAACAAAAATGTCTGAATTTTTTTTCAAAGAGGGTAGAAACTTTTGCGTCCTACCCTCAATTAAACTACCGAAGCGTCACAAAAAGTGACGAAAAGTTACTTTAACTTTGTAAGGTCTGGACCTCAGATATCCGAATCGGTTCCATAATCATTGATCAGCCTCCTGTGCCTGACACTGCCGTTGACTTTTTGGGTCTAAAGCAAGCCGGTTTCCTCACGATGTATTCCTTCAACGTTCGAGCGAATGTTTAATGCGCACATAGACAGAAGTTCCATTGTTGCACTGCCAGGGATCGAACCCACGACTACACTGCTCTACTTATAAATAAATAAATATAGAGATTTAGAGACACATATAACTTACCATGGCTAGTACATCTCCTTATCTCCCCCAACAAGTCATCGAAATTCCTATACATCTGATCTAGCGGGTAGTTGACAGCGCCATCTATGGAGCACATCTTGAACTCCGGCTCGCTTCGAACATCGACCAACAGATGGCGCTGTTCCAAATCTATTTCGCTCAGTTTGTCCGCCAATTCCGTGGCAGATATTCGGTTCTCTGGTCCTAGGATTTTTAGGTCGAGATCCTGAAAATATTGTAAGTTTTAGATTAATTTCATAGATTCGTTTAAGGCGAATTCATGCAGCGTATTTAGTATTGCCGTTTTTCTTTGTCTAATAAAAAGTCAGCGACTTTCTCACCCGCAACTCAGAAACGAGACTTAGCGCGAAGTATGACCCATACCATTATTTACTATATATGTTTGCTTGTTTCTTGGCATTGATGTCGAGATGACATTGAGGTACATTCGAATTTTCTCGATAAGTTCAAGTTTAATTCAGTAGTTTTCAGACTTGTTTTTTTTAAATTTCAGTTAAAGAATATATAAAATTATCAATTTTAATATTATGTGTATATGTTAATAAAAAGTAACAATTAATACAATTTTAATGATAATAACATTAATTTTATTTAGTTTATGTCAAAATCTAATTCGTCTTTGACGACTGGAGTCTACCGCTAACACTCTCTTCTTTAAATCTTGTCCTAAGCATATACTAAAACATCATCATTCCAGATATATATGTATTTTAATTTAAATAAAAAACTTAAGTAAATATCATCTACATTCATTTCCTTTAGTTAATCAAAACTATCGACATAGTTATATGTTCGCAGAGAGTTCACAGTAGCGATATGGTGTATCTTATGTATTTAATATTATATATTTTGGTTTAATACTGTAAGGATAGTTTATGTATTTTTATAAATAAATAAATAATAAAAAAATCATTAATATGCAAAAAAGTATAAATACCTTCTCTTGGGCGCTTGAGTTACAAAACATCTCATAGTCGACCAAACGAGTGATTGTGGGCGTGTCCGAACATATCGGACACTTTAAGTTGCGCCCGCGCAACTTCACTGAAACAAATGACATATTCATAAAAATACTTTTAAAACGTCTTGGGATAACATTAAAATTAAAATTATATATTCTTTAACTGGAAGTAAAAAAAAATGTCTTCAAAATCGACTGAATACATTTTGATAAATTTTAAACTCTTCTAGAAAATTCAAATGTACCTCAATGTCATCTCGACATCAATGCCAAGAAACAAACAAACAAACATAGTAATTAAATATTATCAAATTCCAGTGATACAACACACACAAATGATAACATGATTTTTACTGAATTTTTTCTTAAGGACATTGCTAAAGCTACGCATGTGTGTCGCCGACTTATTACCATTGCAAAAGGTCTATCAATTGATAGCTATTGAAACTTTGACAATATTTTAAAACATAAAACTAGTTATTTTTCACCTGTCCTAAATGTCATGTCTTCGCCATCAAACAATAGTAGTCTTTCAACCAGGAGTGTCTCTTTCGTTTGACCGACCAAATATTTGATGGCTTCCAATGACTGTAGGGCTCCTGAAATAATATAAATCGGGTATACAGATGAAATAACCACTTTTAATTAATTAATTGAATGTTTTAATGATTATAATTAACCAAAATCACCCATCATAGATTCAATTAAAAACAATAAATATGTATTGATCGATCCTTCAGTATAATTTCAATCGTTGACTTTAATTAAAAATACAATACAATGAAACTCAAAATAACTTTATTCATATAGGTAACCAAGTATACTTATGAACGTCAACAGAGAAGATGTTAAATTAATTCTAAATTTACATTTACTAATTCGAAAGTCAAGGGCCTAGAGCGGGCAAGAAGAACTGGCAAGAAACTCTCCACCATTCTTTTTAATCGCCAAGTTTTGAGTCATGCAAATTGTTTAAACTGGAGCAAATCAATCCCAAGGATTAGGATCATTGAAATAATCGTCAAATTTATAAAAAGCTTTATTGACTAATTTAACGAGAGCTTTGAATTTATTCAGTGATTGTCTAATTTCGTTTGGGAGTTTGTTGTAAAAACGAATACAAATTCCATATAAGGAGTGGTTTATCTTTTGGAGCCTGGTTGGTCATATGCTTGGATTTGTTTTGTTTCGAGTATTATACTGGTGAAAGTCACCATTTGTTTTAAAATCGTTTATATTTTTTAGAACATACAACAAGGCTTAAAAAACATATTGACCAGATAGTGACATAAAATTTAATTCTTTAAACTTATTACGTACCGACTCCCTCGGAGAGACAACAAATACCCCGAACAGCCCGCTATTATCTTTTGTCTAATTTCGGTTTTTTTCAGAGAGAATTGCAGTACATCTGCTTACGTAATACTTGAATGGCCGAAAAATACTTTTTATATACCTATAGCTCCAGGCACCGAACCGGCGACCCCGTTAGCTGAACAGCTGCCCACTGATTCTGCTGGCGGTGGACTGGGAAACACACACCTATAGCATGGACCACGATACGTCGTGTCCTGGAAGGAAATAATTAATTTTTAATCATAAAAAATAGTTGTACACTATATGTGAAATTTAAATGAAAATAAAGCAGTGGCGCTACCACCTTTTTAGGTCTGGGCCTCAGATTTGTGTATCTGTTTCATGATTTGTCAATCTCACACACGCCGTCGAGTTTTTGCGTCTAAGGCAAGCCGGTTTCTTCACGATGTTTTCCTTCACCGTTCGAGCCAAAGTTAAATTTAACTTCTTGAGCATTAAACAAGGGAGTGGGGGAAAGTTTGCGCATCGTACACACAAACATCAACTGACCAATCACGCGATCGACACGACCCTCTCCCCCCCTGAGTGATACCTAAAAATCGCTTCTGCGCAGGCAAGGACATTTGTTCAAGATGTTTGCCGGTATCTGTAAACGAGAACACTCCTACAACGCGATTTCCTATAAAGCGGATCGGGTCTATCGCGGATTACTGTACTTGAACTCCCTAATTTACAGAGAGGTTTAGAATTAAACTACCTTTTCACTCGGGTTTTTGTCGGCTCTGTATCCATAAACAGTGAGTTGGCCCTCCATTTTTAGCGCACTTCCTGATATTAAAGGAATCTGAAAAAAATTATGAAATATAATTTTTACATTTGAGTAATAATTCTTTCATTTTTTTCATTCTTTCAATTTAAATAAATAAAAACCTTATTCAAGAAAGATTTTTTTGTCCCCATTAATCGCTGGTCCATAGGAAATAGTAAGCCCCTGAGGGTAACTAGATAACAATTACACCGTGGTACATCGTGCATGTTTAAAATTACACGCTATTGGTTGATGTATTCGTTTAGTAGTTACATATTAGAACTTTAGATGGCAATTCTGTCCCATAACGTCTTGTGCAGTAAACGCAGATTTTTTATTTATTTATATTATCATTAGCATTGACGACTCATTGGTCCAGTGGTTAGTACCCCTGACTGCGAATCCATGGGTCCCGGGTTCGATCCCCGGCTGAGACGAACATCGATGTGATGAGCATTTGGTGTTGTGCTTAGGTCTTGGGTGTTTAAATATGTATTTGTATAATTTATATATCTATCTATCTATAATATGTATGTATATCCATTGCCAAGTACCTATAACACAAGCTTCACCAGCTTAGCATGGGACTAGGTCCATTGGTGTGAATTGTCTTAAAAAAAAAAAAAAGAGCATGTATTCAGTGTGAAAACAGTGTGAATATAGATATACAGATACATGGAGTGATCATATACTGGTACATGATCATCTTGGGCTTTTACCTTAGCAATAATTCATTTACAAAGAAGTTTCATGACATGTATACTTTGCACGCAGGCACTTTTTTTATTTCTTTACAGCATACAAAACAATACAACAATATATAGAATAACTTACTACCTTAAACTTATCTCCTTACCTTAGTCAAAACAGACACATCGCTAAGCAAATATCTTGTTGGTACATTGTCCGAGCAGTCTAAAATAATATCATATTTTGATGCAATATCTAATGCGTTCTTTGAATCTAACTGTACATTGTACGGTGTCACCTTTATGCGGGAGTTTATACTGTAACAATAATATGAGGTTCAGAATAATTAAATATAGCTTGGAACATGGAGATAACAAGAAACAACAACTTTTTTTTTTTCTCTAACAGGAGTCAAATGGGCAGGATGCTCACTTGATGTTAAGTGATACCGCCGCTCATGGACACTTACACTGCTGGAAGGCACGCAAGTGCGATGCCGGCCTTTTACCTGCAGCTGAGATACATCATTGGACAACGCAGGCAAAGAACGCCGGGCGTAGTGACTCAGTTGCTAAGATACCAATTACTTCAAAAATATCCATCGTGACCAACACAACCACTCTCTTCGTACAACAAAAGTAAAGTGATAATTCAGTCGGTCTGCTAAATAAGCGGCTAACTCTTAACAGTTTGCTTGCGACGCACGAAAATTGATTTGAGTCTACAGCTAACTCAAATTTCAGTTCTCTGCAAATTTGCGGCTCACTCAGTCAGCCGCTAACTGTATGCCTACTGGGGACACAGCCTAAGAATTGGTACGCTCTTTTCTTGAGGACCCTAAGTCGAATTTGTTTGGAAATACTTCAGTGGGCAGCTGATTTCACATAGAGGTGGTGCTCGGCAAAAATTGCCTTATGAAACAGTATGATGTTGAGGTGATACGGATGGTATTTTGTACTCTACCTTGTCCGATGATGAATCTCAGCTGCAGGTATCTGAAAAACTCCAGGGCAGAGAGACCCCACATCTCTAGGCAATGCTAAGGGATCAAGCTGCTTGGAAAATGACTGGTTGTTGACAATTTGTATTGCTCTTCGTTGAGTACATAAAGCAGCGGGTATATAATGTTTTTGCATGTCACATTTAATAGTAGACAAGTATAAATTTAAGCTGTGAATAAATTAAATGTACAAAGGAAGAATTTTCACAAAATTGTTTACTCACCTTCTCAAACTATTAGCAGCAGACTCAGCTTTGCTTATATTTTGGTCTCCCTCTGTATGCAGAAACTGTCTATGTATATTTGTTAGATCAACTGTATCATAGTCTATTATGCCAATTTCCCCTGAAAATATAATCACATTAAACATAATTATAGTGCTTCAATAGAAGACAAAAAACAAGCTAGTTTATACTCTTAATTTTAAATAATACTCTTACCAACTCCAGCACCAGCTAGATACACAGCAGCTGGACATCCCAAGCCACCAGCCCCAACTATTAATACTCGGCCCTGCATTAATTTCTCTTGTCCACAAACACCTATTTCTGGCAATAAAATTTGTCTACTGTACCTGTAAATCCAATTTCAATATATCTGGGTTCAAAAAAAATTTAAACTATAAAAAGAAAATACAGTAATAAGATGAATGCAAACAACATGACTTATATCTTACATACTTTTGATTTGAAATTTGGGGTTCTTTTAGTTTTCTTCCTTTACTTAACATTAGCACATAAGCAAAGAGTTACTCATTACTTTACATTACTCGAGGGTAACATATAACATATATAGTAAAATTCTCATTAAAGTAGGTAGATAGTACCTTTCTATTGCCCATTTAGGTAGTGTTTCACCAAACTGGACCTTTAAAGCCTTTGTTTGTTCTAGGCTAGATCCATTTTGATTATCCATATGTATTTCTGCCTGGAATGAAATATGTACATGTATTATATAAATCAATCAATTGCATAAGAATTATTATGAAGCATTTAGTTGTCTCTTATTGGATTCATTAACACGTTTTTTAGATTAAAAGGTTATCTCCTTTCTACAGTATTTTGTAATTTAAAATGACTTTTATACTTTCAAAAATAATTGCATATTTGACTAACAAAAATATTTTTATACACGTATATTGCAATAGCTTAAATGTGGTACCACTTTTAGCATTTACCTATATATACTTAGCCGAATACGGAATATAAAATCACAATTCAAAATGTGTCTTTAATTAGTCAAAAGTGAAAGAAATTAAATAAACATACCGTTCCCATTTTATGTTTTATAGACAGTAATTCTTGTTCCTTACTCGCTAAATTCTGTCGTAATTCCTCAATTTCCTTCTCTAGTTTGCTAATAAAATCCATGTTAAAATAATTTCTTGAATACTTGATGAAATATTTTAAGTCAACTCGGCGAATCTTTTACAAAACAAACAACACCATTGTTTATAAATTTTACGCGAAAATTTCTATTTTCGTAACCATAACCGCGTGGATTTCGACCAATAGTCCAATACGCACTTATCACTGTCTTTTGACGTTCACTCAACGCTTGCTTTCTAATGTCAATGCCAAAAGAATTTATTATTTTTAATTTTGAACAAGCTATTAGTATTTTTGCTTAGAAGTAGATAATTTTATTGAAAACACAATTATAATAATTACTTTATAATAATATTATGTAAACTTTTTTATTATTTAATGTTTTTACTACTCGATAATTTAGTAAATTTCGAATAGTACCTGACAAGTAAAATTGTCAGGGGATTCCCCAAATAACAAACATAAATAATTTTCTGAAACCATAGCTCATAGACGAGCTGCTACATTGTAAGTTGTATTATTATATTATACACGTATCATATTTTACTTTTAGCTTACATGTTAGAAATTCTAAGAATTCTTTATTACAATCTAGCAAATTGTGTTAGTGTTTATTATTATAGGTAATCTACTCTATAAATATGAATGGTAATGTTTTGCTTGCGAATGAAAGAAGCATTAATAACAAACATGTTGGATGTACATATCAAGAAATCGATATTCTTATAGACTACCATTCTAGTCCCGTACAAGATTATCTTTAATGTATTACTTATACCAAATAATTGTTAGCTAGCATCTTTAAGTAAGTTTTATGATTTTATAACGGCATCCGACGCTTTTCTTAATCACATAAACATTTTCATCATAATTAATAATAAAAATAATTTACATCAAGATCATTCTACTATATTGTTATATTCATTCATAAAGAGCCAAACAGGAAGAGATCTCTAAAAAATTTTGGAACAGACTTTCATACGTAGTGTCGTAAATCGTAATACATATGTCACTCATTTTAATTATGATGCTGACTAGTAAAAGAAAATTAAAACTCAGGGTTGGGAGACGCAAGTCATGACGACTCATTGGTCTAGTGGTTAGTACCACTTAATGCGAATGGGTTCGATCCCCGGCTGAGACGAACATCGATGTAATAAGCATTTGGTTTTGTGCTTAGGTCTTGGGTGTTTAAATATGTATTTATATGTGCATCTATTCTATAATATGTGTGTATATGTGCATATATTCTATAATATGTATGTATATCCGTTGCCTAGTACCCATAACACAAGCTTCACCAGCTTATCATGGGACTAGGTCAATTGGTGTGAATGTCTTTAAAAAAAAAAGTGAACAGTTAGCAAATACTGAAAACCGTAAATTAAAAATTATAAAAATCCTACGACTTGAATGAATGAAACACAGTTTAAATTTAGCAACACTATGACTTAACATTCAATTAAGACTAGATAGATGTGTTATAACTTTGTTTAAAGTAGACGTGTGCATATGTACAAGTTTGACTTTTGATACTGAGGTCGTGTGTTCGAACCCTGGCTGGATGCAAATGCATTTTAAAAACAACTGCGAAATTAATATTTGATGATTAGGGGTGGATTTCTGAATTAATTATTATGTACTTAACGTACAAACGGGCACGAGGCTCAGTGATACCGCCGCGCGCCCATGGACACTAACATTAATAAATAAATCGTTTATTTGCCAAGATAGTGGTACAATTAGATCGAACAACAAGAAAAATCCGCACAATCAGCCATATATAAATAGGCATGCAAATGTCATATACATTTTTTGCAATGTCATACAATAAAAACATTAAACATAATGTCATAATAAGAAGTTAAGTCATTTATAATTGTTAAACATTGCTAGAAGGCTCGCAAGTGCGTTGCCGGCCTTTTAATAAATACGCCCTTTTCGTGGAAATGCACCAGTTTCGATTAAAATGATAAAATATTTTTTTTTTGGGACCTAAAAATCCTTTTTCCCCTTTTCCCCCCCCTTTTTTTTTTGGGAACCCCCCCCCCCCCCCAAGGGGGGGGGGGGGGGGGGGCGGGGGAAAACCCCCCCCCCCCCCCCCCCCCCCCCCCCCCCCCCCCCCCCCCCCCCCCCCCCCCCCCTTTCCCCACAAATCCCCTTTTTTTTTTTTTTTTTTTTTTTCCCCCCCCCCCCCCCCCCCCCCCCCCCCCCCCTTCTTCCTCTTTTTTTTTTTCCCCCCCCCCCCCCCCCCCCCCCTCTTCTTTTTTTTTTTTTTTTTTTTTTTTTTTTTTTTTTTTTTCCCTTTTTTTTTTTTTTTTTTTTTTCCCCCCCCCCCCCCCCCCCCCCTTTTTTTTTTTTTTTTTTTTTTTTTTTTTTTCTCCCTTTTTTTTTTTTTTTTTTTTTTTTTTTTTTTTTTTTTCTTCCCCCCCCCCCCCCCCCCCCCCCCCCCCCCCCCCCCCTTTTTTTTTTTTTTTTTTTTTTTTTTTTTTTTTTTTTTTTTTTTTCCCCCCCCCCCCCCCTCCCCCCCCCCCCCCCCCCCCCCCCCCCCCCCCCCTTTTTTCCCCCCCCCTCTTTACTGAAACTAAGTATTAATTGTATGCCGTAAGACAGCAAATAATATATATAGCTTTCTAATTAGTTTTTAAATGTTAGTAGATTAAAAAATACACTTTAAAGAAATACACAGTCAATAAGAGTATTTAAACTCAATTTCCAATAACTCAATATTTGCCAAAAAAAATTTACTTCAATCATTATATTATTCGATTCGCTTCAAACTGTGGACGCAAATATAAAATAACGTATTATGAAAACTTTAAAAGATACAGTTAGATAAAATTTACAAACAGCAATTTTTTTTTATCTAAACTAATTTAAAATTTTATGGTAAATTTTTAAAGACAAAAATACTATATGATTATTATATAGGTTTAGTTTAAATTATTTTACAGCATTTTTTTTTCAGATTTAATCATACACCCTGAATACCTACAGCACATATTTGGGCAAAGAAAAATCAAGGTAAGTTTCAACATTTTATTTCATATATAAAACTTAAAAAAAATACATATCGAATTAAAAACTTATTCCTGTTAAAAATACAAATGCATATACTATGGAATACAGACTTTTCCAGAAGCATTTCATAGATGATAAATATTTAACCTTATATTAAAACCGACCTTATATAAAAACGATTATGGACCTTTAATCTACTAAAATATTGCAACTACATAGGTCATGGTTAGTGAATATGTGAACACCATGTATCTACATAATAATTTAGTTATCTGCTGCATTTCATATTTTTTTCATTTTAGGTACATGGTCTTCACATATAATTATGAAATCAATGTATACAAAATGTTGTAAAATTTAACATTCTTAACTTAAAAGTGCCTTTTTAATAGGCCTAATTGAAATAAATGATTTGACTTTATAAAACTGTGATTTCCAAAAGCAAGTGTATAGTAGTTTTTTTACTCCAATTTCATATAATATTTATATATAAAGTTTCCATCAATATATTTCCTGGTTATTTGGTATGACATTTTTTTTTTTAATTTTTCATGTCTCCTAGGTAGTCCCATGGCTATCTGGTCTGATCAGTTCCACCATACCATAGAGTAATATGGTGTTCAACAAATAATTAATTTAGTGTATTATTTGACCATATGAAAAATAAAGTGACATTGATGGTAATATACGCATGGCATTAAAAAGTATAATAGGAGATAAATAACTTGTAATAATCATTTATTTATCAATAAATAATTTAAAATATTGATTTTTATAACTCAGTCTTTGCCTGTCTTATCCTAATATAGTCTCCAGAGTTTAACTTAGGAGAGATCAAAAACACAAGTAACATCCTGATGTTTGAATACATAGTTAAATGTGTAAATTTTTTAAATTCTTGTCAATTAGCCTATTGCAGTAGCATAAAATTCATTTAAGTATTGTTATAGTATCTATGATATAAAAATTCTTAAGTATAGGCATTATCATTATATATAACTTAGTAAATATGTATTTAAAATTGTATAAATAAGTTATGTGTATACAAATATATCCCAAACAAAAGTACACCTTTTCTTATATATATTTAGATTGGTGGTAATACCAAATAAATCTAAGTTTTTTTTAA
This sequence comes from Pieris macdunnoughi, assembly GCA_905332375.1. Taxonomy (NCBI): domain Eukaryota; kingdom Metazoa; phylum Arthropoda; class Insecta; order Lepidoptera; family Pieridae; genus Pieris; species Pieris macdunnoughi. Next base: position 828,544 of record CAJOBZ010000047.1, read on the forward strand.
ATTAACCAATTTATGAGGCCGTTTTACTCATCTTTTATCTGTGGATAGATATATAAGGGTGGTAGCTAATCAAAATACAGAACTTCCAGATTAAACAAATAATAGTGCTCGACTAACCGAGCCTTACAGTTGTCTTAGTCATAATTAAAATTACCTGTTTATATTTTTCCAGGGAATCTTCACTAAATCAGCGACTTGTGCAGGTGTAATTAATAACTGAAGCTGTTCTGGCTGCAGTCAAGGCAGTAAGGGGTCTCCTAGATGTTGCCGGGCCCCATGCTTATGTTTATGGTTGTATGTATATATATACAAACTATATGGTGAGATATTTTGTTTGTGGTCACAATATTTCAAAATGGGTTGACCAAATTAGATGATATTTTAATATATACTTAGTACATATTTTTGACATTAGCTACATAACATCACAAGTTGAGTCAACTTAGTTGACTAACTTCTATAAAATTCACTTCATATATTGGAGTATAGAAATTATTTAGGTGAGCCAGTTTTGATAAAGTTTTCAAAAGATGTCCTTATTTTTAAATTAGCGAGGCGTTCCTTATTACAATCTGCCATAAGAATTTCCGTTTTAACACAAGGAATGTCCTCATTAATTTTAGAATTTCCACTGTCCAAAACAAGTCGCCTTTTCCAATCTCTCTGATCATCTAATATTTTTTTTCTTGCCGCCAAGCGCTCCATGATTTGCGGCAAAATAATTGACTTTTCGTAAATATCAGGACCTTTTGTTAGGTTTTGATTGTTTTCTTTTAATTTCATCTGTTTAGCATATAGTTTTTGATCTTTGACAACAGTTTGTAGTAATTGCCCTGATTTTATTTGGGTAAATTGATTGTTAGATAGCATACTGAGTGCTTTGGGTTTTTTAAGATCCTTTGAATGAGTGACTGGAAGATTGTTATCAAATGGATTAATGAAAGATGCATCCATTGATTTATTGAGGTTTAAAATATTTTTGGCATAATAACATTTGCATTTTATTGGAATTTCTTCTCTTTTAACTTCATCTAATATGTTTCTTCTCATGCTATCAGTGAGTTGTAAGTGACTCGGGTCACTTTTCACACCTGGACAATCTGTTAAATTATTTTGATGTGAAATATCTTTTGAATGGTCTTTTGTTTGATTTGTCATGTAGAAATAATCCTTTTTAAAATCTGAAGTACCTCCTTTTGCAGCTTTTGGTGTTTCTGTTTCTATGGGTGGATCATTCTTTAAAGTTGAACATTTAAAGTTGTTGAACAAAGAAAATTCTGAATTTTCTGGAATGCTTGTGTCTAATTTAGTTATACATGATCTGTATAGAGCATCAATTGTTGCATCTAAATTATTTTTGATTGCATTTTCTTCTGTTGTTTCATTTACATCAGTTGTGGAATGGGATGGTACTGTTTGGTGAATGAATTCATCAAAGCTGGGTTTGTCAGTTTTATCTAGACTAACAGCTGTAACATTATTATTTTCTATATTTTTAACTTCCTGTTTGTCTACGTAATTGCCAAAATCAATAAGTGAATTTTTGTCAATTTGAGTTGGTGTTTTTTGTAAATGTTGTGGTGTAACATAGATATTTTGATACAAATCTACTAAATTGTAGTCAGTTTTAGTAATAGTATCTAAGAAAGACCCCATTTCTAGCTTGGCATCAGGTTGTTTTTCTTCTACTGGTGTTAAATCAACAAGGATTCTATCTTTTAAATCAACTTTCTGTGGTTCTAGTACTTCATATGGGTTAAAATTTTGTGATACTGGATCTGTGGGGCAATCCAGTATCAAAGAATCCTTCATTGGATCCTGCCACATTCTAAAAAAGGTTTTGGTTGTTTAAAGTTTAAGAATACCCAAAGTAAAAGCTTTAAAAAAAACATTTTAAAGTATTATTTCCAAAAGGATATTTTTTAAATTGGAGTTCAATTTTCTCTACATTAGTAAGTTACTAAAATTGTTCAAAAATAAAGATTTTTTTAAATAACAATTGATGACTATCAAACCTAAAAAAATTGTACATATATAAGGTTTCTATATTTGTATCTCAGGGCTAAATATATTAGAAAACTTAAAAATTGTCTCAAACACAATAATAATATTAAACAAAATTACTTAATTATTAGATGATATTATTTGTATTGAATGACTGAATTTTGAAGTATTTTGAAGAACACATCTTAACACTGAAGGAATGTTTAACTTGGGTAACTTTATCTTTAATTCAAAGGTTTATTATTACAGTTAGTAATAATCTTTAACTTAAAGATATACGTTTATATCATATTGCACTTAGGTTCTTCAATTTCGGTTTGTCTTTAAATACTTCATCAGTTAGTGTTAGTATTCCACCATATTAAGTTATCGGTTTCGAAAAGCACTTCAATTAGTTTGCAAAACATAAGTTTTAAGAATAGTCATAAACATAATAGTGTGTGTGTTCAAAAGATAAACAAAAAATTATTAAGACTTTGATAAGAAACAAACTCTGTTGTTGTGCTAAATCGTCAGTACCAAATAACAAAATATTAAAACAAAGTGCATACCTTTTGACTTTTAACTAATATATCTGACTGTTTTCAATTGAAGATAACGCCCGGTTTCTGGTGGAAAAGCTTACACAAGACAGCAATATACAATCATTTAAAATGAATAATTACAGTATAGGCCTAATTTCACCAAGATTAATCTCTCATTTAATATATTAATTATCTAATCGCCTAGGTAATTAACCACAATAATTATTTCTAAAAAATACACATCATAGACTGTAGAGTAAAGCAGTGTTCACAACCTGAAGCCAGGCAGTTATCGTACCAGGGCCGTAAAATTATCGTATATGTGATCCATATACGATAAATTATCGTACAGTCAGAAAAATGGCTTTTAAAAAAACTTATGAAACGTGAAAATAAAATGTTGCAAACGATTTATAGTTTAAATCTTGTAAACTTGTGTTTTTCAATTCAAAAAATAATAATAATTCAATTTAAATTTTCGAATAGCACAGACCCGAGCTGGGCCCTCATCCACTTCGAGTGTGATTAAGGCGCCAACATTTCAAATTTATAAAGAACAAAATAATGTTAAAGGACAGAGATACATGAAAACAAGCACATTTTTAAATGTTTAACTGAATATATTTGCGAGAATAGAATACGCAAATATTAATGAAACTTGACGTTTTATATACAACTTTTAATCTCTTCCGTCAAAGAGGAACAAAAATACGCAATATTTTCTCGTTAAACAATATGGTGTTCGCTCTAAGTGATATACCTATTGTCCGTAAACATCGCATATTATTTTTATCACTTAAAATTCGTTAGGTATTAGATTGCTATCGAAGACTTTCGAATCTGCGTCACCATACAAATCGTGGATTTTTTGGCTGAGCAGTGTACATTCTGATGCGTTTTTGTGTTTGTACATTAACGCTTTGTTCATCCGCTGTAGTTGCCTTGTGACAGCATATGTTCCTAATAGAAAAATAAGCCACTGACACATGGCACTGACGTCTGACGCTAAAAATTTTAATTGTTATTGGGCTATCTGTGTAATCATCAAATTTTTTATCAGAATGGAAATTATCGTACAATCTGCGTACGATAGACGTGTAACATCGTACATCGTACGTAGTTATGAAATTATCGCACATATACGATAATTATCGTACGGTTGTGATCCCTGGAGTAAAGGACTAAAGGATAAGTGAGCTGTGAGAGTGAGACTTCGGCATAGTTTGTAAAAATGAAATATGTTCCGTTAACTATTTTTGTCCTGCCCTGCGATTCTGTAACTCACTGTTAATCCGTGAGTCCACTACGCACTAACGGCGCTCCCTTCGTCACTCACGTAATTTTTGGAATCTCATGGTATTCTGTTAAGAAATTTTACATTACGTCTTGATAAGTGGAGGGAGTGAACCTAGTGAGTTGTTGTCTATTAATATCGTGACAATTGACTCATTTTATTTATAAAAAGAGTTAATTGTCAATATTTTTATCATATATAAACAAAATATTTTTAATAAAACAAAATGGTCGACGTTTGAAATAAAATGAAGAATATTAAAAAAAAGATAAACTGTGAAAATATCTCAAAAATGATTTATCGGATGGAAAATAATTAGCAAGATTAATATAGAAATATGGTTAACCAAAGCATAGCGAGGAAAATTATTAAAACCCATCTGGCAATGGGGTCGCTTAAAGGTGAGTAGTAAGTTTATTTATTAGTAAATCGTAAGTTACGTATTTTGTTTATAACTTCCAATTAAGAGTTTATACTTCGACCAGCCGTGGTGTATATGAGCGACAGAAACTTAAAAATATTAATTATGTTTCAGCACGAAACAAGGGATACCTAACATCTGGATATATTGTACAAAATTTAAGAATATTATCTTAACAAAAAGATGGTAGAATGGTCTAAGGATTCAAACTAAACAGGATGGATAGGTATCTTAAATTTTCATAATATTACTAAAGGTGAATACCAATGTTTTCATATAATACTTTGTTGAGTAATTATAAATTAAAAGTAAAAATTTGTGTTTATATATTTATTCATTTGTGTAAGTGCAAGTGTTGGTACTTTTAAGATGCCACGAAACTACTATTGCAACCTTTTTAAGTGATTCAGAGGTCAAACACACAACAACAATATTACCTATGTTTTTACTAACACTCTTAAAAACTGAATTCTATTAAAACTATTTTAGAAACATAATAACTATCATAGTAAATAAATAGGAATAAGCAGTGTCTAGAAAAATAGTTAACAAAGTTTGTTTGTTTGATGGAAAATTTGAAGTCAAATGTATTAGGTTAAATCAAAGCGACATTGTAAAGAATAATTAAATTATTGGTTAAAAATGTTAAATATAAAAAATATTTTTAGGTTTTCTAACTACAAATTCCATTCATGAAATATAAGAAGTATTAATTTTAATTGATCAAGTTGAATTTAATTTAATTGTTCAGATTTCAGAACACAAGTGTAAATAATCATGTTAGGTATGTTGGATCAAATATATAAGCTTTCAATTGCTCAAATTTATACCATTTCAAGTGATCAACGTTAATTTTAAATGTTGGAAATGACATTGCCATAACTTATTTAATATACATAGAAGCAATCTAAAGATAGTTATTCTATTTTAGTTGTTATTATATTGTAGTCAGCACTACAATTTAGCACTAAACATACCCTTCATGGGTCTTGGATTTGTTTCATTAATAAATAATTGTTTTTAAAGTAGGAACATACTTAGATTTGGATTTCTGAGTCTAAATATAGGTTTGCTCAAGATTTTTTTATTCATAGTACTGAATCAAATACTGTGTGCGAAATTACTAAGCCTTGTTACCATAAAACTTTAAATAATTTTGGCTTAGTTATAATATTATCAAACATGTTTTTAAGATACTTTACTTAGAAATACAAAGATATCCCATAAAGTTTTTGTGTGTTTTATGCAAGTTTTTTTTATTATTTTCCTTAACTTTACTATAATTAAATTGTTACGCAATATTATTGTGTCAGTACAGTGACCTACCATATCTCCCTATTTACAATTTTAACAGATAACTATTGTATTACAGCCATCAGCGGTAGTTGTCAAGAATGAGGAAGAAAATGACCAATTATTGAAATGTTAAGAGATTAAACCGAGACCACAAATCTATTTTAAAAATTGTATTACCGTGTTTAAGATAATTGTGTACTTCATAATAATTTTTTTGTATCTAATAATATTGTTATATTAATAAAATGATTAATTAAATCTACCATTATTTAATGACTGCCTACAGAAAACGTAGTAACCGAAATGAAAAATATATAAGCCATGTTACTTTATATTTTAATAAAAGAACAATATAATAACTTACACATTTAATTTAATGATTATAGTAAATTTAACACACTACAAAATAACTTTCAGTTATACAAACTCAAACTTAAGTATAATAAAAACTAATTCAAACCCAGCCTCACATAGAGCTAATCAATAACATCTACTTTATTTTGTAGACAAATATATTTATTTTAATATTATATTTTCTAATTAGTTTGTAAAAAGTAATAGTTATGAACTATAAATTTAAAAAAGCTTAAGTACTTAAAGCATCATGTATGTAATGATGGTATTTCATACTTGTGTAAAGCAGAATAATGTTTTTATCCAAAACCTTAATGTTATATCAATATTTATAAAAATATAGGAACCAAAATTGTACTGTGTTATCATTTATTATAAATTGAAGGATAGTCGAAATTCAATCATTTGAAAATGTCTGCACTATTGTGTCTTTCTATAGCCAGGGGCCTTGTCTTCTTCAAAGGCAGAATGTAATTTTTCTACCAGGAATTTTGAACATTTGGATCTCTGAAATTATTAGATTTATAATTTTAGTATAGTAGAAAAATACAAATATTTTACAAAATTTACCTATCTTAACTTATTTATCGTTTTCTGTTCGACTTATCTCTGCTGGAGACAAGACATGATCAAGACTGCATCGAAAAATTGGTTCTAGGATAAAAATGATATTTTTAATGCTAAAATAATCAAAATGTTTACCTTAGAATATCTATTTACTAGTCTCTTCGTTCATCTCAGCAGCATATGTTCAAGGTTTCGTCAATACCATATAATTTCTTGGGTATTGGAAAAAAGCGATAGTAACCAACGCCGAGAAACCAATAGGTCGTTTCGTGCCTACAATTTCTTCGCCATCTATAGATATTATATGAAGTATTTTTAATGGTTTACATCATTTATTTCATGAAATAGAGGTTTAAGCTTTTAAAGTGGAAACGGGCCTTCTGTAACAATAACAAAGTTCTATTTCACGAAGCCTAATGCTTATATATATAATTTTTTTCGTAAAATATAGCTGCATTGATAAATATTCAATTCAATTTCAAAAATTATTTATTTTGTTTCACAAAAATTTATAGTGCTACATATCCAGTGTACATTATTTATAAATATTATTTTATAAACTTACCCCAACAATCAACATACATATAGATTGTCCTATGTTAGAATATTTTCACATCAAACAAGTTTTAACTTCGCTAAAAATGGCTACCTCACTGGTAAATCACGATTTCAGCGAGGAAAGAGCAACTTTTAATTTGACGTAAAGAATCTACATTTAAATGAGATGAGATGTCAAATGGTATGTATCAGAATACCAAATATCAACAATTTTGGAGCGTAAGTGTAGCAGTGCCAAATTTTAGTTCCAAATGTGAACTATCTCATTTGAGCGGCGCTTTTGTCGCGGTTATTGTTTATCAGAATACCAAATTGTAACATGACACCGAAACGAACGATTTGACAGCAAAAATCAGCGCTGAGAGTGTGTGAAGCGAGTTACAGAATCGCAGGGCTGTTCGTCAGTCAGTTAGCTATTGCTAATTGAAGTATCTAGGATTTACAAAAATCTTGACCAACTATGAACTAACTCATTGCTTTCGTTAAAACTTGTAAGATGTAATGGTATTGCCATGGTAACAATGGAAAAGTTTTATGATCTTGTTAATGTTATATTGAATATGTACAATGTCATTAAAATAAAGATCAAAACTAATTAATCACCGTAAGAATTTTTACAAATTCATCAACAAATGATAGCACTAGGTTATTGTAAGTTAACGTATCTCGCGAAGTTTGCGGGGACAGCTAGTTAATATATAATACACAACTTTATAATTTGGACCCCTTGCCGTGCCATACAGCACCAAAGCAAATTGCTTAGACTAGGTTATTTATACTAAAAAAGAAAAGAAATGCATGAGTCGACCAGATACCGACAGAAGCACCTGCTCACAGGCATGGCGCATGAATCAGCCATCGCTTCGCTTCGCTTTGTGAGTGTCTATGGGTCAGATAACATAAGTTTAAAAAATATTTATATTAAAGCAAGCCTTTAACCTCTTAATGTTTTTCTTTACCGTTCAAGCGAATGATAAATGCGCACAAAGTCCATTGATGCACAGCCAGGAATCGAATCTACGATCTCAGGGATGAGAGTCGCACGTCGAAGCTTGTAACAATTTTTTTCTTGAAAGCGCAACTTTAAAGTTTTATAATTTTCTCATTCTTGAGAAATATCTCAAATAAATAATAAATAAAATATTATGGATTCTTTCACGTGTTTGTTTTATTTTACTTAATTTTTATAATTGATCTGTAAAAAAATGGAAACTTCTTATTCATTTTTTCATTTTAATTCATTCGTTCATTCGTTGATAGAAAATGTAACAGCAGAAGAGTGGAAGGAAATGACTGATCATGTTGTACATGTGGAAAATAAATATAAAGAAAGGGACAGGACTACAGAGGAACATTTAGAAAGCTTCATAATCAATGTGAGAGACGGTGATAACAGCAATGACAGATGAATCTATGCATATTGAGTTTTTTGGATTCTGATTTTGATTATTCCGAGTAAAGTTGTGTTTTATAATTTATATAGTTTTAGTTTTCCATATAATGCTAGTCATTTTAAGTATCAATAGTAAAAGACTATATACGTATAGTATTTAATTTCATAGAAATACAGTTACTATGAATGTAAAAAAAAACAAGTATCACGTAAGTTCAATCCACAAAATATGTCAAACTTTTAGGGATACCATACTAAAATTTTTGAATTTGCCGCGCCTTTTGGTTATCTTCTTTCATGAGCCAGACTCTAGTCTTATAGTTACAGACAATAATTTTAATGCTCACACTAGGCAGTTGACAATAGACCTCACGTTCTTCAATGCTGTCAACACTCAAATACCTAGCTGTCACGCTTGACCGCAATCGGAGTCGGCGAATTTTGAATGGGTGGTTGAACGCCTTGCGCAGTTGCATCTTCGCTTTCGCATTCCTGGATAATTTAGAATTATTTACCGAATAAGAGTATGAAATAAGGTATTAATAATCACCGATTCAAATATATGTTTCGTGTTACTATATGATTATTACATTTAAGTGTAAAATAGCTGTTAAAGAACCTATTATTTATCTTTACAGGCATCTGCGATGTTAATGTTTATGTGTTTATTATATTTTAGAGATGTGCTAAAGCCTTTTATTTTGATTATTTAAGTGAATTACTTCAAAATTCAAATACAACTGCGCTGTTAATGTCATTATGCAATACAGTTAATCTAATTAGATTCTAAGGTTAAATATAATCCGAAGTTTCTTTGTTGAAGCAAAGGAATTTTTATTACCTAGTGACAACAGAAATTAATCGAAAATATTCAGTTAATACAAATTTACTATACATCAATAATACTGTCTCTATGGTGATTGGTAGCTTAGGCGATTATTGTTTTTTGGTATTACTTAAGTTTAAAGAAACATTTGATGTAAGAAATAATGTATACTAATATGCCTGATACTTATATCTAAGAAGATATATAGATTTTTGTTGATAAACCTGTACAGTTAGTGTCATATTACCTTTGTTCTTGATAATGTCTTATCAACAAGTCTTTGTATTGATACTTAGAATTCCATTGTTCAAACATTGCTTCAATATCACAGAAAAGAAATTACAGGATCCTTAATATGATTTTTTTACTACTTGTACATTCCATGTTTTAACTTTAATTTCAGTTCAAAGAAATTTTTTAATCATGTTTAGTGGAGTTTTAATAATATTACCCAAAAACTTATATATGAGCAACGAAATTTTAAAAAATTGTAATATATAATACAAAACCACATTTTACAGAATGGAGTCGTGCTCTCGTCTCACAGCAGCGGAGGGTGGTGCCAGGCTGGCAGCTGCCGCTGGTACCAAGAATGTGATGATAACTGAACATACCAACTTCATTCCTACTTCCTTATTGATTGAATGCGCTCATGGGATTCGTGGGTAAGTTAAGAAAATGACATATACTGATGATGTACCTGCATGAAGAATCAATAATTATCATATTTTTGCAAATTATTAATAGAAAGTGATTGAAAATATATTTATTTACACTTATATGTAATATATATTTTTAAGGTAACTATTTCTAGATATAAAAACACATACATGTATATTTATGTGCTATGCTACTTGTGTTTCTATAATCCTTGTTTACAGTTGCATAATCTATATATTCTCCATAATCAAATAAAACCTGACTTTAAATTATTTAAAAAATTTATTTATTATTTCAGAACCCTGTTATCGGGCTTCAAGCGTTCTGTTTATATCGCCCGATCATCTCGAATTGCCTGCGTGGCTCATGAGCTCATTATCCTAACAGATCTTCAAGTGATTGGAGTGAAGGATTATAATGAAGTACAGGATTGGAAACAGGAGTTGGAAAATAGGCAGGTGAGATTAATAGTCTTTTTTATATTACATATCAATTATGTTATGTATGTTATGTTATCTTGGCATATAATATAAAATCATATGTTTGTGTATTCAATAATATTTTCTTTTGTTTTAGGTGTTGGTATGCACATCGACAGTGTTCAACAAAATACTGGAGAATAATTTACTTAAGATGACAGATGTTAATGTTTTAATCATTGATAGCTGTCATTTAGTTTTTAGAGACATGCATTTGCAACGTGTAAGTATTAAGAATATTGTAGAAAAATTATAACATCTTTTAATGATAGTACCAATTGTTTTAGTCTGTTTCTCCAATCAATTAAACAGTTATTCATAGAACATTCTATAAGGCTCTCAGTGCATTGATTATTAGGGAATAGACCCTAACACCAATTAGGGGAATCTGTGGAATATTAACTAATCTAGTACTTTCTATAAATACTTTTTGTATTTGTATAACATAAACCTGTATTGATAATTATTAAATACATTCCGAAGAATGATGTTATTCTATTATACAAAATTTATTTTTAGACTTTAAATTATTTACTCAAATCATAACCATCAGATTACATTACTTAAATAATATATTGTATGATATATACATATATATTTATCTCAACAACAACTAAACTTAAAACACATAGTATGTGAATAATAATAAATATTATTTATACTAAATTACCATAGTTCTGATATTTTTTTTTTTAGATAATGCAACTTTACAAAGACTGTGATAATGATAACAGACCTAGAATTTTGGCCATGACATATCCATTATTTCAATCAACTAAAGATAATATGGAAAATAATGACAATTCTGAAAATGATACATCCAATAAAAGTATTAATGATGAAAATAAATCAGAGACCAATATAAAAAGAATAAGTGAAAATGAATTAAAAAACAATGATGTGAATAAAAATTTAAATGAAATTTCAGAGGAAAAAATAAATGATTCACCAATTGACCAAGTAGACGATAAAATAAATATCAATATTAAATTAGGTGATGAAATTAATAAAGATAATAAGGATGCAATTGATGAAGTTGGTAAAGGTGAAAAAGAAACCAAAGAAAGTGTAGATTGTGATTTGATTGAAGATGTGAACAATGTGATAGGAAATATTGATGAAATAAAAACCAAAGGTCAAGATAAATCATTGTGTATTGATTATGATAATAGTTTGATGCAAGTTTATAAAAATTCTGATGACTTTGACATGTATGAAAAGTTAGAATGGAAAATTGAGGAAATGGAGAAACAACTTTGCTGTGAAATGGATCTTGCTGAAGATATTGATGGTGGAAAAAGGTAAATAAATATATTTAAACAATAATTAGGATGTAAATAGATTTTTTTTTTAGATGTGATTATATATATATATATATAGCGTCTTTACTTTAGAATTACGACAGAAATATTAATTTGTTTGTGATTTAGTCTACTCTTTGCCTCGAATATAAGATGATATCACGTTTTTGCTGACAAGACGCCAATAAATGGAACGCTTTTTATTTGTTTATATATACAACTAAACTAGAAATATACAGAAATAAAATAAATTAAACAAAATTTTCTATATGTTTTATGCCTTTTAAAATAATAACAACAAGAATAATATAATATTAATAGATGTGAATATAATTTTATTTATTTACTAGCTGACCCGTCAAACGTTGTTTTTCCATGTATATTATTTCTAGGAAACATTTTTTAGGTCATTAAAAATAACTACCTACTATAATAAAAATAGGGGTTGATCGTAGAGGGGTAAAAATTAAGGGTTGTAAGTGTTTTTGAATGCTGTATCATAAAAAATAAAAACAAATTTTTGTGTCTAATAAATAAAAAAAAATAGGGGTGGACCGGACCACCCTTAACATTTAGGGGGTGAAAAATAGATATCCGATTCGCAGATCTAACCGATATATATACAAAATTTCACGAAAATCGGTCGAGCCATTTCGGAGGAGTTTAACTACAAACACCGCGACACGGGAATTTTATATATTAGATAAAGCTCACTTACAATAAAATATACTTGTATAACTTGCACAGTAACTATGTATTACATTACAAAATCAGAAAAAGTGAAAAAGGAAGTCCTTTTCTTCTTTCTTTCTTGAATAAAAAAATCTTAATTATTATTTCAATTTCAGGTTATCACCGTCCTCAACAAAACCAAAAGAGGTGATAGTGGAGTATGGTGATGTTTGTAACAAAATCTCCGATCCATATAAGGACTTAGAATCATTCATGAGGAATACAATCAATGATGCTTTTCAGTTCATTAATGAGCATAGGTAAGCTTTTAACATCTTTGAATAAATTATTATAATTTAAATCACCGCTGAGAAATTGAAGGTTCATTCGTTCGAGACCTTCGTTATTTAATAAAAGCTAAAAGTTCTGTGCGCGTCCCCTATACAGGTAAGAACGACCAGAGACAATAGAGTTTGGGTAGTGGTTACTTGGGTAGGTAACAGGTAGTAATGTATTAAGCTCAATTTTTGAAGTTATACTACTTTAGGCGCGTTAAGAAAAATTGATAAGAGTGAAATTTTACGATGCGCGCGCACCGTGACACAAAATTAACAGAATGAAGTTGCTCACGGAAGATGCTACGGCATTGGACATAATTTAAAAACAATTTGAATAGTAATAGAATTTATGTGACATGGTATGACATGAATCAAACACATTTTTGAGTGTTGTTTGATTGATAATGTGTATATGCGTTTTGCCAATTAGGCCATAGAGACGGTCAGGTTAGGTTGCTCATTTCTCAACATCATGGAGAGCGTCCAGAGGAGTTGTTCGGATTAATATCTGCAGCTGATTTTCATCATCGGATGTCGAGGCAGAAAACGAAATTCCACCGGTATCACCTCAACGTCCATCGTTCTACAACTAAGCGTTTTTTAAGGCAGTTTTTGTCGCGCGCCTCCAATATTCGTCTGAAAGAAAAGAGCGTACCAATTCTTAAAAGGCCGGCAACGGACTGGCAAGTCCTCTGGCATTTGAGTTTCCATGGGCATGGGCATTTCCATATCACTAAACATCAGATGAGCTTCCCGTTTACCCCTTGTTCTATAAAAAAAATGATTGTGTTTTTAATCTCAGCTGTGTCGAGTCAAACCTTATCTATAAATATAGTTTAGATATCTTAATATTTATAAATCTCGTGTCACAATGTTTGTCCTCAATGGACTCCTAAATTACCGAACCGATATCAATCAAATTTGCACACCGTGTGTAGTTTGATCCAACTTAAAAGATAGTATAGATAGAGTTTAAATCTCAAATTATAGTCGGAATATTATTTTATTGCAAAATATTTGTTTATTATTTGATACAATTCTAACAGATGGCGCTGTGTTATAAGTATCAACGTTTCACATAAGCTATCTACCTTTCACATACGTTCTCCTACCGTTTCCCTTGAATAGTTTACTTCTATGTAATATAACAAAAACCTTAGCCACAGCAACGCTTGGCCGAGTGTGCTAGTATGTTATAAATAGTAAAAATAATTACTAATATTTTTATATCCAGATACGACCCCACAGAAATATATGGTGATGAACTTTATGAGGAATTTATGAACATTCCTGACCCCACTATCGAACCCAAAGATATATTTTGCCAGTTTCTCTATGTTTTGGATGAGTTGGGTATGTATACTGTTAATACTTTTGTGTGTTGATAGTTGACAAATTTGCGTGGCTAAACTGCTAAATATTAGTACAAGTAGATGATCAGTCTCATATGCCTATTGGTTCTTCAGAATGTTTTCCCAGTGTATGAGCATGTATTATTGAACAAACATGCAGTGAAATATATTATCGATAGGTTTACGCTATTGAAATTAAATCATTATTGTATTTGTCTAATATACTAACTAAAACTGGTATTCAATTATTACATAAGCAGTCAAAATCTGTTTTAACGACATCGAAGGGACTACTCATATTTGGTCGTAAAAACCGATAGTCGTAACAGCCGATTGTTAAGAACCTTATACAATAGAATTCATCATTCTTGATTTTGGTCAATATAACCGGTATGTTGTTCTACACGATGTCTTCGTAAACGGTTTTAACTGTATATTCATAGTATTGTATTTTCAGGTCCCTATGCAGCCGACAAAGCTGCATTTTCTTTACTAACGAAACTGGAAAAACTTAAAATAAAAGTGCCATATGAACGCCATTTTCTTCTTCTATGCCTCTGTACGTCTGTGTTCGTGAAAATAAGATGCTATGCCGATTTCATATTTTCCAAGTATGAATCGGATTGGGAGAAACTTGCCGTGTTCTCAACACAAAAAGTATTAAGATTTGCAGCGATTTTAGAACAATTTCGACCTGATGATACGAAACACGATAAAGTAGAAGTTAAAATTAATCAGGCAATTTGTGAAAATGAAAATAACAAAACTGATACTAATAATGAAGGGAATAAAGTCTCCAATGTGCAAATGAATGATGACAGTGAATTCAATGATGCTAGTGAAATTCCTCTAAACAATGAATTTGAAAGTCATCAAGCAACATCCAACCAATCGGGTTGTAATGAAGTTACTAGTCAACATACAGATAATGAAGTTCTTGAACCGAAAGTTATTAATAAAGATAATGCAACTGCCTTTGACAATACAGGCCTGAAAAGATCTAGAACAATAGAATTATTAGATGAAATTAATAAATGCGATTTTACGTCTTTAGGTGATAAAATTGAAGACACAGTTAATGTTATACAATGTGATTTAAAAGAATTTGATGCCAACTATAGAAACGAAACTATGGAGACTGACAGTAGTTTAAACGAACAAGCAAGTTTAAATAGTGTTAATGAAAATGATGAAAATATTGATAAAAGTAATAAAACAGTTAACAAAGATATAACTCAGATTAAAATATTTGAACATATACAAAAAGACGAAGTTGAAAATAATGATATTGCAGTACACACACTGGAACAAGGCAATTCCACAGATGTAGAAATTAAAAGTGACAGACTCACAGATACTCAAAGTAATAATAATGCTACAAATGATTTAGAGATTAGCAATACAATTAAAGAGAAAAGTAACAATGATAAGGATGAAATAAATAACAGTGACGAATCTAATCAAGTGAATGTCAAACAAGTGTCAAACAGTGAAGTCGCAGGAAATAGCAGTGCTCTAGTGAAAAGTGATGTGAAAACCAGTGAAAATGACGATCCAAAGACATTTAAAAGAGGACGAGGTCGGGGCAGAAGGAAGCTGAATGTGAAAAGTCAACTGCAGACAAGTGATTCCTTGTGCGGCATTGTGTTTATGAATGAACCGTTGATGGCGAAGATTATGTTCATGGTTATTATTGTAAGTATGCTATACCTTTGGGAGCGTTTTTATAACTAACGAATCTTGGGGGTGGGTACAAAGAGATTTGCTCTTAAAACGTTAGGCGATGCTCGGGGCGGGATTGAAAAATTAACGCGTTACTGTTAATATATTTCGACTTCCAGTACTATACACCACATAATGGTAATTTTAGTGTATAGAAGAGTCACGAAGGTTAATCAACAAAACGTTTTACTATATTTGAGGAATACTAAATGATCCTAATCGTTACGTTTGCGCGTTCAAACAATTGGGGGGGTCAATAATGGCGTTTAAAAAGTTGCGTGCAGTTCTTCGTAACACTCTAACGCCCCTTTATAACTCGTGAATTTTAGATAACTAGATGACCAAAGGTGAACTTCGTTACCCACTTTACATATATTTTGAAAATGCGGTCAAAAGTCATAATTTTACAAAACTACATTATTAAATACCATAAATCGCAGCGAACTAGCTTAATACGCCGTCCTCAATTAACAGCTAGCCTTTTAACTAAACAGCTCCGTTTAACTAGCGGCCTTAAAGATATCAAGTGATCTAAATCAGCGAGGCAAATGACTTCAGAATCTTGATGACGTTTATTAAATATGACCTAGTCTGTTAGACTATTGGCAAAAATTTAGTTCAATTTTCTGTTCAATTCGTTTAAAAACTCTTCAAATTTCAATATGTGCGTACACGCAAATGGCACATTTTGATAGGTGTCTTTCCAAAGTTTAATGAAAAACAACAAGTACAATGGAAGAGCTGTAGTGACTATATTGTACCATTTTCAACTTTAGACTAGACTGATCCTAACTTAAGCAATTTAATTATAGATATTTCTGAATATGCGTTGTTAATTCATCCACATTATTCTATCGTACGAATCCTAAGCTTTAGTCAATCAGTTTATTAAACTGTTGCTTACAAAAACGGCTAAAGTATCGTTGATCGAAATCTTGAGGCCGCTAGTTATAACTACGACTGTTTACTGTTAAATTTAGTGTCCATGGCTGTTAGTTCGAAACGAAGCTCTGCAACTGTAGTTGCAATAGGCAAACAGCAAATATTTGTTGTCTTTCAAATTTAATGAAATAATATAAGTTTTCCCAGGATATGTAGTGTTCTGTCCATCACTGTCCCACCTCTGCTGCTCACTGACTCGACAGTGATTTTGAAAGTAAAATTTTGATCCAAGATTTTACATCTTTTAAAGACAACGGAAGGAAGCAAGAAGATGTTTTAAAGAAGTAAGTTTATTATGTTCTCTTTAGATTTACTTTTACTGTAATTAAAATATTCCTTCCATATTCTGGGAGCTCAAATACTGTCTAATACTATACAATTTTTTTTAAAACTTTTGTTATCAATGAATAATATTGTGATCAATATTAATGTGAATCTTATATATATTTAATTTTTAAATAACGGCTATATGTTATTTACTGGCAATAAACTACCGTACACTTGCCTAAGCTTTCGTCATAGTAAATACAATATTATTATTATTATTAGCTGACTACTTTCAGGCCGCTAGCTTTTAATACGGCTTTATTTATTTAAATTTTGAAGCATTTTTTACAACAAACAACATGTTGCAATATTTACTCATTTGACTCGTTCGGTTGTTTAACGATATATGTCTCGAGGATTGTCCACAAGTGCCCGAAATTCGATGCTCGGTGCTCAGTACTCGCCGTAGGGACATGCAAGATACAAAAGACTTGAAACACATGCGCAAGGAAGCAAAAGATGTGTTGAAATAAGTACAGTTTACGTAAAATCTGTTAAGTGAATTATAGTACTGAATTTCAAGTCATCATTGATTGTTTAAATTCCTAAATAAAAAATAAAATAGTAAATATTAAAATTAAACAATCCATACTGACAGTAGCTAATGTCAATTTGTAAAATAATGTCCTTGTCCACATTTAAAGTAATAATAATGTAGTTTTATGTTCAATCAGATGAACGAACAATGAGTGTGAATAGTTAATCATTTCAAACTATAAAATATATACCTTATTTCTATTTGAAAATTATATAAAAGTGATCTCATATAAGTTAGATACTAGTACTATTATACTGATAACAAAAGTTTTTTGTAAGTGCTTGATTACAGTAAGGTACAGTATCGCGCGGTTTTTGACGTCTTATTACCAATTTAATGCCATCACCGATCATTAATTCAGGGGTTTTTACTTTGTCACAACACTATTTTTATTTCATTAAAAACTGACAACACCGTAAACGTCAGTTGACTTCGTCTAATTAAAAATACGACTATAGATCAACTAGCCCTTATTATACTTAGGACTGATTTCTTTACTTTAAATAATTTTATATTGATTCCAGGTTTCGTATGCACGAATGCAATCTGTTGCTGGCGACTTCAGCTCTGGAAGAGGGCATAGATCTGCCAAGATGCAACTTGGTGGTCAGATGGGATTTGCCTCCCTCGTAAGTTATTTCCTTACAGTTATATTTGGAGCAGTGTTGCCTTCAGCATGCGACTCTCATCCCTGAGGTCGTAGGTTCAATCCTCGGCTGTGCACCAATGGGCTTTCTTTCTGTGTGCGCATTTAACCTTCGCCCGAACGGTGAAGGAATTGTTAGGAAACTGGCTTGTCTTAGACCCAAAGAGTCGACACGTGTTAGGCACAGGAGGCTGATCACCTACTGATTAGAATGACAAATTATAATTAAAGAAATTTGAGGTCCAGACCTAAAAAGGTTGTAGCGCCAATGGTTTTTCTTTTAATTTGAAGGAGTTCGGGGATATTATTTTTGGTATTGTTTACAGAAACAGTTATTTAGAAAATTTTAAATATCTGTCAACGTTTATATAAAGCCACCAGTAGCCCTCAAAATCTACAGAACCGAATTTTATGGTATTTTGACAGTTTCTCTAATAATTTTTAACTACTTAGTTAAATACAAATATTCTTACTTAAAAAAATCAATAAATTCTAAATCTTAAAAAAATCACCAAAATCAGCCCAGCTTTTTAAGAGTTTAATTATAAACACACGCACAGAAGATAATATATATATATGTCAACATTTTATTAGAAGTTCGTTCCAATCCAGCTGTTTAGGTGTTTAGTTACAAATTTGTACAGATGATTTATATATAGTAACATTTTTTGTTAATATGTGTACTTTTTTATTAAGCTGTGCGGTACTAATTGTAACTAAACTATATAAAAATATTTTTTTACAGGTATCGATCCTACGGCCTCTGTCGAAGTCGAGCAAGAGCTGCCAAGTCCTCGGTATCATTGCTGGCGAATGCTGACAGACACAGCAGATTATTAGTCCACAATCTTGCTGTGTACAAGGAGTTGGATCAGGTCGATCTCTTATTATATATTAACACTTATATACAATCAAATAACATAACGCTAACAAGCGATCTCATCCAGGCGACCCTAGTAAAGATTAAGGGTAAATTACATAAATAATTAAAAAAATATATACTATTACAAAATAAAATAAAAGCAACCTTAAAAGTAATCATTGTGTAATATATTTACACTAGGTAACTTTCCACAATATAACTAGCGACCCGGCAAACGTTTGTTTTGTAATGCTATTTTTTTGTAGGAAACAACGTTTGTTCAATAAAAATAACTATCTACTATAATAAAAAATAGGGGTTGATCGTAGAAGGGTGAAAATTAGGGGTTGTATGTATTTTTATGTTGTTACATCATAACAAAAAAAAACATATATTTTTTATATTAAAATAAAAAATTTGGGGTGGACCTTAACATTTAGGGGTTTGAAACATAGATAGTAGCACAAATCTCAGAATTACTGAATATGCATTACAAAATTTCACAAACACATACAATTACGGAGGAAATGGGAACGATCTCACGAGTAATTTTATATATTAGATAATTTTACACAAGAATACTCAATCTAAAAATTGTTTATACAAGCTGTCCTGGAAACAATGCTTTAAACAAAATTTTACTATAAAAAATAGGAATGTAGAGGGGTGCCAATAAAGTCTGTATGTCATTTGTTAATTGCTGAATTAGATCCTAACAATATTTAAGTAGTAGTTCCTTTAGTTTTTTACTTAATTACATTACATAAAAATATAAATATAATGTCCATTAATAGATTAAGATTTAATAAATTTATATTTTTCAGATTGTCACAAGAAAATGTGGGTGTGGTATTCAAAATGAACCACCTCAAGAAGAAGAAATAGAAGCAGATACATACACTTCATGTATCAAAGCCTATAAACCAAGTAATAGACATGTCATTAACAAAATTAATGAAATAAATACAAGCATTAATGATATGAATGGCATAGACACGGAAAAAAGTCAAGAAATTGTAGATATTGGTGGAGATAGTAAGAAAAATAAGGATAAAGAAGGAGGAGATTCAGAAGAACTCGAGAGAAGTAACGAAAATTGTTCAGAATGTATTGAAAATAAAATAGATAGTGAAGATGTCAAAATAGTTTTTGATAATCTAAATGAGAAATCTGAAGTAGAAAATACAGAGAAAATTAAAGTTAATGTAAAAGAAAAATCAATGAATATAAGTGAAAACAATATATTAGATTTTAGAGAAGTGTGGGCAAGTGGAACTATACAAGAGACAAGTGATAAAGTGAATAGTGAAGTGACAGTAACATACAGTGTTGAGAGAAGTGAAGATGCCAGTGTTGATTTAAATAGTGCTATCGCTTTAATTAATAGGTAAGTTCTTTAAACAAAGATATTATATGCCATCAAAAACATAACTTGTAAAAAACCATGTCTAGCATATCAGTTCTTCTACCGTACAAAGGGAGATCCATGTAATACCAAGCCTGGCAACTTAGTTCTTCTACCGTACAAAGGGAGATCCATGAAATACCAAGTCTGTCAACTTAGTTCTTCTACCGTACAAAGGGAGATCCATGTAATACCAAGTCTGGCAACTTAGTTCTTCTACCGTACAAAGGGAGATCCATGTAATACCAAGTCTGTCACTTGTTCTTCGTACAAAGGAGATTAATGTAATACCAAGTCTCGTAATTATTATTCTACCGTACATTAAGGGAGATCCATGTAACATACCAAGTCTGTCAACTTAGTTCTTCTACCGTACAAAGTGAGATCCATGTAATACCAAGTTTTCAACTTAGTTCTTCACCGTTCAAAGTGAGATCCATACAATGCCAAGTCTGGCAACTTAGTTCTTCTACCGTTCAAAGTGTGATCCATATAATACCAAGTCTCGCAACTTAAATCTACTTTTTGTTCCTCCCATACAAAACTCCAATTTCATATGTAAGAACCTAATATTAAATTGGATTGTTTAGTGCGATTGCCAAGTTTATATATCTCTTTTGCCCGACTTATACTCAATATATTTTATTTATCCATTTTCTTAAACAGACTTCAAATTGAATGAAATTTGAAATATACCGTATTTATACAATCCCACGTTAGTAACTGAAAATGAAAGCTTCTAGTTTTATCCTTAACGAAGTTATCTAGGGTCGAAAATGGTCCGAACTGCTTCGAGAAAATGATGAGCAGTGTTGGCCTAGTGGCTTCAGCGAGCGACTCTCATCTCTGAGGTCGTAGTTTCGATCCCCGGCTTTGCACCAATGGACTTTCTATGTGCACATTTAACATTCGCTCGAACGGTGAAGGAAAACATCGTGAGGAAACTGGCAAATGTCGGGCACAGAAGGTTGATCATCTACTTGTCTATTAGAAATGATCACAGAGACAGAAGTCTGAGGCCAAGACCTAAAAGTATTTCATTACATTTTTGAATTACTGTAGATAATTTTCTAGGTATTGTGGCAAGCTTCCATCAGATACCTTCACTCGGCTGGCACCTCAATGGTGGATGGAGGAGGTTCGACTCCCAGCAGGGAACGAAATGAAGACGGCGTATATTTGCACTCTACGCATGCCATTAAATTGTCCCGTTAAATACAATATTGTGGTGAGAAGGTTTTAACTATTTACTGACCAACTTGTGTAAAACAAAAAACTAGGCGATTAATTATATTATTTGTTATTATTATTATCTTAATATATATAAATTACGCATCACGTTGTTTGTCCGCTATGGACTCCTAAACTACTTAACCGATTTCAATCAAATTTGCACACCGTGTGCAGTTTGATCTAACTTTAAAGATAGGATCGCTTACATTTTAATTTATACCAGCAATATTATTTTATTGCATATTATTTGTTTATTATTTGACACAATTCTAACAGATGGCACTGTGTTGAAAGTACAAACTTTTCACATAAGCTACAAAATGGCATATCCACCAAAAAAGCATGGTGGTCCCCATGACTGGTGTTCTCCTACTGTTTCCCTTGAATAGTTTACTACTATGTAATATAGCAGAAACTTTAGCCACAGCAACGCTTGGCCGAGACTGCTAGTATTATATATATAATATTATTATTATCAGTATGGCTTGTGAACGCCAAAAATAAATACATATAAATGCTTCTAATTTTACATTTACTGCCAGTTCTCAAATCAAGGGCGTAGAACGGAAGAGAAGAACTAACAATAAACTCTCCGCCACTGTTTTTAATCGCCAAGTTTTTTGTCTACACAACGTTTGTACACACATCAGATTGTCTCTTGTCCGTTTGACCCCATTGTTTGACCTATCTCGATGTTTTTTTAATCTCTAGGGCCATCCGATGCCGACTCGCGTGTTGGCTAGGCGCATGGTGGCGCTGCAGGCTTGTAGGATTTTACACAAGTCAGGGGAATTGGACGATCAGTTGATGCCCATAGGTGAGTCCTTCGTGATCTGATAAATTACTACTGTTAAACTAATTATAGATCGGTTATCGAAAGCTAGCGCGTTCACAGTACTCACACTAATGCAATTTCACTATACAGTATGTTTAAAAATATGACTTTTTTGCCAAGCTATATATTTTAGTCTACTCTGGTTTTAGTAAGGTTGGGTGGGTTGTAAATAAATAAAAATGTGTCAAATACATATAAATATTATTTGCATACGAGGGTGGATCCAAAAGTTCTAAGCCCGACCAAGAATGTAAAAGAGTAGTTTGTGTAAATAATTTTTCATTTTCCGACATAAGCTCCATCTAGCTCAACACACTTTACTTTTACTTCACTAAAAAAATGTTCAATACTCCTCTTAGAAACCCGAGTCGCATCTGATGTCAAATTAAATATAATATTTTTTCATTACACTGTTTTTATTAAGATGCTTAAAATAATTAAAAACATTGTGCACCATTTCACGAGATTGCCCTGGTAATGTTTGAAAAAAGATCAAAATGTACAGTAAAGATCAACATAAACAGTAGCAAAAGAAAAACAATAACTGTCTCTTTTATACTCATAAGCTTGACCGAATGCGAGAGAGACGGACAATCTTTTCATGATGTATTTGTGATTGTATTTCAGTTTGACAACACGTCTCGCGCTTATTCACAGACACTACACAAGCACAAAGTGTAAATGTGTTGAAGCCGCCAGCTTTAGATAACATACCTATACCAGTGTTGCCAATTTATGACAGGTATAAAAATTGGGGCAATTAGTAACTGCCTGGGTATCCGGAAACTATATCCAGGCTGGTCCCTTCCCTCGGTAAAATACTTTGCGCTGGTTCGGCTACGCGTGTCAGTATAATAAAAAAAAAACAAACACACTTCTGACATGACGTGTACTTTGTACTTGTACTTTGAAACTTCTTTGGCAAACAAATTTTTAAGTCTTGTTCATATTTATACAAATCTAAAACTTTAGATTTCCGAGAATTAGAGGGAGGGAAAAAGGAAGATATGTTAGGAATTTAATGAATTTAATTGTCATTTAAATATTAAATTTGTCGAAAATTAATGCAAATTTAAAAGTTTAATTTTTTTTCTTCGATAATAAAAACATGTGGCATTTTAATCAGGTAAATTAACTTAAATTTTAATTAACATGTTTACCTACTTTGCACGCACGTACTTTTTTATGAACAGAAACATTTACTTAACTTAATAAAAAATATATATATTCTATAATCCATTAGGGATTTTTCAACATTAAAATATTTCCAGGCAAAGAAAACTTCAAAGCAGCTGAAATGGACTCGAACCTTACCCAAGAGTTGGACAATAATGATTCCGCCCGCCCAGGGACCACAAAACGCAGGCAATATTACTTCAAACGTGTAAGTGATTAAGTTATAATTGATATTAGAGCGACTCATGGCCATGTGTAATACCTTTTCAGAATCCATATTAAATGCGCCAAAACTTGTAATACAGGGTCACTTTTCGGTAGAGTATTTTGTTTTCACAGTGGGGTCCGAAGTAAACAAAAAGTTATGATTTGAAAAAATGTTATATCGTATAACTTAATATTATCTTCAATACACTCAATAAACAACTATAAATAGTATGTCAAACGCAAGAACTCATCAGTACCAATCTAGTGGATATTATGAAAAAGATACAGGATGTAGATATTTTCGAATTTTAATAAGAATTAGTAAAAAAAGTCAATTTTCTTATAAAAACGCAAAATAAATTATAACTCTGCAGGGGTTGAGCTTAGAGACCTCCAGCAGAACAATTTTTTGCAGCTGATGACCTCATCTATCCCCTATTTGCGTTTTATCCACGACTTTTTGACCACCCTGTATATATTCACCATGGAAAATGTTCCGAGGAGTTTTACGGACTGTAGCTGAGTTTCATCATCGGACGTTAAAGCAGAATAATAAATACCCGTATCACCTCGACGTCCGCCGTTCCACAACTGAGCGTTTTCTAAGGCAGTTTTTGCCGCGTACTACCACTATGTGGAACCAGCTGCCCACTGAAGTAATTCCGAATCAATTCGACTTGGGTCCGTCAAGAAAACATTGTACCAATTCTTTTAAAGGCCGGCAAATTGCGAGCCTTCTGGTAATGTCACCTGCCTATTAGATTGACAAATTGTAATCAAAATGATTCGAGATTCAAATGTTCGGCGAGTTTTTGCTATCCATTTTTTTCATAAGCAATTTTAAAAAAGGGGTCTTTTTACACTTCGTTGCATTAAAAGATAAAGCAGGAATTTTGAATGATTGAAAAGGCAACGGTCGGCCTTTTCGCTAACAGGCGATCTCTTTCACTATTAAAAAAATATTAACAAATGGTTTTATTTCCTATTATAGATTTAATTGATTTGGTTTTTCAGACAGCCTGGGCGTTCACTGATTGTCAGCCGATAATAGACACGAGCGATGCTGATATCGAAGCGAATCCGATACCAAAGAGTAGACCCATTCTACCTTCTGGTAAGTTTTGAAATAATGTAGATTTTTTTTTCCTTTATGGCTCTGGCACGGTTTGTGCATTAGCCAGCGTCAAGTATGAGATTTTTATAATTCCTTAGAAATTCGACCGTGTCCTCCATGTACGGTTTAGGCACTCGCCCGGTACCGCACAACCCTCCCAAAGGCCGAGAACAAATTTAAATTAAATTAAAACTTGCCCTCGAACCGGGAATCGAACCCGGTACCCCTCACCTAGCTGCCCCCAATAATGTAGATTACGAAATAATTAGCTAATGTAAAGTGTCGCGAACAATAAAGTTTGACAACTGACAGCTGATATCTGACATTGAGAAGTTAAATTTTAATACAATTTTCTGTGCTGTGTCGAAACGTTCCTAAGCGAATGTTATGCTGTAAAATAATCTCTCATTCTGACAAATTGTGTTTACTCTGTGATGATACACTTATTTATCTTTACACTGTGTATAAACCTTAAATTAAGTGTAGTAAGAAGTTTTTACTTAAAAAAGTTTCTATAATTAATTATATGTAAATAAAATTGATAAATATCAACTTATTTTATAATTGAACAACTTACTTGACTAACTTATTTAATTTTTTGCACATCAATGGTTTTTTAATTCAGAAAATGATCAAATACACACTAATTTAAAGTTTATACACAATGCTTCCCATCTCATTCTCTCCCACGCCAAATCCCACGTATTCATGCGTCTGTCTCTTTTTACTGTCGCTTTCCGTTGCATCCGGTTTGAAATCACGATTCTAAAGAAGTTTCATTTAAAAACCTAATAGACTTTTATTTACAGGTACAAAAAGAAATATGCTCTATGCAATAGTCTCGAATCTATGGTGTGCCCTACCAGAGAGGTATAACACTCGAGGAAGGAAGTTGCATCTCCCGCAGCACGCTGATCAAGCTATAGGGATACTTGTCGCAAGATGCGAACCTACCAAGTAAGTTTATAAACTCAAAAACTACTAGATTTCTTCTTCTTATAGTGCCATCTCCTTGCGAAGGTTGGTGATCATCATGGCTAGTTTAATTTTGGATGCCGCGCTTCTAAACAATGACTTGGTGCTTCGACCAAACCTTTGTCTAAGGTTTTTCAACCAAGACGTGCGTCTGCGGCCAGGTCTTCTTCTACCTGCCACTTTGCCTTCTATGAGTTACGTAAAAGTGTCCGATAATTCAAAATTCAATATAATATATTCATACATACTTATGAACCTCAAAAAATATATATGAAATTTTACATTTATTGCCAGTTCTCAAATCAAGGGCGTAGAACGGAAGAGAAGAACTGGCATATACTCCTCCACCCTCCGAAATAATCAAGTTTCCTTTTCTTAACCGTCACCGCACTTTTATAATATATAGGGACCTTCCCCCCATATAACAATATTACAATATTATAGTGAGTTAATTACATCCTAAAAGTTATTTCATATAATTAAATATATTACTATTATTCTCAGCTACTAATTTTTTTTATTTTAAGGAAATAATTCAAAATAATAAAATATATATTAATTTCAACAAATAAAAATTTTATAAATTAAATTATTATCTTATAATTACTAAAGGCTTCTAAATATTTCTAAATTATTTTTTATAAATTCGAATAGATTTTAGAAATTTTGAAAAATTTAAAAAATAAAAATATTTTTTTAATGTTTTTTCATCCTATCCTTAAAAAATAATAATGATTCGTTAGAGATATGTGAAAAAAAACCAAAAGGGTTTATTAAATTTTGGTCGACAATTAAATTACATATAGGAATAAAACTCAATCAACCTAAAATTCTTGATCCATTAAAAGTTATTGGGTTTGAAAATTCAAAATAGTGTTCTATGAAACTTTATAATTTCAGCTAACTAAATATAAAATATTATTTCTTTAATCCTCAAAATATCAATTTTAAAAATGAATTAGGGAAGTTAGATCCCTTTAGGTAACGTTTTTCTAAATTTTTTTGTCAGATACAATCCTCTAGATAATCGTCAGATTATGAGACATAGTTTAGAAAATAAAATAACCACATATATCTTAATCTGACCGCTTGAGTATTTCAAAATTGTGATTTTTTTGCAAATTATGAAAATGGCCGTGGGTTGGCGTCCCACACGTCAGATTAGTTATTAACTTTTTTTGTCACTTAAACTCCAAAATTGACCCTATAATTTATTTTTTTCATTTTCAACCCTTAAATAAACCACATCATAAATAATTAACATACTACATTATTAAAAATACTAGGGCATTATGCTATCAATATCTGACCCTCAGATGTCCATAACATTTTTTTACATATTTAATAATCTATAGCCCTTCCCCCCATAAAGGTATATATCATATAACATTTTTTTCTTCTTATTATCTAACTTTCATCCCAATAGGTCTCTACACCTCAGTAAATCCCCATTTAGCATCTGGGCTCCCTACCATTTGTTATTTTGCATTTCTATAATTCTTAAACGTTTAACATTTTTTATTTATTATTATTAGCCTATATTTGTTTTCTAAATATTTTAAAAAATAACCTTCATAGAACGAAATTCATAAACCTCTTTCGTCTCTGTCAAATCGTGTTTACGCTGTGATAAAAAGAGATGACGTAAGTATATGTTTTCACAAGTGTGAAAAGTGTGCTAAAGTCGACGCATTATGAACTGAGGCTTATCATAATCATATTTATCTGTCTGTCTCGCTCGCACTTACATGTCTTATGGAGAGGTATAGTGATGTGCGTAAGAATTGTAGAGGTATATATCGATAACGGGATAGGTACGATCGATATTCTAAATTATCTTAAGTATTCATAGGAATAATTTTTAGCTATCTAAAAATAGAAGTTTTTAATTTGTAACATAAATTTCACCATTTAATTTCCTCAAAACCACGTTAGAAAATAAATTCTCCATTGCGCGTATTGCGTAACGAAGCGTAAGTAATAACGACCAATCAGGAGTCAGAGCGCGTGCGCTGGTAGCTAATCAATAACGGGTTGCATTGCATGCACATTCCTACTGTCAGTGACATTTATTGCCTGACGACGGTTTAAAATGCGTCGACTATAGCAGGCTAAAGGTTTATCAAATGCTGTATTTTTATTCCCTCAGGTTGCAAATTCCAGCGTTTCCAGTATATACGCGTTCGGGGGAAGTGAGAATCAGTGTTGAGCCGGCCTTAGATGCGGACGTTCGTCTGTCGCCACGACGAGCTCGGCTTGTACGTCGGTATGTATACGTATATTGTTACGAGCTAAGGGATCGCATAGAAAACGACGAAGATCTCTTCAAAGGTTTATTTAAAATTGTACGGTTGCTGTTCTATCCTTGTCGCACAATCTTAATCTCTATCGCTCCGTCCTTATCGTACGGCTTTGAGAAGGTTCCGATCTTCCCTCTCTTTCGCATCATTCGGAAGGGAAGTGAAATGTGTATCTGAAAACGCCCGTATACAGGTTTCCTGAAAACTGTACCACTAGACTGAACTTGCTCTGAAACAGCCTGAAAATAACAAACAACAAAATTGGAATTTTCATAAAAAATTTAAGTTCCTTGTATGTGAGAGAGAATCTCTTGAAACGGTCATTAAACCCATTTCAACAGCTTGAAAAGGTCTCTAAGATGTAGAAAGTCGAGAAACAATTCAGTCAACCCGTCTTCGTAGCAATATAATAAAATTGCTGATAAAAAATGAGAGACTTCGTTTTGACTGTTATACGTTTTATGCACTTGTTTTAAGAACCATTAGTTTTTACTAATAACCAAGCGGGAAAAATGATGAGAGTAAATTTTTTCGATGCGCACGCGCACCGTCATCCTGCAGTTAGCTATAGTCAACAATTTAGTTTTTTCTATTGATAGTGTCATTTTTTCTACAAATGTTTTTTATCTTGTTACGCCAAAAAGTATAACTAACGCGTAACTTCTAACGCGTTTTTCTTAAATCATGGGTAATAATAGGGTTGCGACGCATACAAAAAACTAAGTTTGCATTTCACACATTTTGTTTGCGCTTCTAATTATTAGGTGACACACGTCACATGAATTTTTTAATATAATATGGAGTCTTTAAACAAAATTAACTAAAATTTCAGCTTCATGCGTTTCGTATTCTCGGACGTGCTGCGCGTGCGCCGTCGCGGCATGAAGTTACAAACGGAGGGATCGACGCAAAACAATTATTACATCGTACCAACTGTTAAACGTAAGTACTTTTCATATTTATTTTATTATCTCTTTACAGTTTATCTTTCCCGATTAATCTTTCTCAAGCTGCGATGCTTTTTGGGCTTCCCGTAGACTCGTTTGCCCCCTATCTAATAAAAAGAAAGTATCTATAATCGCTTTCATATAAAAAAGGCGTTTCAAATAAATAAACTTAAACATATGTAGCAAAAATTAATGCTATCAAAAACATAACTTACATAACCAAGTCTCGCTACTCAGTACTTCTTCCATTCAAAGTGAGTCAAAGTGAGATAGATCCATGTCGGTTAATTCAGAATGAATTGCTAAATTTTTGAAATTGAGCTGCAATGAAAATCGGCGTTTCGTTTCTGGCGCAGAAGTTGTGGCTTGTTGGTGTCATCATTTGCCATGATAACTTTTTGTTAAAGGTGTATTTTCAAGTATTTGTGTTAATATTCTTATCTTAGGAACTTAGGAAGTAAGTTTTAAGGAAAGATATATATGTGATATGTAATGGTATTTATAAAGTAAAATAATATATAATTTAAAAAACGTGTGACACTCGGGGACTGCCGCGGTAAAGCTATTGCATTTTTTATCAACTTATGCAATTATAATTCAAGTTTTTTCTTTGATATTAATTCAATCTACCACTCTACCAGACTCAGACTAACGCGCCTATATAGTCTGTCTCACTCTAACGCGTACCGCACCGGCCGCGCTTACGCTACGTCACCGATCTCGTCAGACCGATGTGAGACGCAGTATGCGTTCTGTCCCGCTCTAACGCGTATTGGCTAACTAACCTAACATGACTAACCTAACATACGATGACGTAATATAGGTGCATATTACGTCATCGTATGTTAGGTTTATTTTCGTTACGGAATTTCTTGATTTGGTCGCCGCACTCAAAGCCCGCGATAAGATCTATGCAATAGCTTAATAATAAAAGACTTTATTCTCTATAAAATACATACATTAACATAATTTTTGACTTAAGCATTAGTTATCAGCAGCCGCAGCACTAATAGCAGCAGCAGGTGGCCTTCCGATAAGGCCACACAATAATCAAAATATTCTCAATTTTTTCTTTTTTCTAGGAACAACGGACACCGGTACGGCGGTGGATATTGACTGGGCGTTCTTAGAACTAATTTTCAAACATACGGAAGGCAAAAAGATACAAGAGCAGGAGAACTCCGCGTTATGGGAGAAGAAGGAGAAAGGGCAGATAGAAAATCCACTCTTGAGGCCGGGTGATGTGTTTGCTTTTGACCCGGAGAAGTATAACGAGGCGGTTGTTACGCCCTGGTATAGGAATCAGGATCAACCACAGGTAATGAAATTTTTAAATGTGCCTTTATAGCGTAGGAGAGTATTTACGCCCGAACCCAATAATTAATCCACAATTGTCAGATCAGACCGTGGCAGTCGATCGATCTCCTATCTGCATCCCAATAACCAAACCCTACGAAGACAATCAATTTTTGACGAAGGATAAAATGCTCTTTGTCGTTCCATTTTACCGAGTTTTCACTCATATTTGATAATCAATGTAAACCAAATAAAGTGAATAAAACCGTACAAATAACATTAAAATATACATGTGTATGTTTAAACATAACAAACAGTTTTTTTAATTATTTAAAAAACTGGTGTAAGTTTAAATCTGTTAAAATAATTAACTGTTGAAATCGAGCTTTCGTCAACTTTCATTTTCATACAAAGGTCTATCCATAGACACCGATACGACCTCCCATGGATAGCTTGTATCGACAGATGGCTATTACAATCCGTCCTTTGGTTATTGGCACATTTGTTACTACATTTGGATTAAGATTACTATCTCCGATGGTAGATTATGGATTGAGATTATTATTGGGTTCGGGCGTTAGACAATAAGATTTGACAATTTATAACTGTTCTTATTGTAATTAATATGTGTTTTTTAATGGAATCTCGCTGTTGGCCTTTACAGCTCAGGTCGGGCTGTTTTGGCGAGCATAGCTCGGCCGGAATAAACAATATGGCATTTGTATGCCTATTTTTATATGTGTGATTAAAAATGATTTGACGGTGTTTTTTTTTTTATAATATTCAATCTGTATGGACAAATGGTCTTTCCAAATAAACGATTTATTATTATTATTAAATTAGAAGTTTTGACACATTTTTATTAAGTTAGTATCGTGAGTTAAATAAAAATTAGCAATTTAATTAAAATTTATAGTTTTTTTTAACGAGGGTGAACTGAAGCCCATCTGATGTTAATTGATACTGCCGCCCATGTACTCTCAGCCAGAGGTCTCGCGAGAGCGTTGCCGGCCTTTTAAATATATGTTCCTTCTTTCGTTCCAAGTAAAGTTTTGTTTACTATTACAACTTCATTATTCTCTATGTCATATTAATTATCTAATAATAAATGTGTCATTAAAGGAATGATAACTGGATTTCAGTTCTTCCTGGTAGCAGAGATATGTTGGCACCTCACCCCCGACTCGGCATTCCCTTCGGATCAGCACGCGACCTTCCGCTCTTACTACAAAGCCAAGTACGGAGCTGATCTGACGCAGAACGATCAGCCATTGTTGGATGTGGATCACACCAGCGCCAGATTAAACCTTTTGACGCCTAGGTGAGTTTCTAGAGTTTCTTCTTTCTTCTGTGTAGTTGGTCCCTGATTTCTGAATTTTCATTGACTCTTCTATTATAACGACTTATTAATTGTTCAAAATACATATTTTTTATTTCATAAATTTTGATGAGGTTTATCCCTAATATTTTAATTCTGCCAATCGTCACATTTAATACTTACCTTTTTTTCTGCTTGGGTTATATTTTTGCCCCCAATTGTATAATTTGTTAGTGAGTTTCCCCACGAGAGTCGGTACGGAATAAGTTTAGGAGTTAAATATTATGACACCATCTGGTCAATATATTCTTGAAGCCTTGTTGTAGGTAAAAAAAAAACTATTTTAAAACAAATGGTAATAAAATATTTATACCATTTGTTTTAAAATCGTTTTTTTTATCTAAAAGTAACAGACCAATTGTAATTCATATATATTTGTAATGTATATTATCAGATATGTGAACCGCAAAGGCGTAGCGCTGCCAGTGTCGTCGGAGCGCACGCGCAGAGCGAAGCGCGATCGTCTCGACCAGAAGCAGATAATGGTTCCCGAACTCTGCAAAGTTCATCCTTTTGCGGCTCCGCTTTGGTTCGCTACAGTTGCTTTGCCCTGTGTGTTGTATCGGTGAGTTGTTGATATTCATTTGTTCTCTCGTTCACTCACTCACTTATTCGCTCAGTCACTTACTCACTCGTTCACTCACTCACTCACTCACTCGTTCACTCACTCACTCACTCACTCACTATAATTTCTTTTCAAGTCCACTTAGAATCGTATTTTGATTTAATGTGTAGTTTTAAATCTGTCTTAATCATTTTATTTTTTTAAACGCTCAAGGAAAAGCTCTTGAAATTAAGTATAATATCAAAAGCCGTCAAATCATATTATGACGTTGACGAGAATCTAAGTGCGAGCTCCTATTCACCATGCCTCCTGCTGATAGAAGACAAATCTTTGTTTTCAATTTATTTTATTAATATTAATTACTAAAGATTTCATGTGGAACATGGTGTAATGGTTGCAGCTCCTTACAAACGTTGAGTAAAACAAAAAACTTGCCAAGTAAAAAGAGTGGCGGAGAGCTTATTGCCAGTTCTTCTCTTCCGTTCTACGCCCTTATTTTGAGAACTGGTAGTGAATGTAAAATTAGAAGCATTAAATCTATATTTCTTGTTTGACGTTCATAAGTGTACATTGTGTTTGTTACCTATATGAATAAATGATTTTTGACTTTATCACGCTTTAAAACTTATTTTTCCAGCATCAACGCCTTGCTAATAGCGGATGAGATCCGTCGCGCCGTAGCCTTGGACGTGGGGCTCGGAATCCCCAGAATTGATGACGACTCGTGTCCAGGGTTCACGTGGCCGGCTCTGGACTTTGGCTGGAGTTTGGCAGAGGTTAATTATTTCTGTAATCTTTGTTTCTTTAATTAAATTTTTTTTAATTGCAGTAATAACGGTAATATTTTCTTTCTCTTCTTCTGGTGGTGATATTGCAAAAAATTGGCTGTAAACAGTTTGAATTGCCAGGTATTTTGTGCGAGTCTAAAAAGTTGATCGTCGGATGTGATATCCACACCCGTATGTTACCCAACTGTGACTTCTTCCTTCTGTCATATATTTTAGTAACAAAAAAAATTTGTTTCTATTTGAGAATATTGACATCCCTGTGTTATAGGTGACTAAATTGTTCCGTGGAGTGAAATAACTTTTAAGCTACAAAAATTAAGTATTTTACATGTCTTAATGAAAAAATTTTAATCTAAGCCATTCTCGAATCCACTTGAAACTAAAATTACACCAAAATCTATCCAGCCATTAAGGAGTTTAATTACAAACACGCCAGTCAGATTTATTAAAGATATCATTTCTACAGGATTTTGTTTGATTAAAATGACAAATAATGTGGGACGAATATATAAGAAGCACAATCAACACAAGTAACAGCGATTATATTTTTGAAGGTACTCAGTGCTGACTCAGAGAAACACGACAAAAAGAAGGAGATAGAAGACTGGAATCAGAGTGGAGATCTGGAAAAGGAACAGAGGTGAGAAAAATCTTTAACTTTAGGGTAATGAAGAAAATTGAATCTTTGACGCAAAGCATCAGAGATACTAGATTTGAATTCCGGGGATTTTGTCTCGTGCACATAAAGCGTTATGTCAAAGTGTAAATGTCAGTATTTTTGGCTTTTTTAAATATTTTGAAAATAAATATAGCCTTTGAACCCAGGGATAATGTAGTATTCTAATGGCGCATTAAGTTGAATGCCCAGGCGAACCCCGAGGGCCTTTCTTAAGGGTGTGTGGAGTTATTCTCGCTACCCCTATGAATAATAATAATAATTTATTGCAAGAATATGGTACAAAAATGTGTAAGGTGGTACAATCGTAAGTTCGCATATTCTGCCATACACAATGGCGCGCAAATTTTTCTTTAAAGGAATTTTACAATTATTAGTCTCATGAATTCGTCAATTCTTATATTATTTGTATCGTAAATATCATATCATACTTTATTAAATTTATATCAACTACAGTGTCTCACGCAAATAATTAAAATTTATTGAATAATATTTTTTTTCCAAAAGTAATACACCAAGTCGATTTTTAAAGACTCAAGTCGGAAGATCTTTTAATTCTTTTGGTAAGTTTTGTAAACCTTAATGGCCATACAAAAGGTGTTTTTCCTAAACAGTTCCAGATTGATTTTTGGCACAGCCAATTTCTCCCCATGTCTACTTCTAATAATAGCAGAGGGCTTTGAGTGTAAACCAAGCCCCACAGTCCCCTTATCAGGTAGGCTGCATCCGCGCATCTTCACCTCATTTTAAAAAAAGAATTTTTGAAATCAGTCCAGTAGTTTTACAGTATGTTAAAAACATACAAAACAAATATTTTTGTAGTGAAACTTCTAATGCGACTTTCAACAAGGAAAAAAGTTTAACGCCCTTGGGGAGGGGGAATAGAAAGAGACAGAGCGAGAGGGAATGATTCCTATTTTCATTTCATTACGAAGTTTCACTTCTTCCGCGCGGAGGGACTCCACGTACTATTTTTTTATAATATAAGTTATATTTTAGGGATAAAGAAGTACAAGAGAATTTGCAGAAGACTGAAGAAGAGTCGCAGGAGCAGAAGGAGAAGACGATCAATGATATATTGCAAGAGAAGGAGGAAGCGGAGAGTGTGAGTTTTTTATTATTTGTTATTTATGCTTGAATCTTTTTTCATATAGTTGATGGTTTTGGTCGAGCATAGAATGGGGAAACCCTTGTTAAATTAATTTTAAACATGCAGAATCATTTTACACGTTATTTTGTAGTTTTAGTTAAAAAAAATCTTTGCGAAAATGACGGAATAGTTTTTTTTTATTTATCCATTTTTTTAAAGCGAATTTGAGGGTAGGCAATGAAAATGTTTATTTTTTTTATAGGGTTTTGAAATCGGCACTTGGAGCAATGAAATGGCGTCGTCAATACCAGAAACAATGGAGTACGACGATTTCATGGAGCCTCTTCCGCCTAACCTTACATTCTGCACGTCTGCTACAGGTCAGTATCCCGTGACGGAAGTTAATGTTATATGCTAAATTGTATATAGTGCGTATAGGTGCGTTTTTATAGAACAAAGGGCAAACGGGCCAAAAATATTGATGGTGATACCGCCGTCCATAGACACTCATACTGACAGAAGGCTTTTTAGGAATTGGTACGCTTTTATCTTGAAGGACCTTAAGTCGAATTGGTGCGAGTTTAAACGCACGCTGACTTGATTGATTGTATATCAATTCTATGACAATTCTAATGTTAGTTTTAAGTTGAACTTATGAACCAGAAGAGATCTACCTTATCTTAAGTAAAATCATTATTATAACATACGAAAGTCATACTTAGCGTGGCACCGAAGAGACGAGTCAGTCGTGCCTGATCACTTGCTAGAAATATTAGTACAGATAAGGAAATGTTATTTTGTAATGTATTTTTCAGGTGGAGCGAATTGGTCGGATCCAATAGATAAGCCGAAGAATTACCCTGGTAGGAAATTCTCTATGGCTGAAAGCGATTGTTCATATTTATCCAGGTATTTGTTTGGTAAAAATATTGTATAATAAAATTATTGGTGCTAAATGTTAAAATATTCCGGTTCGAAGGACCAAATAATTAAATATTAAAGAAGTACAATGGAAGTTTCCATTTAGTTTGTGTGTATTTTACTATAGATATAATAAGTGTATGTTACTTTTCAGCGATTTTGATACAGACGATTCAGACTTCAACTCTGACGGTAGTGACGAAGATTCCGACGGTTTCTCAAGTAGCAAGAATGCGAATGGTAAGTTTTCAAGACAAAATTCAGTTTTGTCCATTACTGGTCAACCCAATTCGGCAAGTATTTACACACATACAGATAAAATAACTAACTATTTCTACCATTATAGGAGCATTTGTGTTTTATTCACGCGAGTATAAACATACATTTATTACTAACGAAACACACACAGAGAGAAACACACAAAATAATTATAATCAATAAGAAAAATAACAAAAGGTATTTTTTTAAAGAATAAGGTAAGTTTTAAGTGAGTAATGTGTGTGTGTTGTGATTGTAACTGGCCCTGGCTCAGCATTATGCTGAGGAGCAGACGTGTTCCACAGCGCTGGTCTTTTTTTTTTTTTTATTGATAAAGCTTGCCAACGCTCGGCACACTGAGACATTGGTAGAAACAAACACAAAATACAATTTTTAATGTGACAAGCACTTATAGGCAAACATAGCATACATATATAGAGATCATAAAGAGATTATTAAACAAAACAAACATTACAAAACAAAAACAATTGCTTATCAAAGAAAAAATTCTGATTACAAAAAACCAAACAAAAAAAACAAAACAATTACTTAGCAAAGAAAAAATTCTAATTACAAAAAAAACTAAACAAAAATCCATTTTATACTGTGAGGTGAGCAACTATGTATATCCAGACCTAGCTCGTTTATAAGTATGCTTAATCTGGACATCGGTGAGTTTTGACCAAATCGCGTTCTACGGAAAGGAGGGACAAATGGAACAATGGGATGCCGGGGGTATCGAGAGGGTACACGAAAATTAAATTTAGATAGGAGGTTCGGGCAATCAATCAGATTATTGAATATCTTAAATGCAAACGATATATCAATTGATTTTCTGCGATTCTCCAGTGACAACATGTTAAAGTGCGCCAGCCTCGTTTCGTACGTTGGCAACTTTTTTTCGAGATGCCACTGGAGAAAAGCAGATGCCACAGTAACCTCTTTTGTACTCTCTCGAGTCGTAGCATATGCGTCGCATAATGCGGCCTCCATACAACTGTCCCATATTCTAGAATGCTCCGCACGAGACTGTTGTATACTAGAATTTTCGATTTGGTGCTTCGAAACCCTTTTGTATTCCTTATGACAAAACCAAGCACTCTAGAAGCCTTCTGAATTATAAAGTCCTGGTGTTCTGAGAAAGTGAGCTTATTGTCAAAAAGTACCCCCAAGTCACGAACCACTCTTTCCTCTCGAAGTAACGAGCTACCCATATGATAGTTGTAAACTATAACATCCCTCTTTCTAGCAAAACGAACGAAATAACACTTTCGGACATTCAGTTCCATACCACTGGAGACACACCATGAAGTCACTTCATTCAGATCAGATTGGAGCATCGAGCAATCCTCGAAACCACTGATAACACGACAAAGCTTGAGATCGTCTGCATACATGAACTCCTTAGAATGCTTAAAACAAGTTGTTAAATCATTTACAAATATATTAAATAGTATTGGCCCTAGATGAGAGCCCTGCGGTACACCGGAGGTTATGTTCTGTATAACGGAGCTAAAGCCATTAACGACAACAAAAAAATTGCGATTACTTAAGTAAGATTCAATCCATTTAAGAAAAGGTGGTGATAAGCCGTAGCTAGATAACTTATTCAGAAGTATAGAGTGAGGAACTCGATCGAAAGCTTTGCTGAGGTCTGTGTAAATCGTGTCAACTTGGAGACCACGATCCAATGCATCACTTATGAATTCAGTATACTCAACTAGGTTAGTTGTGGTTGATCTACGTCGCATAAACCCATGTTGTGATAAAGCAATTAACTGTTCAAAATGTTTATTAAGATATGGACATACGAGAGACTCAAGTATTTTAGCAAGGGAGGAAAGAATAGAAATAGGTCTATAATTCGCTACCAGCTCTTTTTCCCCCGACTTATGGATAGGTACCACTTTAGCCGTTTTCCATTTGTCAGGAAAAACTCCTGAGGAAAGAGATTTATTGTATATTGTAAGTAGAGGTTCAACCAAATACTTAGCACATTTGCTTATAAAAATGGGCGGGATATCGTCAGGGCCAGCTCCCTTATACTGGTCCAAGTGCATTAGTTTCCTAAGAAGAGTTTCATAATTCAAAACCGGCGGACACAGGTAAAAAGCACTATTATCCAGTTTAGACAATAAGGATTTCTGTTCCTTGTTTTGGCTAAAATTAATGTTGTTACTAGGAGTGTAAACCGTTTTAAAGTGTGTGGAGAAAAGTTCGCAGACTTGGTAACCGTCAGAGGTAGAAGTACATCCATCAGACATAGCCAAGGGGTAAGAACTAGTGCCGCAGCGTTAGTTTTTTACATATGACCAAAAATATTTAGGATTTGTGTCTATTTTGTTTTCTATATCTGAAATATACCGCTTATAGTAATCACTGGCCATTTTCTTGCATCTTTTACTTAGTAAAGTCAGTTCTAACCCGTCCCTTGCGTTTTTATATTTTTTATAACGTAGTCTTATTTTATTCTTCTCTTTTAAAGTTCGAATTAAATTTCGATCAAACCATGGAGGATAGTGATTTTTACTAGGTTTGCTTAAAGGGACGTACTTATTGATTATATCTCGTATGTTCAAATAAAAAACATTTACCATCAAGTCGACATCGTCAATTCCAGCGAAAAGCATCTCCCAATCGCACTTTGTTAACTCAATAAAGATATTGTCATAGTTAGCTTTACGGAAATTAAGTTTAGTCGTGACTATGTTAAAAGGTAATTCAGGATTGCTGGCTAGGGAGATTTCAATATCCAAGGGAGGATGTAGTTTATCTATAACGCTCAAAACACCACCAATGGCATATTAGTAAGTACAAGGTCGAGAATTCTGTTACAATTATTAAGTATAGAATTGTGTTGCTTTAGATTATTAGTATCTATGAAATCGATAAATGGTTTACATGAGGGAGGGACATAAAATTCACCACTAGAATTGCTCCAGCGTATATCGTAAATTGAAGTCACCGACAATACAATGATGTACAGAGTATTCGAAAATTTTATTGCAATTTGTGGTAAATTTTTTAACATAGAATAGTTGACGGGTGGAGTAAAGTAAACTACACAGAAATCAATCTGATGAAAGGAATGCGGCGCCGGCAGTTCCACTCGAACCCAAATTTCTTCGATATCGGATCTAATCATTCTTTTAGATTTAATTTTCTTTGAGATGGCAATAATGGTGCCACCTCCATCTTTTTTGTGAGAGTTTAAGGTCTCAGACCGATCCCGCCTGTAAACCACATACCGTTCATCAAACAGCTCTGAGCTACAGACCGAGTCATTTAACCATGATTCAGTTAAAACTATAATATCATAATTGTTACAAACCACTTGAGAGTAAAAGGAATGCGTTTTTGTTCTTAAACCTCTAACATTTTGGTAATACAAACTTAAACCAAACATACAGATCTTATTTGTTATTGTTGCTGTGGGCGTTAAGGCAACCTACTCTAAACAATTAATAGTGTCCATATTGCGCACCAAGATGTAACTCGAATCATCGGACCTTCTTAAATATATGCGGCCATTGCGCACCCACACATACTTATATCCCAAGGTTTTCGCCTTCAATCTAGCAGCCGCATGTAAGGCTTTGTTAGCTGGCGATAGGTGCTCACTGATGTAAATCGGTGATGGTTTGCCAGGCAAGCCGAGAACTGTTGTGCTAAGCTTATTACTTAAGTTGTTCCTGTTGTATCTCGACACTGAAGCCAGTAGGTTGTCACGAATACGCGGGGACGATAATTGAACCACTATAGATCGCGGGCGAGTACTGGTACGGCTAGCCTTTGCGGTGCGTGTGAAGCTTAAAATATCTTTGTCATGCAACTCACAGCCCACTGCCTTACTAAGCATAGAGACCGTCTCTAACAGGTTTTCATTTTTGTTTTCAGGAATGCATTGTATTTCAATATTACTATGACGCAGATATTGTTCTGTATTATCGCAACGCAGCTTAAGATCTTTGATGCAGCCTTGAAGATCTTCTCTTTCCCTTTCCAGTACAGTTACTTTAGACTTAAGGATCTCGCACTCGTTTCTGAGTTCAACTTGTTGTTCTAAAATTAGTTTAGCTGACTCGCTCATGGCAAATAATTGTTTCGTGAAGGGAGCCATTTCTTTCTGGAGGACGTTTGTTATGCTTTCGTTAATTTTACAAAATATGTCCTTCAAGGTATCTTTAAAAACGTCCTGAACGATGTTATGAATATCCTCACGGGTGATTCCTTGCTCACCAACTATGATTGGCGACTGGGATGCCATTCGCTTGGTCACTCTCGAAGTGTTGACGTTACGGACTGGAGTATTGTCATTGTGCAACCCTTTATATAATTTTAGCACACATTCAGGACAAGTCCATACATTTTTCATCTCAGAACTAAAAGTGCTATCATCAAGAGACATGCACGCATAATGGTATCTCATTACGCATTGAGAACAAGCAAGGTTAGAATCATTGTTTCCTTCAATGGGCACACAACAACCCCAGATGACACCGTCCATAGTTAAGTTTGATTAAGATAACGAGAAAGGTAGAAATGACGGGTAAAAACAAAAAAAAATTTGTCGCCAAATTAATATCTGTGAGGGTATTTTTGTAATATAAATTGTTCAGTATATGTATTTCACTAATTTCTCAATAAATCGGGATGCCTGAGAAAGAACTCCAATGTATGTTGTTTACAGTACCTTATTAAAGTAATGGATGCACTTTTCAATAGGATTCACTTTGTATTTACTAGTTTATTGAATTTAACAATACTTCACACAACCGCTCGTTAGCGCCTGACGATTTATTCTTGATGTCATTCTTGATGTTAAAGATAGTTAAGAAAGATGATGTACTAAATAAATGTCGCAGAAATGTGTCTTAGTTGTTCCATTGGCTTCAAACATATCCAAAAACTCGATACTAATACACAACAATCTTAAATCAAATTATTAAACACAATCTATATTCGTGTTAACAAATTTCAATCGCAACGGTGACCTTATCTTTTTCTTTACATAATGTATAAGATAACTACACTTTTTATTCTTTCTCTCTCTCTTTCTCTTTCACTCTTTCTCTTTCTCTCATTTGTTCCGTCATTATTTTCCGTATGGTTTTTCCATAATCTCTTGACACTTCTCAGTAAAATAAAACCTAACAATTGAAGAGCCCTGGTCATTTTAATTGTTTTAGGAATAAATATGCTTTTTAAAAAGCCGGTTTTTCACCGTTTCGTTCTTGGTATTCCTTTAACAAAGGTCTCCTCCAAAGCATTTATTCAGAAATTCTTTGTCGTAGCTGCAATGGGCGTACGTATAGAATATAAGACAGCCCACGAGGCTGAAGCCGTAGACGTCGAACGCCGTCGGCCTGTAGCCCCCGCGCCTATGCCTGATAGGGACGACGATATGCGAGATGTGGCGGCCTATAAGGAGATTTTGAAGGATGGCACACCACCGGAAGAGGTGAGAATAAAGAGGTTTTCGGGGAATCTTTTTGTGGTTTCAGAAATTCTGGGAGATTTTAGTTTTTATAATTTAAGTGTGTTAGTTATTTTGCAAAGTTAAGTTTTGTAAGTTTGACACCAATTCTAAATAACTTAACTTATTATTATGTTAATGTTCTTATTATACGACATTATAAAAATTAATATGACATTTGCATGCCTATTTATATATGGCTGATTGTGAAGATTTTTTATAATTAATTATACCACTATCTTAGAAAATAAACGTTTCATTTCAATAAAAAAACTTGTAGCTGTGATAGGTAGTCAGACGGTCAATAAATATTGCGAATCCCATATCAGTTTTTCCCGCGCACCACCACTTTGTGGAACCAGCTGCCCACTGAAGTATTTCTGAACCAATTCGACTTAGGTTCAAGAAAATAACGTACCAATTCTTAAAAGGCCGGCAACGCACTTGCGAGCCCTCTGGCATTGAGAGTGTCCATGGGCGGCGGTATCACTTAACATCAGATGAGCCTCCTGCCCGTTTGCCCCCTGTTCTATAAAGAAAAAAAACCTGTCTTAATATATATTGAATCAACTGGTCGTACTACGTTTAATTGATATTGGCTTCGTATAGTAGAAGATCATACTTCGAGTAGACGTGTTTTGTTTTTTAATACAGGCCAAACTTT
The DNA here is from genome assembly GCA_905332375.1 of Pieris macdunnoughi. Lineage (NCBI taxonomy): Eukaryota > Metazoa > Arthropoda > Insecta > Lepidoptera > Pieridae > Pieris > Pieris macdunnoughi. The sequence goes on from CAJOBZ010000047.1 coordinate 870,924, forward strand.
AATTTACCTTAATGCTATATTAAGGTAAGTTCATTATAATAATAAATTTGAGTAGTTATGTACTTTCATTTTTTAATAAGCATAAACACATACTTTACGTAGGTTTATTTTGTAAAAACAGTGATCCAACACCTTACTCGGGGCCTCATAGCCTAGCGGTCTTATTAAGTGGCAGCTAGGTGAGGGGTAATGGGTTCGATTCCCGGTTCGAGGGCAAGTTTTAATTTAATTTAATTTTTTTTCTCGGCCGTTGGGAGGGTTGTGCGGTACCGGGCGAGTGCCTAAACCGTACATGGAGGGCATGGTCAAATTTCTAAGGCAAAAAGCACGAATTATAAAAATCTTATACTTGACGCTGGCCAATGCACAAACCGTGCCAGAGCCATAAAAAAAAATAAAGAACAAAAAAACACCTTACTCTGAGTGCTCATCTAAATCCACACACACACAGTCAATAAATATTGACAGATATTGATGGATCACAAAAATTGATAATATGTCAATAATAACAATCTGCCGTTACGCATCAATAAATACTGACGATATCTCAAGGTTCGCGATATATATTGACTGCAATACAATATGTAATTTAAAAAAATGTTTTTTTGCTTTCAGCACGTGACAAAATACCGAAATTCGGTCATATCACACGAAAAAGAAATTGTTGCTGGTCATCTTATTACAAGAAGTGATCCGGTAAAAAATCTCCTATCTGAGGGTAGAGAAATAGATGAACATACAAACATAACTAAAAATATTCATGTTCTTGAAGTAGTGTCTAAGAATAATTTGGTCGATCAAAAATCATCTGATTCACCCAATGGTGAAGAAGCCAATTCTGATAATAAAGAAATATCTAAAACAGATATATCTAAAGATAAAATATCAGAAATGTTTCCATATCTAAGTGGAATCGATACAGACAGTGGTCAAATAACATTAGAAGCCATAGAGAAAAGCAAACGGACACTTCTCTCGGAGTTAAAAAAGACATTGACGGATGAGGAAATTAAAAAGTTGAATTGCTTCTCTATGGTCGATATAGATATCGATGCCACAGATTATGTGAACGAAAAAGTTGCCAATGTCGGCTTTGATTCCAAAGATAAATATGAGGAATTGATCAACAAATGGGACTCGAGGGATTTGAAGCCGTATTACTTGGACCATAGTCAGAGTGGTAAAGAGTTTGATTTCGATTATCAGCCGAGTTTGGAAGGACATCCGGGGCCGAGTCCTAGTGTTATATTGCAGGTTAGTTTCGGTTATTGTCAAAAATATTATTAAGCATAGATTTTATCGCGGGCTTTGAGCGCGGAGACCGAATCAAGAAATTCCGTAACGAAAATAAACCTAACACACGATGCCGTAATATAGGTGCGGCCAATACGCGTTAGAGCGGGACAGAACGCATACTGCGTCTCACATCTCTGACGAGATCGTTGACGTAGCATAAGCGCGGCCGGTGCAGCCGGTACGCGTTAGAGTGAGACAGACTATATAGGCGTGTGAGTCTGAGTCTGGTAGAGTGGTAGATTGAATTAATATTAAAGCAAATACTGCATAAATAAAAAAAGGGTGCGCGTAAAAAGTTATACTTCTTTGGCATTATTAAACATAGTTTTTGATTGCATGCAAATAATTAATTACAATTAAATAATCAAAGACTGGAAAACGAGTCATTATACCCAATAAAGTTCAGTTTACATTTGAAAAATTAAATAAATAAATATTTATTATTATTCTCTTACATTACGTGTAACATAAATTCTATTATTATTCGAATGTTGTTTTTAAATTATGTCCAATGCCGTAGCATCTTCCGTGGGCAACTTCATTCTGTTAATTTTGTGTCATGGTGCGCGCGCATCGTAAAATTTCACTCTCATCAATTTTTCATAACGCGCCTAAAGAAGTATAACTTCAAAAAAGTTTTATCTCCCAAGCAATTACACATTTACGTTTGTGTAAAAAAGGAGAAATGAAATTTGCGTTATTTTTTAATGGTCTAATATAAAGATGTGTTTCGATTGAGATTTTGTTTTTGTCGTAGGTGCATAAACCACTATATATTTGGAATAAAAAACGATTCCAATGTATCTATCAACGGCCAACCACTTGCCTATTAGATTGTCAAATGATCATGAAACAGATACAGAAATCTGAGGCCCAGACCTAAAACTTAAGAAATAAATTTGATATTTTGAAATTTCAGGCTTTAACGATGTCGAACGCAAATGACGGTATAAACTTGGAACGTTTGGAGACGATTGGAGACAGTTTTCTGAAATTCGCCATCACTGCGTACTTGTACTGCGCACACCCAGCCGTACACGAAGGGAAACTGTCGCATATGAGAAGTAAACAGGTAAAATTATTTATAAACACTAAATCCGTCATAAAGCACTTTTCACTCTTCCGTCCTTTCTCTGAAATAGTGAGAATGTTTTAGGTTTTATCAAAAAGAAGGTAGTTTATAAAACTTCGGCATATTTTTTTATAAACTACCCTCTTTTTGATAAAAACTTGTTTTTAAATTTGATTTCACAGTTTATTTTTAGTTAGAATGTTTTAGGTTTTATCGAAAAAGAAGGTAGTTTATTAAACTTGGGCATATTTTTTATTTTTTTATTTAAACCATTATGGTTTAAGCGTTCGAATATTATTTGAAAATTTCTGTCAATACATCACCGTGATAATAGTCTTGTAGTGATAAAATAATATAAGAATTGACTGTCACTGTAGAATGATAACCTCGTATGTCAAAAAACCATTTATATCTTATTCTTAGACTCTTATGTCATTTAACTGGTATAATCATGAAGTAAAGACTAATTTATTTTATTAATAAATGAGTCCTTTTTACCATCCAAAGCTATGAACAAAAACATAATAATATTTTCGTTTCCTGTAATGTTTGGTTCTCTGGACATACGAGGTTATCATTCTACAGCGACGATAATGTAATATATAACTTCTATGTATAATTTTACCTTTTAAGACAAATTTGCCCGACAGAATATACGAAGTTTAGATTGTACCACCATAATATTTCTGAATCTCACCCTAAAGGGAGGGAATGTATCTCCAGACCAACAGCTCATTAAACGTTCTATCCTCTAATATTTGTGACTTGTCTCTGTTTGCAGGTGTCGAATCTGAACCTGTACCGCCTGGGTCGCAATAAGCGTTTAGGTGCTCGCATGATCGCCTCGAAGTTCGAGCCCCATGACAATTGGCTGCCACCCTGCCACAGACCACCACATACAATGCAACCTGGGGTAAGCATTTCTGGCCTGGCTTGAACACTATTAATATACCTATGTGCCAACTCATAATGTTTTAATAGTGAATTTTATAAATCGAACTAGTAGAGTTGTAGCATATAATAATAATCTTATATATAAAATTTTCGTGTCGCGGTGTTTGTGGTTAAACTCCTCCGAAACGACTCGACCGATTCTCATGAAATTTTGTGTGCATATTGGGTATGTCTGAGAATCGCACAACATCTATTTTTCATCCCCCTAAATGTTAAGGGTAGTCCACCCATATTTTTTTTTAATTTTAGATAAAAAAAATATTCTTTATTTTTTTATGATACAAAATTAAAAAATACATAAAACCCCTAATTTTCACCCCTCTACGATCAACCCCTATTTTTTATTATAAATGATTAGTATATGTTCTTTTGTGAATATACAAATATCATCTTATTATCGACACTCTCTCGCAACCATAAAAACTGGCCTTGCTTGTTTCGCGCGTGTGTGTGCGTGCACGTAATCAAACGTACGTGCGCTTGTGCGCTGGTGATTTATTGTTGGATGTTCATGCTTAACTAAAAGTCAAATTCATTAACATCTAGACTTATGTACTAAAATTTCTTCTCTTTTTCTGGTGGCACTTTACTGCTGCGATTTCTTCCTTCTATCAGCCCGTCTCTTACCAATCATTATACGCTGCATCAGGTCGTAATTTGGCCACATTTGGCCTTATATGGCTGCTTCCACTATCCAAAGATGTGGTCAAATGGAAGATCTACATTATTATTATATTACTAAATGTTTTGTCTACAGCATGATCAAGACGAAGGCGAAAAGAAAGTGCCGGTAGATAATACAGGATGTTTCATTCCGTACAATCTTATAACACAGCATAGTATACCGGGTAAGAATATTGTTTTACCTCGAGTTATGTTACCTAACATTAGTTAAGTTACATATATATATATATATTATAAGCGATAATGGTATTAATCGCTTATACGAGTACTGGGAATAAATAAGGCGCAACTGCGTTTCTCTGTTAATATAAAAGAAACAACATTTAAAGCCTATATTCTAGGTTTTTATAAAATAAAATAATTGTTATGAAAAAAAATTAAAACATCTTACATCTATTATGTCAAGTCACAAATTAAACATTGTCGATCAGACGGTAAATAAGAAAAATCTTAATATATATATTTCTTGTGTGCGTGTGTATGTGACTGAACTCCTCTTAAACGGCTGGACCGATTTGAATGATTTTTTTTGTATACGTTTGGGTGGAGCCGTGGATGGTTTAGATTCACAAAACAGCCCGGCAGATTGCACTGCAGTCGGTACTTTCATACTTTGCTTAATATCCTAATCGCTTTAAATATCATGCAGGACAACGTCTGTGGGGTCCACTAGTAAAATATAAAAAGAGTTTGTATAGGAAAATATGTTTTCCTTACATATATATATATATATATATACATATGTATATTAGTTAATAATTATAAGCGTAAACCAAATGTAAACAATCATCGCACACTTGAAACCAAAATGAGCCCTTTAGTTTTTACCAAACTCATAAATTGTAATTCATTCTCGTTTTCGATGATGTTAACTCTCGTTATTTATAATAACTTAAAGTATAAACCTGTCTCTTTTCATCACAGCGATAATGCAAATTGAAAGAAAGAGATGAAGATGATTCGAATCCTGGCTAAGAAATCGTATTTTTATTTGAGCATTTAATACGTTACTCTGTCTCACTACTGACTAGCTTTTAAACCCAAAAATCTAAGAGTCAGAGAAAGCCAAGACTATGTGGTTTTGTCCCTATTGGGTTATTATTATCGTGAAAAATTAATTGAAGACTCTTCTGTCTCTTTTCAACACAGCTTGACACAAAGAGACGGAATGACGTTAGTTTTAGGATAAGGGGTAAAGTGTTTATTATATTTTCAGATAAATCCATAGCAGACTGCGTGGAAGCCTTAATCGGGGCTTATCTACTAGAATGTGGACCCCGCGGAGCCCTGCTCTTCATGTCTTGGCTTGGCATTCGTGTTCTGCCGTGTCATCTGTTGGAACTGCCTTTGGAGCATCCCTATGTGCAGAGCCAGAACTACCAGCCGGCCAGCAGTGTTGAAGAGGTGCGCTGCGCTGATTTTTAGCAAGTCTTAGTTCGGCTATTGCTACAACCTGCTTCTGTCTTGGCCTCAGACTTCAGAATCTGTTTTGTGATCTTTATATTTCTTAATAGGCAAGTAGGTGATCAGTCAGTAGTCAGAGGAGTTATTCGGATAACCTGCAGCTGAGTTTCATCATCGGACGTCGAGGTGATACGGATGGTATTTCGTATTCTGCCTCGTCGTTCCACAACTGAGCGTTGCTTAAGGCAATTTCTGCCGCGCACCACCACTTTGTGGAACCAGTTGCCCTCTGAAGTATTTCTGAATCAATTTGATTTAGAATCCATCAAGAAACAAGCGTACCGATTCTTAAAAGACCGACGCGCTTGCGAACTTTCTGGAAATGTGATTGTTAACGTCAGGTGAGCTTCCTGCGCGTTATATAAAAAAAGGGTGCGTGTACTTATGTACGCGCGTAAGAAGTTATACTTCTTTGGCATTATTAATAATACATACGGATAGTTAACCTCAATTGTATTGAAGCACTTAGGAAGGTTGATGAGCACAGTTTTTTACAAATATTTTCTAATATTAATTAGTATTGATTTAAATATTCAATTTAAATCACTTCTGATTATAATTCAGACGCACATATAAATTCGCACTAGTGTAATGAAAACACGTACAGTGAACAGAGGCGGCGTGCGTGCCAACATGCGCCACTAACTTCATTCTGTTAATTTTGTGTCACGGTGCGCGCGCATCGTAAAATTTCACTCTCATTAATTTTTCATAACGCGCCTAAAGAAGTATAACTTCAATAAGTGGGCAACTTTATTCTGTTAATTTTGTGTCACGGTGCGCGCGCATCGTAAAATTTCACTCTCATCAATTTTTCATAACACGCCTAAAGAAGTATAACTTCAAAAAAACTGGGTAAAACAGACCCGTAGGCTACACGAGTAATATGATTGACAATATGCACAGAACAACTTTGACTTCCGGGGCGCGATAGAGCCTCCGGGCCAGCATATTTTGAATATTGATTTTTTAACTTTGGAAGTCAAGGGATTCCAGTAAGTATAATGAACATTCCAGAAACCGCCTCAAAAAACCTTCGAACCGCTATCGAGTGACTCGGAGAGCTGCTGTTCGTCTGATGAGGAAGGTACTCCGGATTCCCAACCTCCGCCAGAAGACTGGAGCTGGGCCGGTAGACCGGTTGGATCTTTGAGGCCTTATAGGGATGCTGATGGGAAATGGGTCCAAGTAAGTCCCGAAACTATTTTTAGTTCTGTAATCAAGATTGACACATTATTACTATGAAATAATGAAATTAAAAAATTGTTTCCTGGGATATCCAATTGCTTAAAAAAAGCATACTCCTCAAACGCCAGCAACGCATCCGCTAAAATACGCCCCGTCCATTGAAAAAAAAATCTTAACCGGCGTATTTGTTTTACGATTTATTTTACTATTAAACTTCAAGAATACATTTTTAATGGATATAAATGCGAATTTATTACATACGATTTGTGTGTAATTGTAATCAGTGACTGACAGGTCAGGTTCACATAAAAGGTGGGCCAAAAAGTTCGTAGTCTAACATATATTTTTTTTTATTGAATTTGACTATTCAATATAGTTGCCTTCGAGAGAGATACAACGAGCTCTTCATCAGCGCAAAATGTCTGTTCAGCTAGCATTCTCCCTCTCTTGTTTGAGAACAGGAAAATGTCGCTGGGAAGTCGGTGGAATAAATTCCGTTTATTTCGGTTGAACAGCTTTTTTTTTTTTTTTTTTTTTATAGAACGGGGGCAAACGGGCAGGAGGCTCACCTGATGTTAAGTGACACCGCCGCCCATGGACACTCTCAATGCCAGAAGGCTCGCGAGTGCGTTGCCGGCCTTTTAAGAATTGGTACGCTCTTTTCTTGAAGGACCCTAAGTCGAATTGGTTCGGAAATACTTCAGTGGGCAGCTGATTCCACATAGTGGTGGTGCGCGGCAAAAACTGCCTTGAAAAACTCTCAGTTGTGGAACGGCGGACGTCGAGGTGATACGGGTGGAATTTCGTATTCTGTCTCGACGTCCGATGATGAAACTCAGCTGCAGGTATTAATCCGAACAACTCCTCTGAACACTCTCCATGGTAAATGCGGTAGAAGATGCAGAGTGACCCCACATCTCTACGCAACGCCAAAGGATCAAGCCGCTCGGAGAGGGATTGGTCGTAGACGATTCGAACCGCTCTGCGTTGTATACGGTCAAGTGGAAGGAGCTGGTACTGGGGAGCCCCTGCCCAGAGGTGAGAGCAGTACTCCATGTGGGGCCGAATTTGCGCTTTATATAGTTGCATGCGGTGGCCCGGAGTGAAGTACCGCCTCGCCTTGCTGAGCACACCAAGCTTTTTGGAGGCTAATTTAGCCTTTTCCTCCAAGTGACCGCGAAACTGAACGTCGTTCGATATGTCAACGCCAAGTATTCCAATGCTGGCTGTGGCTTTAAGAAGAGTGTTTTCGAAAAGAGGAGTAGCGACAAAGGGTGATTTTTTAGCGGAAAACGCGCAAACTTGTGTCTTCTTGGGGTTAAATTGGACTAGGTTTTGTCTGCCCCAGTCTGAGACTCCACGTAGTAGAGTTTCGACTTCAGACACAAGTTTGTTCCGGTACTCATCAACAACTGCCCGAGAAATACCTGCCCGGCCAGTGTAAAAAGTATCCCCAGTGCTGTCATCCGCATAGCAATGAATGTTGCTAAGTTGCAACATATCATTGATATGCAAAAGAAATAGGGTCGGGGATAGAACACAGCCTTGTGGGACCCCAGCGTTCACAGGTTTAAGGTCGGAACATGCTCCGTCGATGACGACCTTGATGCTCCGATCGGCCAGAAAGCTGGAGATCCAATCGCATAATTTCTCGGGAAGCCCATAGGCTGGAAGCTTCGAGAGCAGTGCTCTGTGCCACACCCGATCGAAGGCTTTCGCTATGTCCAAACTTACCGCCAGCGCCTCCCCCTTGGACTCAATTGCCTCTGCCCACCTATGGGTAAGGTATACAAGGAGGTCACCAGCTGAGCGACCACGACGAAAGCCGTACTGAGAATCGCTAATCAACTGGTGGCCCTCTAGATACCACAAGAGCTGGCAATTAATAATGGTTTCCATTATGTTGGAGAACAAGGAGGTTATAGCTATTGGGCGATAGTTGGACGGATCAGACCGATCGCCTTTCGAGCCTTTCGAGCTTCAAACACAAGCAGAATCATCAATTTGAATGGAGCATTCGCATTTCCAAATATGCATCTAGGTTATGTCCAACCCGTTCCTTTGATATATTTGTTGTCTCAGCTATCTCAACTTCACTTTTCGGTTGTCCAAAATTATTTTGTGGACTTTTTTGATGTCTTCGTCGGTAACAGCCGCTTTGAGGCTTTTACATACTATATATACTTTAAACATAGCAAACCACTTTGAACAGATGTTTTTGTTTAATTTTTATTATTTTTTATTAGCCTGTATTTGGGGAGCTGAAAGCGCCACCATCACCTCTTCTGCGATATATAGAAGATCCAGAAGGAGAACTTGAACAAATGCTGTCAGGTATAACCAGTTTTCTTTTACTTTAAAAAATAAATATCGCAATTGAAACTAATAATAGCAGAAATATTTTACATAAACCAAATCCCATTCAAGAATGGGACCAACTCTGTTAGCAACACTAACTTTCATATATTTTATTTGTGTGTTTGTATGTATGTAACACAATTAATTGAAGCGTCATAGACTCCTAAAATATTTTTTTTCCTATATTAGGGATAAGTGCCAAAAATCAAACAGACACAATCTTAGACTAGGCATATAGACTCAGAAAAAAACGTGCGTGTACTTATGTACACGCGTGATAAGTTATACTTTGGCGTAATAATTTTCTTAGAACGCTTTAGAGGGATGTTTCCCTCGTCGAACTGCATTTTTCTTGTCGATTTTAATGGACACTTCCAATCGAAACGATATAATATGTACTAATCATGATATTTTACAATAAACACTATGTTTTTTATCTCATTGGAACGGCTTTTCTCGTATAGAAATCATTGTTTTGGTTTAACTAAACACGACTCTGAACTCAACGCAATACAGACAATGCAACTTGTCCATAAAACAGAGCGAGCGCCAACTAGCGGCCCAGACTGTTTTACCGACGTTTGAACAGATATGTCGGTTTTTTGTAACGGGGCTGTTTCAGGTTATGAAGAGCTGGAGAAGACCCTTCAATATAGATTCCGCGACAGGTCATTGTTACTCCAAGCCCTAACTCACGCGTCCCATCAGAAAAATAGACTGACGGACTGCTATCAGCGCCTGGAGTTCCTCGGAGATGCCATTTTGGGTAATAAGTCTTTTAAATATAGTATATGTTCAGTTTACTATATACACTTATTTACACTTCGTTACTACGAGGCATGCCTTTTAAGTTTTGTCGTTTGCAGAAAAAAACACAACTAGAACCTTATACATAGTACTTTTTATTGTTTTTCAAAGTATTCACCACGTAGCTTAATACATATTCCATTCGCTTAAACCAGTTATTATAACATTAATTCCACTCTAAAGTGGAGGTGTTCAAAATGGCTGACTTGAAAGCGTCGACTGCTTCTTCTCCGGACTGGAACCTTTGACCACGAAGATTTTTCTTAATTTTTTGAAATGTAAAGAAATCGTTAGGGCTGAGGTCAGGACTGTATGGAGGATGGTCAAGAATTTCTACTTTTTCTTGCTTCAAATACTGAATTGTTTGACGAGCGCTGTGTGAGCTTGCGTTGTCGTGGTGCAGGGTGATGCGCCGCTTTAAGTAAGATTTTCGAAGTTTGGCGATGACTTGTGGTAAACAAACTGTGGTATACCACTCTGCGTTAACTGTTCTACGATCTTCAAGTGCAATAGTCGCAACATGGCCGGTTTTTCTAACGAACGTGGCCACCATCTTCTTTGAAGTGCTTCGAGAACGAACGAGTTTAGTCGGCTTTGGCTCGTCTTGAAAGACCCAGATTGTAGATTGTTGTATGGAATCAGGATCGTAGGCATAGATCCAAGATTCGGCATCACTGATGATGTCGTAGACGTGATTTGACTCTCTTCGGTTGAACCTTTGCAGAGTTTTCTTACACCATCTGACGCGGGCCGCCTTGTGATCGTCGGAAAGCAGATGCGGTATCCAACGGCAAACTAGCTTTCTCACACCAAGCGTTTCATGCAAGATCTTCTGAATGGTTGTACCTGAGATGCCTAATAGAGCCTCTATCTCTCGATACGTCACATGACAATCTTCGAGAATTAGTTGTCTCACAGCAATGATGTTTTCTTCAGTGAAGGCGGATTTTGGGCGTCCTTCGCTAGATTGGTCACTAACACTAGTATGTCCAGGCTGGAATTCTAAATACCAGCGTTCGACAGTCCGCAGACATAGGGCTTCATCATTGAACACAGATATTAGCTCTTCAAAACACTGAAGCCGTGTCAGGCCTCTTCTAAAGTTGTAGAAAATTATTGCACGAACATTTTCCTTAGAAAGATTCATTTTCGTACGTAACTTGACAGATTCAAATCGACGCTGTGACTAAACAATAGCATTAATCCTAATACTTTTAACTGTTTTGAGATTCAAAATGTAAACACATTCGAATATAGTACAGGTCCAAATTCAAAGTTGCCGGGAAATATGGAAACGACAGAACTTAAAAGGCATGCCTCGTATAATAAAGGGTGTCCAGCGGAATATTTTCAACTTTAGAATTTAATATAAAAAAAAACTACATCGTTTTTATTTATTTTTATTTCAATTAAATACAGAATAACAATGCGGATTTTATTTTTTAAAAACGATATCATTCAAATGATGGCCGTTTTTTTCAATGCACTCTTGCAGTCGGACCCTTACATTTGCGATTACGCGACGGCAAAGCGCTGGAGTAATGCTTTGAATTTCATGGCGAATGTTTTCCTGTAGGGCCTGAATTGTCCGGGGATTGTTGTTGTAGACCTTTGAATTGAGGTATCCCCATAAAAAAATCGCAAGATGTGAGGTCTGGTGACCGAGGCGACCATGGAATGTCTCCGTACTTGCTGATCAGTTTATTCGGAAAAACTGTCCTTAACCTTTCCATCGACACCCTAGCTGTCTGCGGAGTGGCACCGTCCTGTTGAAATTGTGTTCGGTTGTTGTACCCTGAATACTGCTGCAATTGCGGTAACAGAAACTCGTCGATCATACGGCAATACACCGGAGCAGTGACCGTCTCACCTTGGTTAAAAAAATAAGGGCCAATTACCCCGCTCGCTGAAATGGCACACCAAACTGTCGTTTTTAAACAATGTAAACGTTTTTGATGGCGCTCTCTAGGGTTGTTAGGGCACCAGTATCGCATATTTTGTTTGTTAACATAGCCATCAATATGAAAATGTGCTTCGTCACTGAATAAAATGTTTCTAAGCGTAAGTGCTGTCCGAAAACGTCCCAGCATTGTTCTTGCGAAGGATTCTCGCAAAGGATAGTCATTTTCGTTGAGATACTGAACAATTTGCATTTTGTACGGGTGCAGCTTTAATTTCTTTTTCAAAATAACATGCACTGTTGATTTATAATATTTAATCCAGGAAAGATCCCCTATTCCCCCCTCCCCATATCCGTAAAAACTATTGTACACTGTTAAAGTACTATATCGTCTCTTTCTGTCAAATTGTGTTTATGCTGTAATAAAAAGGGACGGTACTAGTTAAAACAAAAAAAGAACTGATAGATCCTGAAACTATTTTTCAGATTATTTAATAACCCGACACTTATATGAAGACCCCCGGCGTCACTCGCCCGGCGCCCTCACAGACCTACGTTCGGCACTCGTGAATAACACAATCTTCGCTACCTTGGCTGCTAGGCACGGCTTTCATAAGTAAGTAAAAATTTCAGTTTGGAGGGTAGGTGAAAAATTTTACTTCCTACCCTCACTTCATAAAATTGTACGCTGCTAAACCCGTATTCCAGAACGTCACAAGAACTTAACTTATCTAGTTTATTTATCCGATCAGACTGCCCGGTCAGTTATTAAAAAAGTACAAAATAAATCATAAAATTTATCGACTGACAATTCTGCTACTAATAAACGATTAAATAAAAAAACAGCTAGAAATCTATTTTTTTACGTTTGATTGTTGTGTTGCCAACTCTGAAATCTCTATGTCGTGGTAACCCGTGATTTTCCAATTTGTATAGAATTTAATTTTAATTTCCCCTTAAAGGAAAATATTTTAAATGCTGATTTTTTGAAGTGAAACTTCTTTAGGCGCATGAGGGTAAAATTTTTACGGAACGTTACGAAGATGTGCAGCGTTTTTGTCGAATAAAATGGAGAGAGCGATTGAGACCGATTGAGAGAGAGTGAGAAAGGGCCAACGTAGCATGAAGCAACACGCTATTTGTAGATGTATACGTTTTGTAGTTACATATTAGAACTTTAGATTGCAATTCTGTCGCATAACGTCTTTTATATATTAATATTATCATTAGCACGTACACAGTGTGTAAACAGTGTGAATATAGATATACTAGTACAAGATCATCTATTGGGGCTTTTACCTTAGAAATAATTAATTTACAAAGAAGTTTCACTTCTGGCATGTGTACTTTGTTGTACACATGTCATGTTGTACTTACGCACTTTTTTATTGGTAAAACAGTTTCCAAATATTATTATTGTATATTTATTTCCCATTAGGGAGCGTTCAAGTATTACGTAACGAATTTTGGGGGGGATGTCTTTTTGTAAAACGTTACGATGCGGGGTGGGGATTAAATTACGCGTTATTATTAATATTATTTTCGACTTTCCAGTACTTTACACCACATTATGGTAACTTTCAACTATAAAGAGTCACTAGGTGGTCACGAAACGTTTTACTAGTGGGTACAGAAAAACGTTGCGGCGCGTTACATGCGGGGGGGTGGTCAATAATCTCCAACAATTGCGTGACGTAATACTTGAACGCTCCATTATGCATTTCAAGTTTGTGTTATACTTTTTCAGATATTTCCGTCATATGTCCCCCGGACTCAACGAAGTGTTGACGAAGTACGTGAAGATACAAGAGGAGAATGGTCACTCTATTAGTGAAGAGGTAGAGTTTAAAATGACTTCTTACTATCTTTATATAAGAATTTATTGATGTTCGTTTGTCTCTCTAAAACTCGAGAATGGCTGAAGCGATTTGGATAATTTTAATATTTGTGGAAATTAAGGAAGGTTTCAACGGAAGAAAAATAATAATAAAAAAAGGACAATTTAATTTTCCAAAAAAACCTGTTCTTTTGAAATATATTTGAAAGTTTCAAAAAGTTTGAAAAAAATTCTAGTTTAATATAAGAAAGTGTCCAATGACACTTTTAACTATCAAGGGAAAGATGCAGTTCTTGTGAACTTTTTTCACTTCTTTTAGCACTTAAGATTAACCTGCACTAACACTAATGCACTAATTTGAATAATTTTGTCCTTTTTGAAAAGCCTCGACAGTCGTTCTGAGCGAACTCAACGGACAGTTATGCGAACATATAATTCTTATTTGTTTTACCAATTATTTGAACTCTATTTTCAGCACTATTTAATACAAGAAGATGAGATGGAGCAAGCTGAAGATGTAGAGGTTCCGAAGGCACTCGGGGATCTCTTTGAATCCGTAGCGGGGGCCATTTTCCTCGATTCCGGTGAGTTATTTTTGAAGTTATACTTCTTTTGGTGCGTTAGGGAAAATGATGAGAGTGAAATTTTACGATGCGTGCACACCGTCACTAAAAACCGACACCCTGAAGTTATAGTCGACATTTTAGTTTTTCTATTGTTAGTGTCGTTTTTTCTACAAACGTAGAAATTTTTTTTTTGAACATATATTTTTATCTTGTTACGCCAAAGACTTCTAAAGCGTGTACATAAGTACACACATATTTTTTATTTTATTATTATTAAAAAAAATAAGAAGTAATTAACAAAAATTACAGGTGCGTGCACATATATATATATATAAATATTACAAAATATATTAAAAAAACCGGATTAGCGATACAAATAAATGTCAAAATTGGCCAGCATATTGTACATTCTAGCCATTCTGTTTAATGGAGCGAGTTATAAGGTACTCACAATGGGGTATGGGACAAAAAGTACTTTTTCTGAACTGGATAACATGATAAATGGGAAAGCTTTCCGAGTTTACAACGAATAAGAACGAATTAAAAAAAAACACTCCTTGAATACATTAACTTAAAAACTTAACACTTCGACCTGTTGTACTAAAATTTCAAGCTAAAAAAGAATCTGACTAACATAGGCTATATTTTTCCAAAATATGCAAAATTTTCAAACATTTATAAATTTACAAATTTCGATAAGTATTTGGAATCATTACGAAATATTAAAAGTGGACGTTAGTGGAAATACATAAGTTTTTAGAACTACCCGCATTTCTAATTTATCCTATTTTGAGGAGACTTTAGCTAACTAGCTAGGCACTACTCAATTCGTGTCAAACCCAGCAATATGACGTAACGAACAATAACGAGGGTTGTAGCGCCACCGGTATCTTTGAACAAAACGTGTGGCACTCGGAGACTGCCGCGGTAGAGCTATTGCCTAGCATTTTTTATCAACTTATGAAATTATAATTATTTATTTATGCAGTATTTTTTCCTTTGATATTAATTTAATCTCCCACTCTACCAGACTCAGACTAACACGTCTATATAGTCTGTCTCACTCTAACGCGTACCTGCTGCACCGGCCGCGCTTACGTTACGTCACCGATCTCGTCAGAGATGTGAATACGCAGTATGCGTTCTGTCCCTCTCTAACGCGTATTGGCCACACCTATATTACGTCATCGTGGTTTTTATTTTCGTTACGGAATTTCTTTATTCGGTCGCCGCCTCAAAGCCCCAAAAATCAATGCAATAACTTAAAAAAGTTGGATACTTTTCTGTAGTATAAACTTTTTTTCCAGGCATGTCTCTTGGAGCCGTCTGGCGGTCGTACGCCCGTCTGATGATGGCAGAACTGGAAGCTTTCAGTGCCGCAGCGCCCAAGTCTCCAGTCAGAGAATTGTTGGAGGCCGAACCGGACACGGCTAAGTTTGGGTGAGTGTCCGACATATGTGTCCGTTCGGAGTATCAATGAATACTCACGTTGGCAGAGGACTCGTAAGTGCGTTGCCGGCGTAGAAAGAACCCTCAGTCGGATTAAGAGTGTATAAAAATAAATTTCTGTTCGTGTCGTATATTTATAAGTATGATAGAATTGATGAGATATTACTGTCGTTCGATATGTTGATTTTGACGTCAGTCAGTGCGCAGGCGTGACTTGGCAGACAGATTTGACGAACGGTCCGCACTAATGATAGATTGACAAATTCTAGTCTCTATGATCTCTATATTGCATAGTGTTGCCATTCTAATAAAATTAATGACATCGTATTGTTAAATTAATATTTATTTATTTCATACAAAATTGAAATTATCTGTTTTATCGATTGTGCAATGTAAATAAAATTTTATTTAGAATGCTTTCGATTTTATAATCAACATTTAAAATGATGTACTTATTTCTTAATACAAATTTCACCTTTATTGAATAGATTGACTCACTTTTTATGTTTTTGAAGTGAAACTTCTTTATTGGGGTTGGAAAAAAATTTAGTGTAACATTTTTGCGTTACGCGTCACATTTTTCCGTTACGCGCCATCTTTTTCTTGTCCCTACCACGGTTGATCCGAAGAGATTCGAAGCCATGAGTAACAAAAATATATAATAACGATAACAATGAGAGAGAGAATGAAATTCTGTAATAATCTTAGTACTACATAGTAGTACAGTAATAAGTTAAAATGAAATAATTGTATTTGTATTCATGTCTATGATAATAAAAGCCTTTTTGTTAAACTTTATCTAATTTAACGAATTTCTGTAATGTTGCATATAGTAGATCATTTTTTCGAAAAATAAGATCATAAAGAAGTTTCACTTCTTACGTGTGTACACCTAGTACACGCACACATTTTTTTTAAATATTATCAATATTACCAAATTGATAGTAAAGGACCCGCAGTTTGCCCAATTTATTACAAAAGAATTAAATTCAAACCAGTAATTCCTATTAGTTCAACCAAACCAATTTTTCAGCTATAATTATAATTTTTTTTTAGAAAACCCGAACGCCTCGCAGACGGCAGACGGGTCCGCGTGTGCGTAGAAGTGTTCGGCAGAGGGACCTTCAAGGGGATCGGCCGGAACTATCGCATCGCCAAAGGCACCGCGGCCAGGTGTGCGCTGCGGCACTTGAAGATCCATCGCGGGAGATAAACAGGACTTGCAAAAAGAAAACTCTTCTTCTTCTTCTTCAGTCAAAACTTAGCGCTAAGTGTAACTATTGAATGGAATCGTTTGATTTTTTAATTTCCTTTACATTCCCGTTTATATAAATAAGTGTATTTTGTTTGAAAATTAAAAAAGGTTTTCAGTTAAAAAGTGGTTTGTAAAAAAGCCAAGAAACAGTGTTCATATATTTATATAATCAATTAATCATATGTATAATCTAGTTCTAAATTAACAGTCATAGCGAACTTTGACAATTTACATGTCCAGCGTCAATGTCAATGTCAAGTGTCAGTGAAAAGCCTGTTTAGTGGTATAAAAAATATACTGCTTAGATTTTTTACATTTTATACTTGTTTTTTTTTGTTATCCTATACTCTGATTTTTAATTCCGTAGAATTCTGAATGCTATAATTTTTTGACATGTCAGAGATTACAAACCTTTTTGGCCGGGCACATTTTACAAATAAAAATAACATATATTCATAAAAAATACGTAGTATTTTATTTTTTATTGTCCTCAGATAAGTCAAATTTGTCCCTTTTTTGGGGGACAACTTTTTAGTAGCAACACTTAATGTCAGAATTCTTCGCAATAAAAATGAGTTAAGCTACCTTTAGTACCATCGGAACCCCTTCACGGGTAATTAGGCCTCCTCCCGCTTTTTCCAACTGACTCTATCCATGGCTCTCTTTCTCCATTCGCTTCCTGCTACCA
Organism: Pieris macdunnoughi; assembly: GCA_905332375.1. Lineage (NCBI taxonomy): Eukaryota > Metazoa > Arthropoda > Insecta > Lepidoptera > Pieridae > Pieris > Pieris macdunnoughi. The sequence goes on from CAJOBZ010000047.1 coordinate 888,442, forward strand.
CTTCTATTTCTTCTATCCACCTTTTTTTTACAATGCCTTAATTGTAAGAGAACATTTGACTATACAATCTGATTTATTTATTTACCTCATTAAATATATGTCTATTTATAAAATAATGGTGAAATCTTTTAGTTAAGCCTTAATTGCACATATAGAATGAAAAAATAGTGACCAGCTTTGATTCTCTTAACTTTTGACACAACTGTTGACAATGTAAATAAAATTTCTAAGGGTAATAAACATGCAAACATCATCAATTGTATTTAGATTTTAATAAATTTTTTATGATATAAAAGTTTTTTATTCCATTCTGTAGATAAATCCCTAAACATTTGTGAAGTGGCGAGTTCTTTAGATGTTCAGTTACATATGATTAATTCTCTCAAACAAATATGAGTTTAGCGTAAAATTTGTGAAATAAGTTTTTTATGTAATCCATTACATGCTGGTAAAACAAATCTATTCATAATAAAATGTCCGTACGAGCCAAGGCTATACATTTTGCTCACTTAGGCTTTCTTAGTTTTAGTAGCGTGGCGATTACCTAAACGCAGAACTATGGTATCGCAAACAGCCTTCGCCGTCGCACATATCTCCTATCCCCCGCAAGATTTTTAAGTAGATATTAGGCCAACTGTAATCCCGCCTTGTTTATAATTTATTGTACCCCACCATCCATAAGAAGAGTGTTATATTTTAATTTCAAAATGCTCAAAGTGAGTTTTATTAGAGTTTCATTCAGGGTTGGCATTATTAAATGTTTATAAAATGGAAATAAATAAATATCTTGGACCAGTTGAAACTATGTTATTTCGTAGTTATATTTTTATTGGCTTCTTCTTCTTCCTCTTTTAGTGCATCTCCATTACTGGAGCTTGGCCGTCAGTCTCTTGAAGCGTGTCTTGTTTTAGGGCTTGCTCACACGCACCACAACCACACCACGACCACAACCACACCTCAACCACACCACGTGGCCGAGCGTATATTTTGTATTGAAAATGAATAGGACTATTCACACGTACCACATTTTGCAGTCATTATCGACCGTGTGTGTGATACCGACCACATCGCGACCACAACGCAACCACCAGCGGCACTGCGAACCAGTGGCCGACCACATCGCAAACAAAACGTTGCGTCTACGCACGCACGCTTCCTTTCCCTCCTCCGGTTCATTCATTCTACGTTCGACTGAGGTGACAGTTTCCTCTTGGAATTGGTCAGTCAACTCCGGCTTTTATAGCGGAAACACGTTCAGCAATTAAAGACGGAGTCGATTTGTGCACACGACGTTACCGCATCGCAACTACTGGCGACAATCCAACCACATCGACATTTTGTCCGTACCACAACGCAACTACAAAAAGCTGCAGCGACACTATTCACACGTAACCACTGCTTGACAGCATTTTGTTGTTGCGACGTGGTGTGGTTGTGGTAGGTACGTGTGAAAAAGCCCTTATTAGACTTTTCCAGGATTACTGACTACTAGGGAAAGATATTGAGCAGTGGTTTCCCGCTGCCTTCTATCCCAGACTTTAAGGGATTATTTCCTCCCAAGGTCGCTGTAGCCTCTACTAATCCGTTGCGGAATCAGGTGTGTAGTGGTACCGCCACTGTTATATTGGCATTGTAATTAAATAAAACATTATAATATGTATTGTGGGACAATATTTGTCGATTGTTTTTTGTAAATATATTAATCTACTAGCTGACCCGGCTAACTTCGTTCCGCCTTTCAGTTGAATAATATCGTTGTTACTTTAGTTAAATTTATTTTAGGATTTCATTAAGGTAATAACATCAATACAACTTTTTTTGCAAATACATAAATGTTTTAGTTTTTGCCATTGCGAAAGAAGATTGGCAGTTTTACACATTGGGCCTCTTCTCTCTAGCGCCAATATTGCGATTCTGCATGTTAAATTACTTTCTGATATAATACAAAATTTTTTGATGAGATTAACAATCGTTTAATTATAAACACGATTTTTTAAAGTGAACGTCACATCTCTTATAACCAATAGAAAAGTAGAAAATGGCGGATTGTTTACAAATTTCAATATATTACACAAAAAAATTTTTTTTGAAATACTTAGACCCGTTTCCGGCATCAAAAATCACGTGGATGTCCCCCGAGACTCCTGCATAATCAGTATCATCAAATTCGTGCGACACATTAACACGTAACCCAACTCAAGATGAAAGCCTGGTTATGCATCTCCTCATTCATCAATATCGGAATTTCTTGAACTGACACGAATTCGACGTCAAATGATGCGTAGTTTTGTCAACGGGTGGCACCACATGCTGTTTGCATGCGTAAAATTAATTTACTTATTTATTGTTATTCGATAACTTATCGGATATTTTATTACTTATTCTGCTATTCGGAGCTGAGAAGAATCCACCTAAAAAGAGATAATTAACATCGGTCCAGCCGTTCTCGAGTTATAAGTGTTGTAACAAACACGACTTTGTTTTATATATATAAGATTACTGTTTAATGTAGTGTTGCTTTAATCTATGTGTATACAGTATTGTTTTGTGTGTGATGAAAATTTTAATAGTTGCCATAATGGAATAATCTGTAATGGTATGTGTCTCATAATAAATGTAATTTGTTAAATAAATGAATGAATGTCCATATGACGCAGACTTCAAAAGTGGTTTGAAAGAAGGATGTTAGAAAACTACGATAGGATAATGAAACTGCGACCAATTGTAAGGAAATATATCAGAAAAATCTATACCTAAAATATCTAAAAGTTATGAAGAGTAGGTGTCCTACAGGACAAGGAGGAATAAAAACTTTTTTATTTTATACATTTATTTTACGAAACTTTTCCGAATGGAAACTTAACATAGTAAAATATTAATAAACATTTAAAAACACGTAAATGGGGACCATTCAATCGGTGTTGCCATGAATAATTAAAAGCTATATTTTTTGTAAATGTCCATAGCAGCTTTCGCATAATACACAGAGTTATACTTATCTCCTTCAAGAATGTGCAATCCAAGCTCTTGAAAAGCTAAATTCTTGAGCAACTCTATCTCGCCGGATTCCTGAAAAATATATAATAATATATTATAATTACGTCATCTAAACGCCGTACTGCATTTGGAATTAGTAAAGAGAGATAATTAGGTACTTATTATGTGTAACAGCCTTTACGCATCGAATGCATTGAAAAATTTACCAATAGAACCTCTAAAAATTATCAATATTTCAATATTTGAAAGCAAAAACAAGTCACGAAGATAATGTTTTCTGTAAAACACGCCAAACGAGACCACGATATTTTAAAATATAATTAAATAAACTAATTGTTATAATTTACTGAAATAAATAATGGCAATTACTAGGAGAGCAGGGTGGGTCGCCATGTCCTTGATATTAGAGTGGGAAAATCCCAAAGCTTGGAGGTCTTTCTGAACATTAAATCCCACAAGCACGTCTTCCTCGTTGATGATTTCCTTGAAAAGAAGGACAGCATAGCCTGGCATGTTGCGCGTATCTAAAACCCGGTTAAATTTTTCGTCCACGAGGGTCACTCTAGAAACCTTATTATAAACCATTTCACAATTGATAGCGTAGATACGAACCATTTTAACTTGAACACAGAAAACTGTTACGTTAACTTAAAGCGCAAGATATCTGATGACTGATACTGGAGTAATGTGCGCTTCAAGTATTTATAACAAATTTTTGATAACTCAGCGATCAAGCGCTGTGTGACCGTTGAATAAACCGCTTCATTATTTTATTCAAAGCTTTAAGAGATTTATAGAAAAATAGTGAGGTTATAAACAAACCGATTTTCGAAATTCGGTAGATGTCTTTTTCTACTCCGATCGAAATAACAAAGAAACTGGAGTCAACTGCCATTACGAATGGATTGCTATCAGCTAGGTACTATTTTGTGAAAATTCAATAAGTTAATGAATATGTCTTCACTCGAATCCCCAATGTTGGTGACACTTTTAAAAACATTACTTTGCTTTCGTTTTTTGGCTTAAAACGTGTTGTTTCTATATATTCAAAACGCCGGACGCCCAAGACGAAACGGTCAAGTAACTGATATCTTTGTTTATAACAGCTGATCACTTATGTATCCGTTTGTACTTAATCATTTTTAAGAAACAGTGTAAATGTCTTTTTATAGGTACGTTGAAAAGTTGGAGTAATAAACAACATTTTTCGAAAAAAAAAATATAAGACAATATAAGGCAAAAAATCGGTTTTGGCAAAAATGCAGTCTTTTTGTTCTTGCTGCCTTCGCATTGTACCACCATAATATTTTTGTACCATATTCTTGCAAATAAATTATTATTATTATGTTTGGAATGATCCTCGTAGACTCGCACACGGGCCTAAGCCAAGTGAACTCAGTTTTTTATCTTGTAGAAATTTGCGAATTATTCTTCTCGTATTTTAATATTGCTTTTTGAAAGGTAATAGAAATGGGTTTCCAGAGGTCTATCAGTTTAATAGCTTCGTGTAACTGTTTTGGGATTATTCCGGTGGTGAACAATTATAGGGAGTATTGATACTTTGTTAAGGGTTCCAATCCTTTTAATTTAATTTTTTATGATCTGTATATTGCTATAGAGCTATTGTTTTTTGTAACTAGATGTTGGGTATGGCGATGTCTATTAATGTGCTGTTTTATTGACTTTATAAGTTTTATATCTGGTATTGTTTTTTTCTGTTAATATCGCTCTATTTTGATAGATCATACCCCTGACTTATACTTTGGTATAAGTTATGAGTATGAATTTCAAGAATTATTATTATTAGGCCAAGGCGGAGGTGTGTCAGTGCTTAGACTTGAAGCAAGCTGTGTCAGCCTGCAATTGGGTACCTTTTAATGTGCAAAGTATTTTTAAATATGTAAGATAAGATAGGTAAGATCTGTTGGCTGACCTTTATTAAATATGTATATACATTATATTGTATACAAAAATATAATTAATAATACTTCCTTTGGAGACTCTTTGGGCCGTTGTTTCAAGTACACGGTTTATGACTAATTAGGTTAAGAAAATTGTAAATACTGTCCATTAAACACTGATGAAACGAGAGATGACCAGTTGTTGTGGTGGCTTTATATTATAATATATTTTACTAGCAGACCGGCCAAGCGCTGCTGTGGCTAAGGTTTTTGTTATAAATGTATTACTTACATAGTAGTAAACTATGCAAGGGAAACGGTAGGAGAACACCAGTCATGGAGTCCACCCTGCTTTTTTGGTGGGTAATGGGTAGATATGCCATTAAATTGTACCTTATGTGAAACGTTGGTACTTTCAACACAGCACCATCTGTTAGAATTGTGACTATTAAATAATAAACAAATATTTTGCAAAAAAATAATATTGCTGTATAAATTGAGATGTAAGCTATCCTATCTTTTAAGTAACCGCACACGCTGTGCAAATTTGATTGAAATCGGTTCAGTAGTTTAGAAGTCCATAGCGGACAAACAACGTGACGCGTAATTTATATATATTAAGATTAACAGGACTCCCGCTTCCGTTATATAAACTCGTAGATAAGAAGATTCAGAGAAACACTCAACCGAAACATTGTAACAAAGCCCGTACAACATCAAACAATGTTATTCAAGAGGAAGAATGATATCATTTATAAATTCCAATACAGAAATAGCGTCATGATCGTAGAACAATGGCGGATTTGAAAAAATCCAAAATCATATTTTTATCATATTTGGATACTACATTGACTAAATATTACGGCTACATTAAAAAACAAACCATGTGTTTTACATTTCAAAGTAATCAGTCGGTAAAGTGACGGATTTGATAGACGCTCATAGAAGCATGTGATTTTTCTAGAAAACGAAACTAATTCAATGTTATTATTTTTATGTTGTTTCAATACAAACTCTTTTGTTTGCTTGTATGCCAATTTTCATAATAACAGAATATGAATTAAAAGAGTTTTGACAAAAAACTAACATAATAATTTGAAATGGCTGTCCTGTGCACAGGTGGTAATGGAAGATTTAAGTTGGCGCCTGGTAATTGGTATATATAATATATAGATAGTATCGGTGAACCCAGAGCTGGTGCATAGCTCGCTCAACGAAAAAGTAGGTATCGCAAAACAGCGAGGAAATGCTGCCAGCATTAAAGGTAAACTGCCACACGGGCTAACGTGTCCACACAAGTAGCATCCCATACCAAAGTCTGTCCCATCACCCAAGGAATCAAAGATATCTCGTCCGGCCGCGTGCCATCGTCTCTAGCAAAGACAATGAAAGTAAATAGACAAATCAATGCTAAAATAGCCGTAACTCTCGTGGTAATTACAAATTTTGACGATGGATGTCAGAAGCTGTATTAAAATAACAAATATTAACCTAATCATTGGAATGTTTAGAAAACAGCCGCGAGATGTCGCTTTAAAAATCTTTCCTACGGCCAGGTGCGTGGGCGAGGTTGCCAATCTTTGAATAACGACTACAACATGCAAGTGCGGCAACGCCGCAAATGTACCTAATACCTATAAGATGCGACAAGTAAGTTAAAGATTTATTGAATTATTCAAAAGCAAGAGACCCAACAATGACGTAGGATATTGCAATTAGTGGTCTATTACTATAATTTAATTGTTTAATGAAGACGAATAATATAAAATATTTAAATTTCGAAATGCTCAAAGTGAGTTTTCTTAGTTTCACTCAGGGTTGGCATTATTAAATGGTTATAACATGAAAATAATTAATATCTTGGAAGTCCTAAATGGCTAGACATCAAATACAGTTGAAACTATGCTATTTTTTAACTCTTATTGGCATTGTCATTAAAATAAATAAAAATGTGCGTGTACTAGTGTACACACGTAAGAAGTGAAATTCTTTATGACCTTATAACTTATTTTTCGAAAAATTATCTACTTATATGCAACTTTACAGAAATTGGTTAAATAAAGTTAAATTAGATAAAGTTTAACAAAAGGCTTTTATTATCATAGACATGAATACAAATATTTCATTTTACCTTATTACCACTAAGATTATTACAGAATTTCATAAATTGTAACAGAATTTTTAGTATCATAGTTATTATAAATTTTTGTGGTTTAGAATCTCTTCGAATCAACCGTGGTAGGGACAAGAAAAAGACGCACGTAACGGTCAAATGTGACGCGTAACCGAAAAATGTTACACTAATTTTTTTTCCAACCCCGATAAAGAAGTTTCACTTCAAAAATTTGTAACGTGGGACATTATTTGTCGATTCTTTTTTGTGAACATTTGAATCTATTACTGTTAAATGTAGTGGTTTAATTTTAAATGTGATGAAAATGTAAATAGTTGCCTCATGAGTAATCTGTAATATGTGTGAAGAGTTAATGTAATTTGTTAAATAAATGAATGAAATATTACGAAAAAGTGGTTTGAAAGAAAGATACCTACTAAAATATATCAAATACATCCTACAGGACAAGGTGGGAGATAGCGGAATAAAAACTTTTTCAATTAATACGTTTATTTTACGAAACTTTACGGAATAGAAACTTTTAAATTGTACTTATGTAAAATGCTAATTAATCATTGAAGCGGTATTGACATAAATAATTAAAAGCGATCTTTGTTGTAAATCCTCATCACAGCTTTCGCATCTTCAACAGAGTCATGTGGTCCATTTTGAATGGACAAGCGAAGCTCTTGTTGAGCCAATTTCTTAAGCGACTGTTTCTGGCCAGATATCTGAAAAAGAAATCGATAATGAAATTGCGTCATCTAAACGCCGTACTGAAATTGGTTAAGAGAGATAATTAGGTTCATGTTATAACAGCCTTTTCGCGTCAATTTCATTGAAAAATTAACCAACAGAACCTTTTAGAATTGTCAATATTTCATAGACAGATTGAATCAAAAACAAGAAACGAAAATTGTGTTTTCCGCAAAATACGCCAATCGAAACACGCTTATGAAATTGTAATATAATAACTAATTGTTGTACTTTTTCTGAAATAAGTAATGGCACTTACTTGGTAACGCTGATAGGTCGCCACGTCCTTGACTTTAGAATGCGATATTCCTAAAGCTTCGAGGTCTTTTTCCACATCAAACCCCACAAGCACATGCCCGTTGATGATGCTCTTTAAACGACGGACTACCTCATCTTTCGGTTTAGCTTCAGTTTCGTAGCCGCGTTTAATCCCGGATATCGAGGTCCGGTAGTCGGCTACATGATGAGTAGGTTTAATATACTCATCCAGAACAGTTTCTAAAGCTTCATTCACGAGGGACACTCTAGCAACCATGCTTTTACCCAAATCATTTTCAACCATCTCACAATCGATAGCGTAGAAACGAACCATTTTAACTTGAATACAGAGAACTTTAAGCTAAGCTTTAAACGCAAGATGCTGGAGTACCAAAAAGTAACGAAAATGTGCGCTTCAAGTATTTATAACAAATTTTTGATAACTCAGCGGTCAAGCGCTGTGTGGCCGTTGAATAAACCGCTTCATTATTTCGTTCAAAGCTTTAAGAGATTTATAGAAAATTAGGAGGGTAAACTATATACTTATCTCGATTAAACAAACAAATATGAATTTAGATTGGTATGCATATGAAATTTGTATAATTAGTTCACTAAGTCTATATGAAAACCAAAACACATCATAAAGCGCTTACATAGATTAGATGTAGCTAAACAGTGTTGCCCGAAAATATTATGCACCAAAAAAATAGCAAAAACAAAATGAAAATAAAATTAATAATTAAAACGAAATATAAAAAAATATACTTGTCTTGGAATATAAATAAAATTTAATCAGTGGCGCTACATTCTTTTAAGGTCTGGGCCTCAGATTTCTGTATCTGTTTCATGATTGTCAATCTAATAAATGATCGGCATCCTGTGCCTGACATACGCCGTCGACTTTTTGGGTCTAAGTTAAGCCGGCTTCCACACGATGATTTCCTTCACCGCCGTTCGAGCGAATGCAGAAAGAAAGTCCATTGGTGAACAGCCGGGTGCATTGCATTTATAAAATATAAGATTTGTATTGAAATTTGATAAAAAAACAAAAACATAATTTAATGATTGTCCCATTGTGGTTTTTTTCATAATTTGGAAATAATAAAGGCCGGCCTTAATAGAGAATCAATTTTGCGAAATCGATCTATTAGTTTTGAGTTTATTAATTAATAATATCCCTCTTATATTGCTTAAAACTGATATCGGTGTAGATAATTATAAGTCAGCAATATTTTGGTCAATTAAAAGCGGTATTTCTCCTCCTAAGCTAGCAACACTAATTTCTAGCTGTTTTTGTTCTTTATGATTTCGGGGAAGCCCCACATATAAAGTTTTTAAAACTGTTGGTAAGAATAACGATTTTGTATATTCAAATTTAAACCTTCTTACTTAAATTGTCTTTATTAAGGAGAGGTAACTAATATGCTGGATTTGGGAGTAATTTACAGGTTTTGCTTAGCACTCAAATTTTATCATAGAATTTAGGTTCTGTTAGAAGAAATAGTCAAGTTTCTTATTATATTGGAATACTAGCGGACCGGACCGACGTTGTCCTGCATGATGTTTCAAGCGAATAGGATACTAAACAAAGTATGCAAGTACCGACTGCAGTGCCATCTGCCGGGTTAATTTATGAATCTAAACCATTCCCAGATCCCCTTGAACACACACAAAAAATTTCATCAAAATCGGTCCAGTCGTTTGAGAGAAGTTCAGTGACATACACACTCACAGAAGAATTATACATATAAAGATTAGAGGGATACTGTCCACCAATCCGTAATCCCTAAAGATCTAAAAACCTTATGGTAGCTGTACACACTCGGCGAGACACCCCGAGACAGGCCGAGGGCGAGAGTGTACAGTAGAGCTCTCGTCTCGCCGCGCTTCCTCGCAGTCGGTCTCGCCTCTCTCGGTCGCCTGTCGGTTTTTTGCGCACGAGTCAAAGGGTCTCGCGAGTAAAACGAGAGCGACCTGTACACACTCGTTCAATCACTTGCTCGATGACTGTGGTTGTGACAAGACGTATCGCACAATGTGGTCTAACGAACGCGAATTTTGGCTGGTATTGCTTCTCTCATAAGAGTATTCTTCTTAGTTATCAACGGAGCAACTTTTTGCAGTAAAAATTGAAAGTCGACTAAAGACATTCTTGTAAAATTATCAAATTGGCCAGAGGGTTCTGCCACTAGCTCTGCCAATTGATTTTCCATGGTGCTGCTGAAATAAAGTACAAAATAAATGAATGACATACAAAAGGTAAAATATACATACAAGTAGCAATTTACAATTTTGGATAATATTAAAACTTTATGAACCTAATTACCTATTTCTGTTGCGGTGCATAGTAACCATCCACCATCTTCTTCTTCGCCATGGCTTCGTAATTTTTTTTTATGGTAAACGTGAAGAAAATTATAATAACTTATTGCACAAAGACAAACAGCAGCAGCGGTTTCCACGTCCATTATTAACGGTGTTTTAAATACAAATAACGTAACGAGTGTGTACAGGCTGTGCTCTTCTCTCGGTCCTCTCGGTCGAGACTCTCGGCGAGAGGCTCTCGCCGAGTGTGTACAGCCACCATTACACTATTATGATATGAGTGTAACATTATTAATATTCACTTAATAATAAAATAATATATTTTAATAATGTGATAAAATAATCTAAGATTTCACTATGTTATGTAATACATAGGTATATAACTTCTATGTAAAATTTAAGACAAATTTGCACGCTATTATGTGAGGCAGAATATGCAAAGTTTAGCTTGTAAATTATAATTTTGTACCATATTCTTGCAAATAAATTATTATTATTATGTTTGGTAACTGTTCACTTTAGCTTAGGATCGATTCATGATCGTCGTAGACTGTTGCACACGGGCCTAACCCAAGTGAACACAGTTTTTAATGGGTTATTATCTTGTAAAAATTTGCGAGGTTTTCTTCTCGAAACTTCTTTTTGAAGGATGATATAAATGGCCTTTTGGAGGTATTACAATTTGATAGCTTAGTGTAACTGTTTTGGGGTTATTCCGGTGGTGGACATAGGGACTATTGATACTTTGTTAAGGGTTCGAATCCTATTAATTTAATTTTTATGATCTGCATAATGCTATTGAGCTATTGTTTCTTGTAAATAGATGTTGGGTATGGCGATGTCTATAAATGTGCTGTTTATTGACTTTATAAGTTTTATATCTGGTCTATTGTGGTGTATAATTTTGTCTGTATCAAACGTGAGATATATTAATCTAAGTTAGTTATTTAAACCGCTTATTCCAGCTTATTGTATGTGTGATACATACAATTTTAGAAACGGCAAAAGCCTCTTATGGGGCTCCTCGCTACAGACACGTTTTGTGATTCTATTCATTATTTAAAGGAACTTTACTATAAAATAGTTTCATCATCGGACGTCGAGACAGAATACGAAATTCCACCCGTATCACCTCGACGTCCGCCATTCCACAACTGAGCGTTTTTCAAGACAGTTTTTGCCGCGCACCACCACTATGTGGAACCAGCTGCCCACTGAAGTATTTCCGAACCAATTCGACTTAGGGTCCTTCAAGAAAAGAGCGTACCAATTCTTAAAAGGCCGGCAACGCACCCGCGAGCCCTCTGGCATTGAGAGTGTCCATGGGCGGCGGTATCACTTAACATCAGGTGAGCCTCCTGCCCGTTTGCCCCCGTTCTATAAAAAAAAAGATACTATAATACCTGTGTAATTTATTTGATAATTATAATTGAAACACAATTTATGAAAGGATTGAATCGATATTTGTATTGCTTAGTTTTTAAATAATAATGTATATTGCAACAAAATTTCGTTTTGATAGGTAGCTCGACTCGGTACATTTATTTAAATATATCACGTTTAAACATTTCAAAAAGAAACAATCGTATCCTGTGTTGGTTATGAGTGAACTTAGTGATAATATTTACGTCCCGGTCGTAGGTATTATTTAGATCATACCGAACTATAGTCGAATTTTTAATTAGACGAAGTCAACTGACGTTTACGGTGTTGTCAGTTTTTAATGAAATAAAAATAGTGTTGTGACAAAGTATAAACCCGTGAATTAATGATCGGTGATGGCACTAGTCGCCGCGCCGCGCTTTGTAATAAGACGTCAAAAAACTGATTGTAGTTACATAGTACTAGTACCTAACTTATATCAGAGCACTTTTATACAATTTTGAAATAGAAATAATATTCTTTTATTGTTTGAAATGATTGACTATTCACACTCAATGTTCATTCATCTGATTGAACAAGAACTGAACGCATCACTATTACTTTAAATATGGCAACATTATTTTACAAAGTGACATTAGCTACTGTCAGTTGGCTTCGTCTAATTAAAAATACGACTATAGCATGCCAATTAGTGATGCAACGGATCTCTGTTTCTGTTTCCGCAAGTGCGGAAGTTCCGCGCGCTTTTCAACATTAGTTTCTGCTTGTTTTCGCTACTTTTATAACGGAGATATAATCGGAAGTTTACGACGGCTGAGAGTTACGCCCGAACCCAATAATCAATCCACAATCTCATCTCAGACCGTGACAGTCGATCGATCTCCTATATGCATCGCAATAACCAAACCCTACGAAGACAATCCATTTTTGGCGACGGATAAAATGCTCTTTGTCGTTCCATTTTACCGAGTTTTCACTCATATTTGATAATCAATGTAAACCAAATAAAGTAAATAAAACCGTACAAATAAAATTAAAATATACATGTGTATGTTTAAAACATAACAAACAGTTTTTAATTATTTGAAGTTAAAATCTGTTAAAATAATTAACTGTTGAAATCGAGCTTTCATCCACTGTCATTTTCATACAAAGGTCTATCCACAGGCACCGATACGACCTCCCATGGATAGCTTGTATCGACAGATGGCTATTACAATCGGAACCAAATCTCAAAAGTAAATTTTACTACAGTAATGGTTTGACAGCACTTGACAATAAATTTAGTTTAGTCTATAAACTAGGAATTAATAATAAAAACAATATATAAAACACACATTTATTAGAAATTAAACAAATGTATAAATTTAAAACACTGTTAGTTACAAATTATTAATCAAACGACAATCAAAGATAAAATTTTAAAAGGTTTTCGTCGCGCCAAATTAAAAAAAAACATTTATTTCATCTGTCAAACTGACAACTGATGTTATGAGAACAATCCGTAGCTTAAGGCTCACGTCAGTATAAGTACTTAATGCCCGAAGGCTCCAAAATGCATTGTTAACGCGATTTGGGGGTCTTGTGAGGCTTCAGCGAGTATTTCCATTTATTTAAGAAATATATGCGACGGACCGGACCTAACAAATCGAAAAGAATATCTTTTTTCTGTGCCCCCTTGATGCAAGTTGTAGATCCGAACTTGGGATCTAACTACTATTTTTGATATTGGGTGACGATTATCACAATTTTGTCCAAAGTTCAATCTACCAAGGAGTGAGTGGTAAAAATTGACAATGATTTTGACAATTGACAGTTCTCAACGTTTGGTAATCTTGGAAGAATCGTTTGGGGTTAATTTTGAAAACTGACATTTAAAGCTTGTTATGTAGTATCATTTACAAAAAGCTTTTAAAATAATAAAGATAGTGCCGAAACAGATTAGAGTTAGCGCCACTTGTACATGACAGCCTGTAGACATGTCATGTCAACTGTCTGTGACTTTTGAAGTTTGAATCATAGAGTAAATTATTTTCGTAACACAGAAAAACACACTGTAGATATAATTCTAACAATTATTAAATGAAATCGCGGTATTATTTGATACCGGGTGGTAGGTCTTTCATTTTAATTAATTTTGGCGCGGACGGGCTTTCACAAGTGCAGTAGCAATTTTTCGTGTTTTTCGGTCCTCGGGGCAGGATGACAAACTGTAGATCGACAATTGTTTGTAATGCTTGAAGATTATCTGAAAATATAAACAATTTTATACATACACAGCGATAACAAATATATTTTCATAGAATAATGTGTGGAAAACTTAAAGAGCGCTGTGAGCGTAATGGAACTAAGCGGAAGCGGAAACATTGTTCGAAAATAATAACTAAATTTGTATGAAAATTTGTCGACACAAACTGTAATTTTCATACAAATTAAGTTTTGGACTGCATACACTACCGTTAAAGAATCTTGACCACTCCCCCTGTTGTATACAAATTAAATGGACAGTCGATACTTTACCGTCAAAACATTATCGTTTACGTCAAAAACTATCGTAAAATGCCTCTGATGATGTTAAAATAATTTATTATTGTATATTGTACAAGCCTTGTATTTTGGTATACATAATTACATTTTTAAATATCATATGATAGTATTCCATATACTATCGGGACTACCACAATAATAACAATATGATCTTATAATTGCCTGGTTGAAATAAATAAATTAAAAACAACATTTTATAAGATGTTTTGGCGTTACATTGATTGGATGTACAGTAGAACCTCTATAAGTCTAATATCAGGGAGACGCCAAAAAATTCGAGTTATAGAGTTTTCAACTTATGGAGGATTTCGACTTAGGCGGATTTTGATTCGACATAAAGAGTTTATTATTGTATACTCCTAAAATGTTTTCTAAGAAACAATAGTGTACTCACATTGGCGGCAAGTTCTTAAAGTCGGTAACTTATTTTTGTTCGAACAATATAGTATAAGATCCTCGATATACAACGACCTTCACCGAGATGCTTATTTAATGAAACGTATTTTATATTTAATTTAATATGTCAATAAATATAATCCATATGGGTTGTCCAAAATATTTTTTTTTTAAATATTAATTAAAATACTCTGGACTGAAATTTGCTAGGCAACCCATATGGATTATATTTATTGACATATTAAATGAAATATAAAATACGTTTCATTAAATAAGCATCTCGGTGAAGGTCGTTGTATATCGGGATCTTAGACCAATAGAGATAATAAATTCCAAATGATCAAGTTGTAAAGGTTGTAAAATAAAACGTACCTATGTTCGAGATACAGAGGTCAAATTTAATTTTTCGAGTTATAGAGTGAAAATATGTACCAAAATGGCTTGGAGGGACTCGGTGATTATTTCGATTAACAGAGGGTCAAGATTTCAAGTAATGGAGGTTTTGGTGTTTTAAGGGAAGGGAACAAAAATTTTTTTCGAGATTTGGAGGTTTTTGACTTATCGAGGTTCGACTTAACGAGGTTCTACTGTATATATATTTACATCCAATACAGTGGGTCAAATCTCAAAGTAGCGTTATTTAGTTCGATCGCCCGAAATAATAAAAAGTACGACACGAAATAATTTACTATAGTAAAAACTAAGTGTATGTCGGCGGTAGTTGGTAGTTGCTACAAATGAGACAGCGTTATCGAGCGCTATTGAGTATCGACACGTGCGAGCGCACGTGTGCGCACAGGTGCGCTCGCACCAGGACCTGACGTCATTGCCTCACTATATGAAGACCCGCCTCGCCGCTGTATCGACAGTCGACACGCTTTGTTTCTGAATGCGTCGAGGTGCATGGACCGCAGTCTTAACTCTCTCCCTCACTGCTATTGCGTTATATTGACTAAATTATTAATAATTGTATTTCATGGTTTACTTCTGATGTCTGGGCCTATTCCTACATGCATAATGTAGTTAAAAAAATCGAAGAATTAGCTTTTTAACTTTCAAGTTTAATCAGAAGTATTTTTACGTCAGATAATTTCAATGTCAAAATTTTTGGTTTCTTACCTATGTTCTGTATGTCTTGTCCGGGTGCTGTAGGTTGAGACCCAGAAGCTGGTTTCTCGACTGGACTAATATCAGGGCATGGATTTTGACTTGGAGCCACTTTGCTGCCACCAGGACTGTTTCCGTCTGTACCAGCAATGCTTCCGGGACTTTCTTGAGATGAAGGTCCTCGAGGATTAGCTTCTGGTCCATTAGGATTGGTACCCTCTGGTTTGGATTCTTGCGGGGTCACTTCTGGTCCATTGCGAGTGGTACCCACCGGGTTGGATTCTTGCGGTGTATCTTCTGGTGCATTGGGATTGGTACACTCTGGTTTGGATTCTTGCGGGGTAACTTCTGGTCCATTGGGATTGGTACCCGCCGGGTTGGTTTCTTGCAGGGTCACTTCTGGGCCATTGGGATTGGTACCCTCTGGTTTGGTTTCTTGCGGGGTCACATCTGATCCATTGGGATTGGTACCCGCCGGGTTGGTTTCTTGCGGGGTCACTTCTGGGCCATTGGGATTTGTACCCGCCGGGTTGGTTTCTTGCGGGGTCACTTCTGGGCCATTCGGAGTGTTACCCGCCGGGTTGGTTTCTTGCGGGGTCACTTCTGGGCCATTGGGAGTGGTACCTGCCGGGTTGGTTTCTTGCGGGGTAGCTTCTGATCCATTGGGATTAGTACCAGCCGGGTTGGTTTCTTGCGGGGTCACATCTGGGCCATTGGGCTTAGTACCCGCCGGGTTGGTTTCTTGCGGGGTCACTTCTGGGCCATTGGGAGTGGTACCCGCAGGGTTGGTTTCTTGCGGGGTAGCTTCTGATCCTTTGGGATTAGTACCAGCCAGGTTGGTTTCTTGCGGGGTAACTACTGATCCATGGGGCTTAGTACCCTCTGGGTTGGTTTCTTGCGGGGTCACTTCTGGGCCATTGGGATTGGTACCCGCCTGGTTGGTTTCTTGCGGGGTCACTTCTGGGCCATTGGGAGTGTTACCCGCAGGGTTGGTTTCTTGCGGGGTAGCTTCTGATCCTTTGGGCTTAGTATCCGCCGGGTTGGTTTCTTGCGGGGTCACTTCTGGGCCATTGGGCTTAGTACCCGCCGGGTTGGTTTCTTGCGGGGTCACTTCTGGGCCATTGGGCTTAGTACCCGCCGGGTTGGTTTCTTGCGGGGTCACTTCTGGGCCATTGGGCTTAGTACCCGCCGGGTTGGTTTCTTGCGGGGTCACTTCTGGGCCATTGGGCTTAGTACCCGCCGGGTTGGTTTCTTGCGGGGTCATTTCTGGGCCATTGGGCTTAGTACCCGCTGGGTTGGTTTCTTGCGGGGTCACTTCTGATCCATTGGGCTTAGTACCCGCCGGGTTGGTTTCTTGCGGCGTAACTTCTGATCCATTGGGATTGGTACCCGTCGGGTTGGTTTCTTGCGGGGTCACTTCTGGGCCATTGGGATTAGTACCCGCCGGGTTGGTTTCTTGCGGGGTAACTTCTGATCCATTGGGCTTAGTACCCTCCGGGTTGGTTTCTTGCGGGGTCACTTCTGGGCCATTGGGCTTAGTACCAGCTGGGTTGGTTTCTTGCGGGGTAACTTCTGATCCATTGGGCTTAGTACCCTCTGGGTTGGTTTCTTGCGGGGTCACTTCTGATCCATTGGGCTTAGTACCCGCCGGGTTGGTTTCTTGCGGGGTAGCTTCTGATCCTTTGGGATTAGTACCAGCTGGGTTGGTTTCTTGCGGGGTCACTTCTGGGCCATTGGGCTTAGTACCCGCCGGGTTGGTTTCTTGCGGGGTCACTTCTGGGCCATTGGGCTTAGTACCAGCTGGGTTGGTTTCTTGCGGGGTCACTTCTGATCCATTGGGCTTAGTACCCGCCGGGTTGGTTTCTTGCGGCGTAACTTCTGGGCCATTGGGCTTAGTACCCGCCGGGTTGGTTTCTTGCGGGGTAGCTTCTGATCCTTTGGGATTAGTACCAGCTGGGTTGGTTTCTTGCGGGGTCACTTCTGGGCCATTGGGCTTAGTACCCACCGGGTTGGTTTCTTGTGGGGTCACTTCTGGTCCATTGGGCTTAGTACCAGCTGGGTTGGTTTCTTGCGGGGTCACTTCTGATCCATTGGGCTTAGTACCCGCCGGGTTGGTTTCTTGCGGCGTAACTTCTGGGCCATTGGGCTTAGTACCCGCCGGGTTGGTTTCTTGCGGGGTAGCTTCTGATCCTTTGGGATTAGTACCAGCAGGGTTGGTTTCTTGCGGGGTAGCTTCTGATCCTTTGGGATTAGTACCAGCTGGGTTGGTTTCTTGCGGGGTCACTTCTGGGCCATTGGGCTTAGTACCCGCCGGGTTGGTTTCTTGCGGGGTCACTTCTGGGCCATTGGGCTTAGTACCAGCTGGGTTGGTTTCTTGCGGGGTCACTTCTGATCCATTGGGATTAGTACCCGCCGGGTTGGTTTCTTGCGGCGTAACTTCTGGGCCATTGGGCTTAGTACCCGCCGGGTTGGTTTCTTGCGGGGTAGCTTCTGATCCTTTGGGATTAGTACCAGCTGGGTTGGTTTCTTGCGGGGTCACTTCTGATCCATTGGGCTTAGTACCCGCCGGGTTGGTTTCTTGCGGCGTAACTTCTGGGCCATTGGGCTTAGTACCCGCCGGGTTGGTTTCTTGCGGGGTAACTTCTGATCCATTGGGCTTAGTACCCTCTGGGTTTGTTTCTTGCGGGGTCACTTCTGGGCCATTGGGCTTAGTACCAGCTGGGTTGGTTTCTTGCGGGGTAACTTCTGATCCATTGGGCTTAGTACCCTCTGGGTTGGTTTCTTGCGGGGTCACTTCTGATCCATTGGGCTTAGTACCCGCCGGGTTGGTTTCTTGCGGGGTCACTTCTGGGCCATTGGACTTAGTACCCGCCGGGTTGGTTTCTTGCGGGGTAACTTCTGATCCATTGGGCTTAGTACCCTCTGGGTTGGTTTCTTGCGGGGTCACATCTGGGCCATTGGGCTTAGTACCCGCCGGGTTGGTTTCTTGCGGGGTAGCTTCTGATCCTTTGGGATTAGTACCAGCTGGGTTGGTTTCTTGCGGGGTCACTTCTGGGCCATTGGGCTTAGTACCCGCCGGGTTGGTTTCTTGCGGGGTCACTTCTGGGCCATTGGGCTTAGTACCAGCTGGGTTGGTTTCTTGCGGGGTCACTTCTGATCCATTGGGCTTAGTACCCGCCGGGTTGGTTTCTTGCGGGGTAACTTCTGGGCCATTGGGCTTAGTACCCGCCGGGTTGGTTTCTTGCGGGGTAGCTTCTGATCCTTTGGGATTAGTACCAGCTGGGTTGGTTTCCTGCGGGGTCACTTCTGATCCATTAGGCTTAGTACCCGCCGGGTTGGTTTCTTGCGGCGTAACTTCTGGGCCATTGGGCTTAGTACCCGCCGGGTTGGTTTCTTGCGGGGTAGCTTCTGATCCTTTGGGATTAGTACCAGCTGGGTTGGTTTCTTGCGGGGTCACTTCTGGGCCATTGGGCTTAGTACCCGTCGGGTTGGTTTCTTGCGGGGTCACTTCTGGGCCATTGGGCTTAGTACCCGCCGGGTTGGTTTCTTGCGGGGTAGCTTCTGATCCTTTGGGATTAGTACCAGCTGGGTTGGTTTCTTGCGGGGTCACTTCTGGGCCATTGGGCTTAGTACCCGAAGGGTTGGTTTCTTGCGGGGTAGCTTCTGATCCTTTGGGATTAGTACCAGCTGGGTTGGTTTCTTGCGGGGTCACTTCTGGGCCATTGGGCTTAGTACCCGCCGGGTTGGTTTCTTGCGGGGTAACTTCTGATCCATTGGGCTTAGTACCCTCTGGGTTGGTTTCTTGCGGGGGTCACATCTGGGCCATTGGGCTTAGTACCCGCCGGGTTGGTTTCTTGCGGGGTAGCTTCTGGGCCATTGGGATTGGTACCCGCCGGGTTGATTTCTTGCGGGGTCACTTCTGGGCCATTGGGATTGGTACCCGCCGGGTTGGTTTCTTGCGGGCTAGCTTCTGGGCCATTGGGCTTAGTACCCGCCGGGTTGGTTTCTTGCGGGGTAGCTTCTGATCCTTTGGGATTAGTACCAGCTGGGTTGGTTTCTTGCGGGGTCACTTCTGGGCCATTGGGCTTAGTACCCGCCGGGTTGGTTTCTTGCGGGGTCACTTCTGGGCCATTGGGCTTAGTACCCGCCGGGTTGGTTTCTTGCGGGGTAGCTTCTGATCCTTTGGGATTAGTACCAGCTGGGTTGGTTTCTTGCGGGGTCACTTCTGGGCCATTGGGCTTAGTACCCGCCGGGTTGGTTTCTTGCGGGGTAGCTTCTGATCCTTTGGGATTAGTACCAGCTGGGTTGGTTTCTTGCGGGGTCACTTCTGGGCCATTGGGCTTAGTACCCGCCGGGTTGGTTTCTTGCGGGGTAACTTCTGATCCATTGGGCTTAGTACCCTCTGGGTTGGTTTCTTGCGGGGTCACATCTGGGCCATTGGGCTTAGTACCCGCCGGGTTGGTTTCTTGCGGGGTAACTTCTGATCCATTGGGCTTAGTACCCGCTGGGTTGGTTTCTTGCGGGGTCACTTCTGATCCATTGGGCTTAGTACCCGCCGGGTTGGTTTCTTGCGGGGTCACTTCTGATCCATTGGGCTTAGTACCCTCTGGGTTGGTTTCTTGCGGGGTAACTTCTGATCCATTGGGCTTAGTACCCTCTAGGTTGGTTTCTTGCGGGGTCACTTCTGATCCATTGGGCTTAGTACCCTCTGGGTTGGTTTCTTGCGGGGTCACTTCTGGGCCATTGGGCTTAGTACCCGCCGGGTTGGTTTCTTGCGGGGTAACTTCTGATCCATTGGGATTGGTACCCGCTGGGTTGGTTTCTTGCGGGGTCACTTCTGGGCCATTGGGATTGGTACCCGCCGGGTTGGTTTCTTGCGGGCTAGCTTCTGGGCCATTGGGCTTAGTACCCGCCGGGTTGGTTTCTTGCGGGGTAGCTTCTGATCCTTTGGGATTAGTACCAGCTGGGTTGGTTTCTTGCGGGGTCACTTCTGGGCCATTGGGCTTAGTACCCGCCGGGTTGGTTTCTTGCGGGGTAGCTTCTGATCCTTTGGGATTAGTACCAGCCGGGTTGGTTTCTTGCGGGGTAACTTCTGATCCATTGGGATTAGTACCCGCCGGGTTGGTTTCTTGCGGGGTCACTTCTGGGCCATTGGGATTGGTACCCGCCGGGTTGGTTTCTTGCGGGGTCACTTCTGGGCCATTGGGCTTAGTACCCGCCGGGTTGGTTTCTTGCGGGGTAACTTCTGATCCATTGGGATTAGTACCAGCCGGGTTGGTTTCTTGCGGGGTCACTTCTGGGCCATTGGGATTGGTACCTGCCGGGTAGGTTTCTTGCGGGGTCACTTCTGGTCCATTGGGATTACTGCCCTCTGGGTTGGATCCTGGCGGACCTTGAGTTATGACAGTTTCTGGTGCATTTTCATTTGTTATTTGTTGAGTTGTGTGTATAACAACAGGAGTTTCTTTTGTTGTTGTTACAATAGTTATAGTTGCACCATTTTCCGTTTCGGTTTTTGTTGTTTCGGAGGTAATAGTTGCTTGACCTAATATCTCTGTTTTTGGCGCTTCTGTTGTTGTTGTCGTTGTCGTCGTTGTTGTTGTCGTATTAAGTGCTGGTTTGTTGTCTTTTATGTATATAATTTGACCCGTTAAATCTGAAAAAGAATGAATTAACATAAATATAAGAGTAGAAAGACAAAGTAAAAGTTCACAGTTAAACAATACCTTTGTGTCCAGTGGCTATAGTTAGGACCTTAAGGGCGTCAATGAAAGCTGTAAGGAAAATAGAAAATTAATTTCATGCTTTTCAGAAAATGGAAGAAATATTATTTTGATACCTACTTGTTTCTTTCGTAAAAGCTAATAACTTCGTTATTGCGTTGTCCAAAACTGAAAATATAATCAAATATTAATTAAAATAATTACGAATATATGGATGCATTATTGGTGGCTTGTGAGCAACCCAAGTGTTCTCCAAGAACTCGGGTTACTTCCTAGTTCTTGGTCTAGGTACCAATTGGGTATGGTAACAATATTGTTGTCCCAACATATTTTCTTGTATAATTGTATGCAAACAACTTATAAATTAATAAATAAATAAGTAATTAACAAACTACAAACTGTTTGAACATCCCTTCAACAATCGTCATACCAACCATAACTCAAGCTATTCATAAAAACTAAATGCGTATCTTTCTTGGCTTATTATTATGGGGTCATGCTGCTGATGTCGAAACTATTTTTCATCCTGCAGAAGAGGGCTATTCGTGCAATCTATAATTTAAAATGTAAATTCTTAAGATAAATTAAGAAATTAATATACTTACCTTTCCTCCTATTTTGAAAATTGTATGTTACAAAAATAGTGATAAGTTTACTAAAAGAACTCGCACATGTTAATACACGGAACCAGGCTGCAATTTCCCCGTACTAGACTTCTAAAGTTAGTAATTCTTTTTGGGGAAAGGGATATCTTCTTTTAACCAAGGCTCTTTTATCACTGCCTTTCAATAAATTTAAGAATGTATTAAAGAAAAGCTGTGTAAAAGCTTACTTAAAGTCAACGATTTATTGATAAAAGGGCCTGGACTAGTGCGACGGCTACTTCTAATAATTTGCGATATTTGTTTTAAATAAGTGTTGTTTGATGATTTGCTGTTTTAAAAGAGTACCGAGAGTTTTTTACGCCGGCTTTTTCTCTGGCCTAACCCTCTTTTCTTTGCCGAGAGTAGGGATGCCTTCAAATTTAATGACGTGGAATAAGTGATACATGTCTTTGTCATAAAAATATTTTTTATTTTTATTTTACAAATTGTGTAGACGCTGAGATGAAAAGAAATATGTTTAAAACTCAATTGAAATTATAAATAAAGGGATTAATAAATCGTCTAATACTCACGCAATCGTTTACTCAATGTAGTGAACAAATCGAAGAATTTAATTACATCTGAAAAAGAAAAACATTTTAGACATTACATAAACAGATTTGTATAAAGAAAGATATAAGTGTACTATGAATTAGATAATGTTTATAGTAATCATAACAATCAAATATACAGTACTTACAATATTCTTAACCTACATAGTAATAATAATAACCATAATTAAAAACAATAAAATATAAAAAGTTTGGTCGCTGTGGCAGTGTACCTATAAAGCTGCGTATAAATTAAGCCGGCAGCCCCAGCCAATTTCGACCAGAGTTGACGTTCATTTGCCGCGCAGCAATATGTAGATAAATTTAGTTGGACGTTACTGCCGCGCGCGGCAGGCCCATGACGAACAGCGCGGCGGTAGTTAGACCAGTTCACTCTTGTAAACCTGCGAGATGGACGCGTGGTCGCGCTGCCGCTTTCATTGATTCACTCTTATTTGTAAAAAAAAAAAGAAAAATAAATATTTATTTATTTAATTTTTCAAATGTAAGCTGAACTTTATTGACTATAATGACTCCTTTTCCAGTCTTTGATTATTTAATTGTATGTAATTAATTATTTGCATGCAATCAAAAACTATTTTTAATAATGCCAGAGAAGTATAACTTCTTACCGCGTACATAAGTACACGCACCCATTTTTTGTATGTAATTAATATATAATTGTTATATTAGTTACTTTATAAGTTATAGCTTTGTCATCAATATTTAAATCCAACTTATATTGTACACTGTTTGTACCACCCTTTTACGTATTCGCGCCACAACACCAAAACTATAACGTCCCAACCGCGCGAGCAACGACTGAAGCTCCTTGATGCGGTCTCAAAACCGACAGCGAGCGGATCGACCCGCGGCACGTTCGAGCGCGGCAATGTTCGAGTCGCCGCGCGCGGCGACCCGTCTACATAGAGCGCGGCCGCCGCGCGAGTTAAGAGTACCAACCCTATTAATTTGCTTTGCTGCCTAACCGATGTAGGTCGTGCGTCACAACGACCAATACTTAGTAAGTAAATCTGAATGTATAAATGCACGAAGAAATAATATTAAGTTGATTATTGTTTAGTTCTTAATTAAGTGCTGTACTCTGTTGATTTAAATAAATTATTTTTTAAACCAAAAGTCCGTTGCCGTTCCTTTACTGCCAGCCGGTAGGATCTCCATAGTTGCCTGGAAGAAGTTATACGCGTTTTTTCGTATCTATACCAACCGGGTAAGTACGTTTTAACGTTACGAACGACAAAAATAAGTTAAGGACACACGGCATCGGTGGAAGAGCAGCCAAACTAGCAGTATCGGAGGAGCATGGTCAAGATAACAGGACTGTGAGTAAAACTTTTCACTTCCCGTGACTTTCCTTGTTTTTCCTCTTGTATTAGTTATACGTTTATTTCGGATTGGAAAACGCCGGAAAAATATTTTTATTAAACAATCAAAATATTGTTAATAGAAGTTAGGTTTATACAATTATTTTATAGGTAATTTTTTTTTTTTTTTTTTTTTTATATTCAAAATGGAAAATATTGTAAGAGTACCTGTAGAAATGGTAGAAATTATTCCTGTTTTTGATGGTGATTCTAGATTATTACCATTATTCATTAAGAAATGCGAATACATTTTACAGATATTTCAAGGTGGCAATTTACAAAATGATATCTGTTTCACGTAATTACTAGTCGATTATCCGGGAAGCCCAAGTCTAGTTGGGGAACGGGAAATAGATACTTGGGATAACCTTAAGTTATTATTAAGCCAACACTTTGGCGATCAAGGTCAGAAGATTGTCTGGCTATGGAATTAGATTCCCTAAAAAAGGATAGGAACGAAAGTTATTTAGATTTCTGTCATCGTGTTCAACATTTAAGGAGTATTTTATTCTCCAAATAAATGAAACCATTAAAACCCGAAATAAGACAGGCTAAACAACAAATATAATATTCGGCATTAAACGTTTTCTTATTTAATTTACCAGCGTATCTTGTAAGATTAGTGAGACTACGTAATGTTACCTCCTGAAATGCTTTAAAAACCGTGTTGGAAGAACAAAATTTTCAAACGGTTTATGATAGTAAGAACCCAAGGTCCAATCAAAATTTTAGACCTAATTATTATTTTAATTCGTTCCAAAATAGGAATTTTTATCCGAGACAAGTTAATAATTTTAATTCTCAACCATAACGTCCAAATGAACTCGATGCTCCAATTATCAAAATAGTTCAATAATAATTCTTTCCAATTTAGAAATGATAGAACATTAAATAATCGAAACAATTATAACACGGTATTTAGGTCACCAGTAAAACAGTCGTCGTCACACAGCGTCGGCATTACGCTGATTACAATACCAAGATCGCCCATCCTCGACCTCCAATACCGATTTACGATGAGAACAGCCAGTTCAAGACGCGTTAATTATACATATTGTAATATTCAACCGTCTTGTTCATATGACTGTGAATCGAACCCGACTAGTTCAAACCATGACAATAAGAAATTTTTTTATGATAGCCACAACAATACCGAATAAGAATAATGAATCGTCTAGAATAAGAATTAATGCTCTTGACGATGACCTCGACTCGACTTTGGTTAATATTGACGATAATGACGAAAACCTCAACAAGTAATACAAAACTTAATGACGAGTTTGTGATAGTTAGGAACAAAAACCTAGGTCTCAGCCCGATATGTCATTGTTTGATTTAGAAAATGAAAATCGAATGGATATCTCTGACACAGAATGTGAGAAACGAAGACTTGTAGAAATACAACGACGGTGCTACCGCTAATTCAGTGTCAAATAGGAAACGTCTAAAAGTTCTTTACGAATATGTCGCGGACAAATTAAAAGAGGATAAATTAAAGTTAGGAACAAAGAGGTGGTGAAGAAATATCTTATTAAAAAGGTGATACTTTTTCATGAAAATACTACAAGAAAAGCTAAAGAAATGCCGCGTTATGAGAAAGCAAAAGTAGTGGGAAAAATCGAATCATAACATTGTACCGGTAGAGTTGAATAAAAGAAAAACCAGAGCTGCTAAAAATATAAAACGTCCTCCCCAGGTCATGCTAGTACTCCTGATACTGAGAGCCAAGTCCACAGCCTGGAACTTCGAAAGATGGACCAGAATCCAGGAATCATCCCAATGAAATTTGGAGTAGCAGTAATGAAGAATAGTTATTGGACAGTTTTTAAAACATAGACATTAAAACTTTAGGTATACAAATAAGTAATAATATAGAACTATATAATAAATTAAATGAATTAATAATGGTTAATCACTTAGATAAGGAATTAGTTGTAATAAGAGTTCAAATAGATACATTAATTAAAATAGTAGAAAGTAAGTTTCACCAGTTACTTCCAACAGTATGAGGAAACGTGCTTTTTATCCTGGGTTCTTTAGTAAAAGCAAACTGATAGACGAGGAAGTGCTTTAATTTAATGAGGAAATTAGTAAGATAATTGAAACTTGACGGAAATTAAAGTATCTTCTATGCCAAGCATTTGCTACTTTAGCCAATATCCGAGATAATGAATCATAATTAGAAAATTTATATTTTAAAACAAATGAGTTTGATAAAGTTGTCGAAAAAAAATAAAATTAGTAATTCATTCGTATTGATATTTACCAATTCTAAATAACTTCGTTTTTTGAGGCAAAGAATGAATCTTTCTTTAGTAAACCTTACACCCTTTATTAATTCTACAGAGTTTTAGGTGTTTTTAAAGTGATAGAAAATGCCAATTTTCCATAAAAAAAAACTTACTTAAATTAGACGTTTTATATTAAAGTCTTATATTGATAAGAATAAATTAGTATTTGTATTAGAAATTCCTGATAGATCAGAAACTATCTATTACAAGGTTACTCCTATTCCTTACAAATCCTCTCTTACACAATTATTCCTAAATATCCTTACCTATTGGTGAATGGTTTGAAATACAAAATTGTTGAGCCCTTCAGAGTTAACCCTTTGTTCAGAAGAAATATGCGACGAGGATTACGAGGAATTAATGTTATAAAGAATAATTACACCTATGTCTCATCAAATACGATTGAAGCTAAAAATCCAAAGAAATGAACAATACTGGTTGATTTCACAGCATAAGACAATTTTGTCGGAACACTCAGAAACAGTCCGTCGATTCAGTTTACTGGGGACTACATCGTGACCCAATCAAGGGTGCAATCATTGGCAGAAATCTTCGTCAACAAGCAAGTATCGGATTGAATATACAGATCCACTGGTGGTATTCCCGAACTTCAGGATTAGCAACGGCAGATAAAAAGTTAGATTTGACAAACTGGACTCAGTGACGTAAAAGAAATGTTAAATAATTGAGAAATAGCAATAGTGAAATAGTGGTGGAAAGTGTGGTGACACATAACATAAGTGTATGGACATTAGTTCTTTATTTTATAGTAGTAATAATAGTAATTGTTTTAATATTATTATTAAAGTTTAAATTGTATTCTATTTGCAATAAAAGAAATTCTCAAGTCACCTTTAGCCCCTTCGGATAATTTCTCTCTTAGGGAGGGAGGAGTTAAAGTACCAACCCTATTAATATTGCTTTGCTAGCACTAAGCCGAATGTAGGTCGTCGTACCGACAATCTTAGTAAGTAAATCTGAATGTATAAATGCACGAAAAATAATATTAAGTTGATTATTGTTTAGTTCTTAATTAAGTGCTGTCACTCTGTTGATTTAAATAAATTATTTTTAAACCAAAAGTCCGTGCCGTTCCTACCGGCCAATGTTCGATAGTGCCGCGCTTAATTTCGCACAGGTCCGCGGAACTTTAGAAAAAACTTGATTTTTCTAAATCTTTTCTAAAACGTGCTAGTAAATGTATAACTTTTTTTTTTGTAGTATCATTAATTGCGCCGAAAAATAATTAATACCGCGCAAAGCGGAATATTACAATATTCGATAAAAACTTCGAAACAGGTGCTAAATTGATTGATGAATTTTTTTACTCCACTTTATTTAAGAACGGATAAATTCTAAATACAGAGTTTGAAAAAAAATACTCAGAAACTATAAAGGATGTGGATGCTTGTAGCAGTATTCGTATGCTTGTGAAGTCTGTTAAACGCTTCTAAACTGCACAGAGATGAATTGTTAGATAAAGTGATACATTTTCAAATTGATGCTTCAGATTATATTTCACTGATAAAAAATTTAACTTGACTTAAGATCACGATCTTGAACCAAAACATTGAAGATAAAATCTTGAGTCAAGAAGAAAAATTCTTAAATCAAGAAAATTTTCTTGAACCAAGAATTATATTTTGACTCAAAAATTCTTTTTCTTCAAAGTGGTGTTCTTGGTTCAAGATTCTTGCTCTTGAGTAAAGTTAAATTTTTCAGTGTATATTTTATTTTACTCAAACTCAAATTGTGAAATACCATTCTACATTTACAAGTACTCTAAAGCTGATTCGGATAAAAGTGATACGACTGTGAGTGATGAAGACATTGAAACAATAAGCGGAATTTCTAAAACCTTGGAAGACGTTGAGGAAGAACAAAGTGAATATCACGAAATTTCAGCTAGTTTAGAATGTGAGCGTCGTGATAAAAATACTATTTCCGATTACAAAACTACAGTAAATGATTCTACTTATCTCCGCAATAAATCCAATTGACTTATCACTTCCAAAAATAACGAACAGTCTTTTCAATGATTTAAGCAGCATAATAAAAATAGAAAAAAATCGAAGATTTCAACATTGGTAACAGTGATTTAGAAATGAGTGTTGCTGATTTGTGTACAACATATGAAAATGATGATAATGAAACAATAGTGCGAACAGAAAAGAAAATATGCTGGACATAACAAAAAGCCACGATGTTGAATAATTTTTTATCCACTCAACAATAGCAGCATACTCTGATAAATTAATTAACTTTTGACTCATTCTGATAATAATAAGAGTGAATATAATTCAACTTCTATAACTCAAGACGATAATAAATACAGTTATTTAAATCTACAAGATGAATGGGGTGGTATTTTAAAGAATAAAAAAACTAGTCATTATGCCAAGAAAGACCCGGATATTAAAAATAAACACAAGAGACCAAAATCCAAAAATAAAATAGGATTATTAATTAATGGTAATTGTTTGAAGCCGTTACAAATGAAAGAAGGAGTAGTGAAACTGAGTAATACGTGTCCTATTGATTCAGCTCTACACTGTGTACTTATCGCTTACGTCGATCGATTTACCTTCAACATAGATGAACACTCAGACGTATTTGAAATTATAAAATAATCGAGCAAAGGTTAATCAATTGTCTTCGAAAAAGAGCAAATATCATTCCGTTAAGCAACAAATGGTATAGTAGACTGCAATTTAAACTTAAGCAAACAATTACCCAAATGTTTACAGGAGTGCCTTCGTTAACTGTCAATTCAACCTGTTTGAAATGCAAAAAATTAAGCTCATTGATTCTACCTGTGATAGATACACATCTTGAACCATTAATTAATAATGGACTACAAGAACTACAGCAATCCGTACTCAAATACCTAAACACATTACGGCGATG
Source organism: Pieris macdunnoughi (assembly GCA_905332375.1). NCBI lineage: Eukaryota > Metazoa > Arthropoda > Insecta > Lepidoptera > Pieridae > Pieris > Pieris macdunnoughi. Next base: position 917,726 of record CAJOBZ010000047.1, read on the forward strand.
CCATCTTGTACACACGATCTTAACTTTCAACCTGGGAATCATCTATGGATTGATATTGAAGTTCTATTCACGAGTTTGTGCAATAATAATACCGTTAAAAAGGTTTCAAATACTGACTTTTCGTTATTACAAATACCCGTTGAATTGGAGGTATTAAATAATACATATATTTTGATTGGCGCCATAGAACATATTTTTTTCGAAGCCACTGGTCTTACCGACCGTACTTACGTAGAGCAAACAACAAATGGGAACTTCATGATGGAATCTCCAGCAACTCCAAAAAAAAAAGTAGTACCTAAAAAAGATTTAATAAAAAAAAGAAAAATACATATTTTATTTTATGTAATAAAATAATTCATAATATTATATTTAACTGTAAGAGTTATATAACACAGAACTATTGTTTGTTAATTTTTTATAATTATCACTAATAATAAATTGTCTTTTCTTATCAAGTCGTTATATTTCACTTATGTATTATTCTAATTAATCATAAAACTGAAATACTTACTATAAAATAAAATGGAACATTTTCAGAGATTTATAGTAATTGACAACTGATAACTTTAGCTGAGCAAGCAAGACATTTGTTTCGGGTAATTTATTACACTAACAGGACAAATTTTTTTAAATAATTGTAATACTAAGTACTGGCAATGTGAGTAATTGCCTTAATGCATATATCGTTAATGCGGGATTTTTTTTGCGGAAGTAGTACAATTAAATTGCGTGAATAGAATTGATTTATTTGACTAAAAAAGTTTTAAGCATAACGACCAATATAATAATTTCACTTGATTTCGTATATTTTTGTTAGTTTTTTTTTTTTTTTTTTTCATAACTGTTATTTTAGAAATTTATCCCGTAGTTCTTAAATAAAGTGGAGTAAAAAAAAATTCAATCAATCAATTTAGCACCTGTTTCGGAAGTTTTTTATCGAATTATTTGTAATATTTCCTGCTTTGCGCGTATTAATTATTTTTTCGGCCAATTAATGATACTACAAAAAAATAAAGTTTACTACATTTACTAGCTCGTTTTGTAGATAAAAGTAAATTTAGAAAAATCAAGTTTTTTCTAAGCGGGTTCCGGCTTGATGGAGCGAGCTTAATGCTGGCAGCATTTCCTCGCTTTCTATATTGTTTTTGTGTGTTTTACTATATTCTTTAATAACGTCGTCTACCTGTTTGTGTAATCTATTGAAATATAATACTAGTAGTTAAAACATTCCTGTGTTAATTATTTGCTATTATTATTATTCCTACATAATTATGTATTAACAGTGTATATATTCGCGGATGCTTGGACCCATGCGACTTCTTCAATACAAAAAGTCCTTTCGGGAGTTGTGCTATATTGCGGGCTACTCGATTGTGAGGAAGTTGAGTGAGAGAGAGAGAGAGTTGAAGTAAGATCTGGTTAGCTTCTTGAGTTCTCATGTCATTTTCACACATGTATATCCATTATATATATTTAACTTATATTCATAAGTATCTGATTGTTCTCCTTGTAACATGAATAACTATTGAGAGCAAAAATAAAATAAAAAGTAAAAATATAATTCCTGATTAAATTTGCTGCGTAGTCTGTCAAATTTAATGACGTGATAGACATTCTCCATGGCTAATAGATATATTATATCTAAATGAAGACCTTTCCTTTCTCTCTTTTGTAAAGTTTATATGTTATTAATTATCTTTAATATTAAGTAAAAAAATAATATAGTATATTACTTAATTAAACTACTGCCAAACTTAATAATTTGTTTTAATTTTCAATTAATCCATTTTTAATTATCATTAATACTATGTAGGTTAAGAATATTGTATATAATTTGTCATTATTAAATTGTATGTTTCATTGAATTACTTAAACAAAAATAAAATATTTTTTAATTCCTCACCCATATTAGATGTTTTGTGAATAACCTCGAACCATTCAAAGAAACCTGCAAAAAACTTGTCTTTAAACAATTGCGGAGAATAAAGGCTTTTTGTCCACAGGAATTGAACTGGAGACTAACATAACCAATGATACATTGGTAATTGACATTCATGAATTTAAATTTCAAAAATCTTACCTTCAATGCCCAGTAACTTATTCATTTTAATATTTGCGACTGGCAATGTAGATGTGTTGGTAATACGCAAAATCGTTAATACAACGATTATTATGTTCGTGTGTGTGTATAACTTGAAACGCCTGATGAGCACGAAGATATCTGTAACACATAGATTTCCCATCACTTTGGACACACAAAGATTTCTTTTGATCAAATATTGTAAAAAAATACGAAATTTTGAGTTTGGAACTCATGAGCCGCCAACGGCCTCTGTTATTTTTATTTTATTTTTAAGAAGAAAGTACTTCTACGATACTTCACTTTGTTAATTAAATATTTTTAAGCCTATTTACCTGTTTCCTTCGTTACGGATATAATAACTTTCCAGCCTTGTGTCAAATCTAAAACAGTTTTAATTTATATTAGTAAAATTAGCAACAACTAGAATGATTATGCATATTTTTTAAATAGTAATTACATAACAACAACAACAGCAATGGCGATACATTTTCGCTCTCAGATTTATGTGACTGTTTCATGATCATTTTTAAATCTAATAAGCAAGTAGGCGATCAGCCTTCTGTGTCTGACCCACGCCGTCGACTTCTTGGGTCTAAGGCAAGCTCACGATGTTCCTTCACCGTTCGAGCGAATATTAAATTCGCACATAGACAGAAAGTCCATTGGTGCACGGGGATCGAACCTACGACCTCAAGGGATGACAATCGCACGCTGAAGCCACTAGGCCAACACAGCTCGTTGGTAGTAATTAAGTAATGCTAAAAAGAAAATAGCGTGCGTTAAGGTAATGAGAAATATTTTTATTTATTTATTTATATCATCACGCCTTTTTGCCGAAAGGATCACAGATATCCATTGGCTCTCACATTCACCATGGATGCTTCGTACCTTGTTCTTTAAAAGAAAAACATTGTTATCTCTCATTATTTTTTAAATACTTACTCTTCGCTCCAGTAACTTTTATCATAAGTTGTCTCAAAAAGTCGACGACATCTTCGTGGGCCGAGTCGCGCTGTATTCGTTCTAGGACCGCTATGGCGTCAGCTAAAACATATATTGTTAAAAAATATTATATTTTGATAAGAAATCTGAATTCTTTAGGGAAATATATATTGTATTATATAAAGTGTTCTGCAACTTATATATTTTGTCGCTTTGTACCATTTAGCCTGGATTAAAATTGTATTTGTATTAATCCACCTAATTATTAAGGGTCGATTCGACCAAACAAGAGTAAATCTTAATCTTAGAATAAATCGTCAGTTAATCGAGAGTAAATCAATTTTACGTTTTACCAACTACAAATTCTAAGAATAGTGGGCCTATTCGAGAATTGCTACTATACCGCCGTTTCGCGCGGAATAACAGCTATCCCTAGAATAATTTCATGGCGTCAGTCAGTCCAATCATCTGATTTCTGTCATTTCACAAATATGTATTCTGTGTTTTATTTTCAAGTCAACGCAACGCACTAAATTAATAGTTTGGCATTGTATAATGAAACGTTTAAACAATTTATTATTTATTTATTTTTAGATTTTTTATTTTCTACAATATTAGAATGAAATTCAACTAGGGTCAACAGAAGTTCCTTTAGACGAAAGCCTCAAACAAACAAGAAATAAAAACTTTTTGTTGTCGTTTGACACCTGTTAAAAGCTTCTTCACACTATAATACGGCAAAATCGAGTTGACATGATGTATGCTCTTACACTGTCCCGTTGTAGAACAACATTTATTTGCCGGGTTTTATTATCGTTCACCATTCTCTTCGCTATTCGCGTATTGTTATTCCTAGCGCAATTATACTATCGATTATAGATTTACTCGAGATTAAAATCATGGAATAGATTATTCCGGGTATAGTTACTCGTGTATAAATTGAAGTTTGGTCGAATCGACCCTAAGTATTTTATTTATTATTGGCGTAGAAAGGTTTTTTTATTTGGTAAATAATTTTAATAAATAATTGGAAATAAAATGCAAAGTTCGAACTCAATCACATTGATCCTCTGCCCCATTTCGGAGACAAAGTTTATTAAGTCAAGAAAATTCTAGGTAAATAAAAGCCTTGAACTAAATAGGAGTGCAAAATACAACCAATAATATATATAAATATTTATCTGTGCTATCTAATAAAGCGTATCAAAGTTTGCTATTCTATATTATGACTTCAATAGATGTATAGCTTAAACATATTATAAAAAATAAATATAATAATAATAAAGCGTTATTCGCTTTAGATGTCACACAACGCCATCTATGGACAGTATTAAACAACTCAAGTTTTTTGACTAACTTGTGCCAGTAGTGAGACCCGTGATCTCATTGCAAGCGCCTTCGATCGTGTTCTGCTTTGTGAGGTCCATGATGCTGATGAGGAATTGGAGAGGATCCCGCTTCCTTGTCAGGTTGTTGATGCGTTGGAATAGATCCGTTATGTCTGGAAATTTAATTATTTATTATTAATTGGCAGCGATGATGAGCATGAATGGTTCTAAAGAAACATTTGGGAGTTTATTGCCAGGTCCTCTCTTCCGTTCTACGCTCATAATTTAAGAACTGGCAGTAAATGTTGATTTAGATCCATTTTTTCTTATTGAAGTTTATATACATTAGTAATCAATGAATAAATGATATTTTGATTACGTAAATAAGTAATCTTTGTTTCCGAAATAAATGCTTTATTAGGAAACAAAACAAAGTGATAGAATAAAATTGGTCGAAATAATGCTCCTTTTGTAACACCAACATTGAATTTGTATCAAGAGTTATGTAACTTAACTAACGTTAAGTTGCATTATATATATTAGTTAAGCGTAAACCAAATGTAAACAATCATAGCACACTTGAAGCCAAAATGAGCCCTTTAGTTTTTCCCACACTCATAAATTGTAATATCACATTCTCGATTCCGATAATGTCGAATAACATAAGTGTAAGATTTAAGAACCCTTAAATAAGCCAAGTTAGTTTTTTGTTAATCCAGCGTCCCCCCTTCCCCTAATTTTATGTTAGTTATAAGCTCTTGTTTTAAACGTCATTATCAACATTTATTTAACATTCAAGCTTCATAATAATGTTGTTTGACTTACTTTTAACCTTAAACAAGCGTCGTACGAGAACTAGAATTTTATCAAGTCGATTTTCTCCAGTGATTTTGTATAGAAGTCGCACGACTTCTTTCAAGCTGACTCTCCCCGTATCCTGTAGTATCTGTTCAATAGCGTATCTGAAATCTATGAACGACGTTAATAAAATAATAGTCATACATCGTTTATTTGCAAAGAAAGTTCACAAGCTGTCATTTAAAAATAGACATGCATATATCATATTAATAATCATAATGTCATAATAATAAGAACAGTTGTTATAACAAGAAGAATAATAAAGAAAACTTATGGTCTAAATACTCTCCACGCAATAAAGGCACGTTGCCTTCAAAAATTTAATCACCTTTACTCATTACACGGCAGTGATCTATAAAACTATATTAAGTACAGTTTTAGTATACTAAAATTTTAGGTCTGGGCCTCAGATTTCAGCCTCGCGATTCTGTAAATCACTTTTCGAACTCACACAGCGGTTTTCGCAGCGGCGGTCGCGCTCAAATCAATCGTAAAGCAGTTATTTTACGATTTGGCATTCTGATGAGGGAGCTTGTAGTTCATTGTGAGACTGAAACCATGAAACTGTGAGAGTTCGAAAAGTGAGTTACAGAATCGCAAGGCTGTATCTGTTTCATGATCATTTGTCAATCTAATAAATAGTTTGTGTGTGGGGTAGGATTGGAAACTGGTGGTGAGGATGAAAGGCAAGTGGAAGAATTTGGACGCTTACACTCCGACAGAGGTCGTGTACTAGTGTTAAAATAGATTTAATGTAATCCTGATTATGTAGTACTCGAATAAATGCTATATTTATTGATTATAAATGTTTAACGATTTTGATACCTAAATAACATTGTTATTCTTGATCGTAAACACTACTTATTAATTATAACCTATAATCGTAGATAGAGTATAGAACTAGATGAGCTTCTAAAATAACAATAATAACTAAAGAGAGAAGGCATTAACGTGAAATACTTAAGTGCGAGCGAAACAGAGTATCAGTTTTTCTGTCTCTATTTGCGTATCGGGTTTTATTTGTTTACCACCGAGCCCTTGGTGGTAAACAAGTTTTCACCGCTTACTGATAAATCTGTGAAACCCAAGTCAAATCCATGTTTTAAGACTTTATCCTTATAAGAGGTGTATTTAAAGTGTCAGTCATGGTGAATTGTTGCATAATTGGCTGTGAAAGCTATAGTGAACGTAAAGAACCAAACATAACCTTTCATCGGTAAGTAGCTTATTTTGTCACGACTCAGTAACTTTGTTCAAGAATTATTCATTCGAATGTGTATTTTGGTCAATAATAAGCAATCTTCAATGAATTAAAACTGTAAATACGACATATGTCGATCATTCGCTATCTCACACGCTGTACGCTGATGCCTGGTCTATACCATAGTCCGTCTACGCCTATAATAGATTTTATTCGCCATAAAAGCGGGAACCAATATGTCAAATTAGTAAAATGTCACAATTGATTGACCAATACGAAATGTCAAAATAAAAAAGAATATAACTTTATTGCGTTTAATTATTTGAATTTCGACTTACTCGTAAGTCCAGTGAACTCCTTTAATAACCATATACACTTGGAGAATTCATCTTCGTTCAATAATTGTTTTAATTCGGCCGGTGCCTCGCCCATATCTGAAAAAGAAGACTTGTGCTTCAATGCTTGTCTTAATTGCAAAAAAGGTAGCTCACTGTTTGGGAACACGTGGCGCCATCTATTTGTTTAAATACATAATTAAAAACTCACCGTTGCATCTCATAGCGCCCATTAGAACGTTGTATGACAAATCCCAATCTAGAAAAATGTTTTAATTAAAATACATATAGTGTTAAAGTTATTATTTAAATTATTAACTATGTTTAGTTTTTATGTGTCATGGTTTAACTTAAAAATAAAAATAAATAAATGCACTACAACCTTTTTTAGGTCTGGGCCTCAGATTTCTTTATCTATTTCATGATCATTTGTAAATCTAATAGTGTAGTAGATGTCACACATCGTCGACTTTTTGACTAAGGCAACATTTCCTCACGATGTTTTCCTTCACTGTTCGAGCGAACGATGCGCACATAGAAAGTATTTTTGTGCACAGCAGGGGATCGAACCTACGACCTCAGGGAAGAGAGTCGCACGCTGAAGCCACTAGACCAACACTGCTCACTTGGTTCGATTAAATATATATCTTTGATATATAAAATTCTTGTGTCACAATGTTAGTTTTCATACTACTCCGAAACGGCTTGACCGATTTTTATCAAATTATATATGCATATTCAGTAGGTCTGAGAATCGGCTACTATCTAGCTGTGTGAAGTTTGACGTTTAAGACGAGATTGTGACACAACCGTGACAGATTAAATCGTGTTAAACTCAAATTCCTTCTTGTAAAGAAATTAAAGTAAGAGTTAAAACAACAAATGTAACAACTGGTACTAATGAAAATGTTAAGAGCACTATGAGTCTAAAGGTATACCTAGATCGGTCTTCATGGCGAGAAAGACTCCAGACAAAGCGTCCGGTCCCTCTCCTGCTGTCATCTTGTTGACATAATTCTCAACCCCATCCAGAGCTGAAAAGCAAATATATAAACAATTGATTTCTAATTAAAATAAAGATATATGTATGTTAAAACCGATGGAGACTTTCACCAGTATAATACTAGAAACATAACTAATCTAAGCGTACGACCAACCAGGCTCCAGAAGATAAACCACTCCTTATATGGAAATTGTATTCGTTTTTACAACAAACTCCCAAGCGAAATTAGAGAATTATCACTGAATAAATCCAAAACTCTCGGTAACGGTAAATTAATCAATAAAGCGTTTTATAAGTTTGACGATTGTTTAAATCATCCTAATTCTTGGAATTTATTTGCTCCAGTTCAAACAATTTGTATGGCTCAAAACTTGACGATCAAGAAGAGTGGCAGAGTTTCTTGGCAGTTCTTCTTGCCGCTCTACGCTCTTGAGTTGCGAACTGGTAAATTATGTAAATTTAGAATCAATTTAACATCTTTACTGTTGACGTTCATAAGTAATAAAGTTATTTTATTTATATATTGTTATTTACGTGAATATTGACCAGAAATTTGTCCAAAAAAAACATGCGCTATAATTCCATCCATTAATCTCAGGTCCATTTGGCCTTTTGAGCTTTACAAATTAAATTTTTCTCATTTTTCGAAGCGCACCAATACATCGATCCCGACCCAACTAGACCTATCTGTCTCTGTCCGTATCTGACTGTATCTTTCTATCCAGTTGGGTCAGGAAGGATCAGGATCGATCAGCCTTGCGATTCTGAAAAGGTGGGAGCTCGTAGTTATTGATTATTAGAATGCCAAATCATAAAATGACTGCTTCACGACTGATTTGAGAGCGACCGTCGATGCGAAATCCGCTGTGTGAGTTCGAAAAGTGAGTTACAGAATCGCAGGGCAGTTCGCATCACCTCTGCGCATTGTACAGATAAATAAGGTTAATTTATCTATGTATTTTCGATTTTGTGTTTTTTTAATGGAGGCTCATCTGATGTTAAGTGATACCGCCGCCGATGGACATTCACATTGCCAGAAGGTTCGCAAATGCGGTGCCGGCCTTTCAAGAATTGGTACGCTCTTCTTTGAAGAACCATAAGTCGAATTGCTTCGGAACTACTTCAGTGGGCAGCTGGTTCCACATAGCGGTGGTGCGCGACAAAAATTTCCTTAAAAAACGCTCAGTTGTGGAACGCCGGACGTCGAGGTGATACGGATGGTATTTTGTATTCTGCCTTGACGTCCGATAATAAAACTCAGCTGCAGGTATTTTGATCTTAAATATTAAGTATTGTCTGTTACTCACCAGTCGCATCAGTTATTCCCTCCATATGTTCAGCCTCGTGTTCGTAGCAATCGAATACGTCTGACATGTCTAAAAAAAGTATAATAATAATAAAGTTTATTTGCCTCTTCACATTACAGTGGAATCCATGTAACATCCAACGATTTAACGACAAACCCCCTAAAGCGTCGAAATTTTAAGATGGATATCTAGATATATATATATATATATACAGGGTGGCCAAAAAGTCGTGGATCAAACGGAAATAGGGGATAGATGAGGTCATCAGCTGCAAAAAATTGTTCTACGGGAGGTCTCTAAGCTCAACCCCTGCAGAGTTATAATTTATTTTGCGTTTTATAAGAAAATTGCCTTTTTTTTTATAAATCTTATTAAACATCAACATCTACATCCTGTATCTTTTTCATAATATCCACTAGATTGGTACTGATGTGTTCTTGCGTTAGACATACTATTTATAGTTGTTTATTAAGTGTATTGAAGATAATATTAGGTTATACGATATAAAAAAAAATCAAATCATAACTTTTTCTTTACTTCGGCCCCCACTGGGGCTTACTCAACCGAAAAGTGACCCTGTTTTACAAGTTTTGGCGCAATTAATAGGGATTCTGAAAAGGTATTACACATGGCCATGAGTCGCTCTAATATCTTTCTAGGACGAAAAAACAACAACAACGATTCGGGCTTATGATAGATTATTGTATATTACAAATATATAATGTAAAATTAGAAGCATTTAATGTATATTTCTTTTATCACGTTCATAAGTGTATATAATATGAATAAATGATTATTGACTTGACTATAATAGGACTATAGAAGTCCTGTGATAACAGGGAGTACATTTATGTATACCAAACAGAACTAAAGCATGAGTGGTTGTGGGTGTGTGAATATCGCTTGGGAACAAAGCCGTAACGTATTTCGACTGTTTTAATGTTGTCTCATTTTTGACTTCCTTTGATGATAACTGTAACTTTTTACAGAATTTTTGGCAAAAAGTTTATTTAAAAAAACACTAGGATGTCTTAATTCTACGGAATTTATTTTGTGCAAAATATTAGTAATAACCAAATTTTATTTTCCAGAAATAGATCGCAACAACCATAAAGAGTTTTAGTTTAGAGTGTAATTCTACCAAATAATCATAAAAGTTACATTCAATGCGACAGTTTAAAAACAAGTAAAGAGTGGTAATAATATATCTCTGTTTCACCAAGTTCATAATATTCCCTCGAAAAGTGGTAAGTTAGTTCGTCAACCTCCGCAGACAGCAGTTTCTGGCATAAGTTTCAGAAACAAGATTCACTAACTACTCCCGACGTTTAATTTTTTTTTTTTTGGGCGACCGCCGCATGGAACCCTCACCAGAAGCCACGCTACCTTTCTAAGACCAGTGCGAAAACTATGGGAGATCCCAGGTCAAAGTGGAACGGAGAGGGGGGGAATGTCAGCATCTCTTCTTGAATCATACTCACTCTTTCGACTGGACATTTTCTGCAACATCTCCCAGACACCTTCAATATCGTCATGGCCGGTCAGAGGTTTCATCGCTTCGAAGGCGTCAAGTGGATCTGAAATTACGTTATTCGTAAAGGCACACTCTTTCTTAACTTAAATATCGTTTCACTGAGAATCGAATCCAGGAATTTGTCAAGTGAGTTATTGTGTTGTAATTTAAGAATACTATTTTTTTTTTACTACGATATATTACGATCTAGCCTAACTTAAGACTAATAAGTAATTTAAGTCTATCCTAATTTACTAAAAAGGATATTTAATATGAGAAAGTGTCCAATAACACTACTTACAGTCTCTATTAAAGGGACGACACTCTGGTGATATGTTCTATTTATATATAAGAATACTAGTAGACTCGGCCAAGCGTTGCTGTGGCTAAGATTTTTGTTATATTACATAGTAGTAAACTATTCAAGAGAAACGGCAGGAGAACACCAATCCACCATGCTTTTTTTGGTGGTTATGCCATTAAATTGTAGCTTATGTGAAACGTTGGTAATTATTTTGATAAGGATCAATACCTAGGTACGAATAAAGAGCCTTTTCTAGTGGTGGTATTTTAATAAAAAAAAATTAATAAAAGGACGCTTATTGTGACGTAACTATAAAATATAGAGACGTGCTGTCGCGACATTTTTTATAGATAGTGAAGTGTCCTGAAAAGTTGTAGTAGGTACATTATTTTGTTCTATCATTAATAGTTTACGCAGCGCACACGATTGAAGGAAGTTTTTTGTTTATTTTTTTACACCTTGGGCAGATTTTTTGTATTTTTTTGAAAATGTACGAAGATTGTCTGGGTGTGTAGCTTCACACCGGTGATATTTTGTAAATTTCGGAGCCAATTTTTCAAAGGACATAAATCAGCTTTATAATTATCTATTATTATTTTATTTTATACGAATAAGAATTTGAATTAAGAAAGGAAAAATCATTTATTTTTAAAACCTAAACCAACTAAAATGACAAATAATGTAACATTCCTCTTATTTGTGGTAGTCTCAATTAAACGTGAACGTGAACTATGGATTTTATTCCTGGAAAGTCGAATTTTCACATCTATAATATATATTAATGACTCAAATACTTTTTATACTTACTTTTCTTTCCAGTGAGCAGTTGTAACAGTCGCAGGCAGCCCTTAATGTCTAGAAAAATAATCAAAAAATACATAATATCCTTTATTTATTTATTAAAATTTACCACATCACATATAATGCTACAGTAAATTTTCTCTGAAACAGGCTTCTTCCTATAAAAAACTTACAAAATACCACCCTTGGTTTTGCCTCAGATTTCTGTTTTTACTTTAAATTAAAGATTTAATGACGTCATGATATTTTTCTTTACAGTATTAGTATACAAATATCAGTAACAGTATTAGTATCAAATATGAGAAACAGCCATACATAGTCGAGACTCGAACACACGCCCTCACGGTTAAGATCTCCGCTAAGTTTTTTTTAATGAGGCCCTCAGGCTCGCGCCATTGATTTAAGCTTGACGTGGGGACAGTGGGGCTGGGTTTCAAAGCCCGCTAGTATGCAGAGGGGTACCGAGACCCTAGCCGCTAAAAACACCTCAGCCCCACACAGGCCCGCAGATGGGCCCTCAGGGTTCGCCACTTCCAACTACCATCCTCGGTCCAGGATATACACCTTAACATCACAATGTACTTTCTTAGGAACCATACTCACTGCCAGCCTTAGAAATTCGACTGTGCCTTCCATGTACGGTTTAGGCACTCGCCCGGTACCGTACAACTCTCCCAAAGGCACAAAACAAATTTAAATTTATAGAAATAAACTTTGTGCTCTGACCGGGAATCGAACCCGATACCCCTCATTAACGGACACCTCATAAGACCACTAGGCTATGAGGCTCTTCCTAGCCTAGGGTAGCCTCGACGAAGACTTTTTAAAATTAGAGATACTTACTGGTATTTCCAGTCAATTTAAACATTATTTGATCGTAGAAGTACCATCCACGATTGCCCTTGCATGCTTTCAGGAATTTGAAAATCTCCTTTGGAGCTGAAAACAGTTTTTTTTTATTTTGTTATATTTTATCTCTTACGATATGATGGGTATATATGTAAAATAAAGATCGATATTAAATAAGCATTTCATTTTCTTTTTTTTTTTAAATTTGTTTCGCGCGTTTTCATACAATATTCGTAATAGATCTCTTTATAAACATTCACAATCTATGTTCCAAATTTAAATCACTTTTATGACTATTTTAGTAGTCTTTGAATAGAAGCGATATATTATAAACTATTTTAGCTTCTTGAATCTATGGTTCTATTTAGGTCTCAGAAGGGTCTCAAGAATTAAATAAAAAAAGTATGCACGAAATCTCATAGCCCAATAAGGCATGGAGGGTTGGTATTATAGATTATTTCTTAATAGAGAAGTAGGTGATCAGCTTGACAATTGCGTGACACATGTTGTCAGGTCCTGACGATATTTTACTTCATCTTTCGACACCCTTCTAAATAAACACGCGTAGAATTATATTATTTATGAGATTGTTATTAATTTATTAAAAAGAAGAGTGACTTACATTTAAGCTCAGTTTCCTTCAACAAATACGACATAAACTGTTGTCTTTCTGTAACACAAAATGAAAACTAAAATTATAAAATTAAAGTAAAAATATGTTTTTTGTCTTTTTTTAATTTTTGTCGTTTCCTGAAGATGTTTATATTATAGAGGTTATAATGTTCAATCTATAATTAAGGGTACTATGCTAAATAAAGAGTTATAAATATATATATGGTATTCTATGATATAAACAAAAAGATAATATATCTAATATAGAATACAAGGATCTATGGATCAATTTTCTTCTACAGAAAATTTGGTCACTTGATAATTGTGTTAAAAAAAGTAGTTTAGTCTACAAGTTTTGTATTTTGTAAGTTTTGTAGTTTGTAATGAATATCACGCAAATTAGACAGCACATGTTTTAATTAGTTTAATAATATAATTATATTATTTACTCAAGTGTGCAAATAGTCCAATATTTTCTGTAGTCAAATATTTTCAAGGAAATTACGCAGTTTAAAAACAACTTATTTCACGAGTGAAACGCGCGACTTTGTCTGAAAATAATGGAACATAAAAACCATATTATAATTCATATGTAGATAAACATTATTTTACTAGCCATGTCTAATGCTTTTGTTTTTTTAAACAACTTAGAAACAGACCGTTGACAGTTGACAATCACTTCGGACAATATTTTTACGATAAACTGTAGTATGTTTAAACTATTGCCATAAAAAAATACTGTGGGGGTTAAGCCACGATACCTTAACAGCAGTGTATGTAGAAACTAAACTAAATTGGTATGAAAATGACAGTTCGTGTCGACAAATTTTCATACAAATTTAGTTTAAATCCGATTCAAGGCGATCTTTTTCAGAATGCTTTGTATTCTTACCTCTAAAACCTGTATATTTGTAATAGAATTCGCTCAATTGGTTGTGGCCTGAAACAAAATTAGGTAATAAAAGCAGACTACAATTGTACATTGGCCACATAGGCTGATTCACATTCAACCTAACAAATAGGTTTTAACAAACATCATCATTTATTGAAATGAAACTTCTTTAGGCGCATGAAGATGTGCAGCGTTTTTGTCGAAGAAAAGGGAGTGAACGATTGAGACCGATTGAGAGAGTGAGAACGGCGAATTAGGTACCTTATAGAATCTCTATTTTTAAAATTAAAATTTCGTAAAGAGAATTTATGAAATATTAGTATTTTATATTTTATGCAAAATAAATTATTGAAATCTCAAATGACGAATTGTAAATTAAAATGCTACGTGTTTTTATTATCGAAGAAATAAACTTAAATTCATTTTCGACACTTTTCACATTTTAATGACAATTAAATTCATTAAATTCCTAACATATCTTCCTTTTTCCTCCATCTAAGTCTCGGAAATCTAAAGTTTTAGATTTGTATAAATATGAACAAGACTTCAAAACTAGTCGGCCAAAGAAGTTTCTCTTCTGACATGTGTACTTTGTACGCAAGCACTCTCACCTGATGTTAAGTGAGATGTGGCCTGTTAGAGGGCATGCCTGACCTCTATTAAACTTTGTCGTTAACGAGATATCTATTTAACAGCATTTAAAGGCCGTAAAACTTTATAACCCATATAATGCTGTCTAGGGAACATGGAAGATTAGACATAGGTACCTATAGATTATAGTTTTTAAATTATTTTTGCCACTATTGTGTTCAACATTAAAGTTAAAAATTAGTTAACCATTATTGCTAAGTGACAGCTTTACGATACGTCAAATCCATTTTTGACAGCTCGAAAGTATATCCATATAATTTTTTAACGTATGCAAGCATGCGTGCTTTCGCTTTCCAAATATGTCCACGAAGAATATAAAGTTGCTATTCTATTATATTCAATTACAAAAGATTTTACATATTTTTCGTGCACAATTCTATGGTCGACACAGACAATTCTAGGTTTTACTTTATTCTTCCCTTTATTCTGTGACCCTAAACGCTATTAAAAGATGTTCATGAGCGCTAACTATACATAAAAAATAATGTTTCACTTACTATGTACTCCAAATAAATTCACCAATGGGTCGGGACGTTTTCTTTCTGAAAAAAATTTGCATTGTAATTGAATTTGGTATTAAGGATCTGTTTCACAATGTATGGATAAAGTACCAAATAGCTATGTCACACATAAATTATTTGGAAGATAAATTGTGCTATTTGACACTTCATCGGACTCATAACTTATGATGGACTTCATGTGACGAATCGTTATCTGACAGTCGTGAAACGCATCAATAGTGTTTATCCTACCAATAAGTAATAAATAGCTAATTTGGAACTTATCCGACATTGTGAAACAGATCCTAAATATAAAGAAATGAAAAATGTGTTTTAGTATAATTAATTTGTTTCTATAAGAATCTTATGCTGTCTATCACATAAAATATCATAGTAGGCTGATGAACTCGCCCTGTACATATATACTAAAAGCACTACAACTTTTTAGGTCTGGGCTTCAGATTTCTGTATCTGTTCCATGATCATTTCTAATAGGCTAATAGGTGATCAAAGTTCGGTGCGTGAAACACGCCATCGACTTTTGTGGTCTAAGGCATGGCTCACGATGTTTTCCTTCTCCATACGAGCGGGTGTTAAATGCGCACATAGACAGTGCATTGGTGCATAGCCGGGGATCGAACCAACGACCCCAGGAATGAGAGTCGCACGCTGAAGCATCGGGACTTAGGACGAAATAGTAACTAACTTACCACTAACTCTCGTCTATAAATGTTACGCTAAGACTTGGATTGCATTAATCTTAACAAAATTGTAATTACGCCAAGCGTTGCTTTGGCCAAAATTTTTTTTTTTTTACAAATATAAAACAAAAAAAAAGGGGGGGGACCCCCCCCCCCCCCCCCTTTTTGGTTTTTTTGGCCAAAAATTGGTTTTTTTGGGGGGGGGGGGTTTTTTTTTTTGGGGGGGTTCCCCCCGGGGGGGGGGAGGGGGCTTTTTTTGTGGGGGGGTTTTTTTTTTTTCTTTTTTTTTTAATATATAAATTAAGATTGTGAAGAGCTGGGACCCAGGTATTTATTACTTAAAATGGTTCCCAAATCCTACAACACATACAAGATTGTAATGCATTGTTATAATATACCTATATATATATATTAAGATATATAAACACATTTTGATATTAGAAAGATTATTACTATAATACAATAAGCAGGAATGTAGAAACTCAAAACGTCGAGTTATGCAGATGTAATACTCACTTTTACCGACTGGACCGCCCAGGATAGCATCATCCAAGTTCTCATGGATACTTTTCACGTCATGGATTTCATTGCCAATAGTTCCCAATACGCCCAGAACACCATGTTCGTTACCTAGGTAAGAAACATCAATAGAGCTTATGTTAATCAGATATTAGATATATTTTAAACACCACCTAGTGTTTAACGATAAGGTTTTTAAGGTGCGCTGAATTTTTTTGTTTGTCCACAAATATCTAGGAAACTAAGTTATATTATTTTAAGTATAACTCCAAATGCAATGAACGTATATGTCTCACAGTCAAAATAAAAAATAATATTTGGTTTCATTTTACAATAATAACCCATAACAGTTTTTTTTAACGAGGTGAAAATGCGCTTACGCAGGCCCGCGCTATGGACGTCGAGATTGACGCGGGACCGTGGGGCTGGCCGTGACTCAAAGCTATTTAGAGGGGTAGCGACCCCACCCACTAAAAACAACTCAGCCCTTGCACGCCCTTAAGATGGGCCCCTCGGGGTTCTCCAGGCATTCTACCCACGGGGTTAGATTGTTAGATTTTTCCTGAACGTAGTTTATTTACAAAATATTAAAAAAAGTTCTGCATACATAGGCCGCTGCTATATCTGTAAAATTTTGAATTTATCACTTTTGTATGTTTTAAAAAATTACCTCCATCATGAGTTACACCTTCGTGATGTTCATTCTGGAATCTCGTTGTGTTCGTGATGCTCTGTGTGGAACTGCTCATTGTTTTCGTTCTGCTTATAATGAAATTGCTCGTTTTGATTCTGCTGGAACTGATTGCTCTGCTGATACTCCTGATTGCGAGCATATTGCTGATTATGTTGGTATGACTGCTCTTGGTTGAACTGTTGGTACTCTGCCGAGTTTATTTTTATTTAGTTCTCTGAATTAAAAACACAATTTGTATAATAATTAAATTAGTTAAGAGTCTCTTCCAATTTTTGTTCCCTATGGAGTAGAGACTCTTGGGCCGTGGGGTTCAAGTGCACAGGCACTAATTAAAGATTTAAATTAGCGACTGGTAGATAGTACTGCCCTGCGATTCTGTAACTCACTTTTCGAACTCACACGGCGGTTTTCGCATCGGCGGTCGCTCTCAAATCAGTCGTGAAGCAGTCATTTTATGATTTGGCATTCTGATAAACAATAAACTACAAGCTCCCACCTTTTCAGAATACCAAATCATAATCGATCCCACCTTTTCAGAATACCAAATCATAATCATCTCGACTGATTTGAGAGCGACCGCCGATGCGAAAACCGGTGTGTGAGTTCGAAAAGTGAGTTACAGAATCGCAGGGCTGGTGACCCCAGAGCTGGTGCTTTTTGGTTAACGAATATATATCGCTATACAGCGAGTAAATATCAATAAAGGTACACTGCCACAGGGACCAAACTCATTTATTTCTTTTAATTTTTTATCTACCAATATTTAATTATTATTATTACTACTAATTCTAGTTTACAGTAAGTCATAAATATTATTAATCCTTAAAAAAACAATTAAGACAGCATTAAATTGAATTGTTGTGTCACCATTTCGTATAATCCTAATTTATTTTTTCCTTTTACACTCGGCGTCAAAAAAATCGCACCTTTCCTAAAATTCGTGTCAAGCGATTCTAACTCCGAAGATCCTTCCTGTACCTTATCATTATTAGTATCATTTGAAAGCTAATGAAATCCCTTATTTGAAAACGGTAGGAAATTGGCCACCACCCCCATAAAAAAAGAAAATTCTGTGAAAATGTGAAACAATGTGTATTCTGATCAAAATTACAAATAAAAGGAACAATACAAAAATTAAAAATAAACAATGACAATCCTTAAAAATTAGTCTTAAAACTTAGTATTGCCTCCTCTATCTCTCCAACCAGCTTCCAAGCGGTCAGTCATGGACCTGATGAGCGTCACGACGTGTTCCTGGGGAATGTTGTCCCACTCCTCGATGACGGCATCTCGAAGCTCATCGAGAGTGGCAGGAGCTGGATTACGGGCCCGAACTCGCCGTTTCAGCTCGTCCCAGAGGTGCTCGATAGGATTGAGATCGGGGCTTCTTGCTGGCCAGTCCATAACCTTGATGCCAACTCGACGTAGGTAGTCCTTGACAATCGAGGCTCGAATGTTCGGCATGAACTCGAAGTTGGTGCCGACAATACCTGCACATGGGACCACATGCTCCTCCAAAACTTCGGTGATATACCGGTGGGCAGTCAGAGAACCCTGACCGCGACCATCTCCAGCTCTGGAGACGCACACGAGGTCTGTCTTGCCGTCGATAGAAATACCGCCCTAGAACATGCAGGATCCTCCTCCATACCCGACGGTTTCCACGGTGCAGGCTGGTGTGAAACGCTCCCCTGGCCGCCTGTAGACTCTCTTACGCATGTTGTTGGTTTACAGGCACACTCGGGTTTCGTTGGAGAACAGGACATTCCTCCACTGGTAGAATGTCCACGGCACGTGCGTTTCGTAAAATCGCTTCCTTTTCGTCCGGTGGATGGCAGTCAATAGGGGGCCTGTAGCAGCTCTCCGGGGCATGAAATTCTTCTCTCACAGCCTTCTTCTGATAGTGGAGACGCTGTCAGCTGTCCTTCGAGTAGCTCAAAGCCGCTGCTGCATCTCCACAGCGTTGAAGAAGCGGTTCCGCAAAGACATCGACACAATGGAGCGATCACTTCTGACGGTAGTGCAGCGACGTCTCCCGGATCCATGTCTCCTGATATAACCTCCAGTTTCTTGGAACCGTTGGTATACCCGTTGCACTCGAAATCGCCTGATTTTCAGTTGCCGAGCAACTTCAACCTGCCGTAGTCCGATTTGCAGTAGGGCCACCACTTGAGCTGCTTCTTTGCCATGGTATCCATTTTCACTGAGGTTTTTCTTGTCGAAGCTCTTCAGGAGTGACCTCTGTGACGTCTGGATAGCGAATAACCCATAATTGAGTTTTTACCCCTCGTTATATACGCGTCCAGGGTGGTATAATTAGTGAGCCTCCAAACGCGTACATCGCCATTTTTAATTAAAGTGCTGATGATTTGTGGTTTTTGATTTTCCGTAAACAAATGATAATTTTTTTGAAAGCTTATTAACTAAGCTTTTAAATGATACTAATAATGATAGGGTCCCAGGAAGGATCTTAGAAGTTATAACCGCTTGACACGAATTTTAAGAAAGGTGCGATTTTTTTGACGAAACAGAATCTTATAAAATGATTAAACAGCTTACAGCAGGTTCTGCTGGTAATTTTTACATATATTCTCTTCCGTAAGTAATAGTAGATGAACATGAAAGGGTTTTTCAAGGTCTGGTTAAACTTTTACATCATTGGGGCTGATGAAGAGGAATCTAATATATAAAATTCTCGTGTCACAGTTTTCGTTGCCATACTCCTCCGAAAGGGCTTGACCGATTTTGATGAAATTTTTTGTATCTATGAGACTCAGCCAACATCTATTTTTCATCCCCCTAAATGTTAGGGGTAGTCCACCCCTAAATTTATTTTTATTTTTAGACAAAATTTTTAATTTCTATTTTTTTATGATACAGCATTAAAAAATACATACAACCCCTAATTTTCACCCCTCTACGATCAACCCCTATTTTTTATTATAAATGATATACATGGCAAAACGACGTTTGCCGGATCAGCTAGTAAAAATTTAAAATAAGTAAGTAATAAAATTCTGTTGGTGAATACCCGTGATGAAAATAATAACGTAATTTAAACACTGATAGTTTTTATTCAGGACCTATGACACTTAATTACAAACCCAAGTTAAAAATTCATATGCCCTCTTGACATTGCTGTCAAGACAACAAACTTCTAACATATATATATATGTATTCTGAGATATTTAAATGAATGTTTAATACGTACGTTCAGGTAAAGCTTGTGCCACCGCCACAAGGACCTAGAACAATTATAATAAAAGATAAATCAATCGGAGTGATAATAAGAATAATAATGATAAAAAAAAACTTGAGAGGTGTCAAGGGACACCCGGATGGAACGAAGTGCCTTTCGATTAATTTATATGTTAATTGGTATCATAACAGTATGATAGATTTTCTCGACACCAATCTTATGTTTCATCGTCTATTAAAGTTTTAAGAGACCAGGAATCTAAAAGAGGAAGAAGGATGATGTCGTTGTGCTACGCAGCGATTAAATAGTAAAATAACCAAAATGTAAATTAAGTGGCACAATTAATAAGCATATTTTGTATTTCGTGGTTCAGATGTTTTAATTTAGTCTCATCTGGTTCATCTCCTTGTATAAGCTGTTCTCGTTGTGATATTAGTTCACTAATTTTTGAATTCGCAGAAATTTATGACATTTTCCTAAAACATTATTTTTTAATTTATTATAATGAATATTTTTTCAAGGTATTGCATTGAAAAAAATTGCAAGGAAACTAGGGACCCCGCAATTATTATTGTAAAGGGATTCTGGTGTACGTTTACTACGACTAATTTAGTTAAGTGATTCCAAAAATAATTTTCACTTATCGCTGCGAAAAAAAACCAACATTACGAGGTGTTCCCAGGCGGTCACCCATCCAAGTACTAACCTCACCCGATGTTGCTTAACTTCGGTGATCGGACGAGAACCGATGTATTTCAATAGCAAATAGCAAAAAAGTGTCGTGACAACTTTTCGTAAGAATTTTTTCCGTCTAGCCCCCTCTCACAACGCGCGATAAGGAACTTCGTTCCAATATATGTAATTTTCTTCTTAGGTATAGACCTCCTCCAACGCTTTCCATATGTCCCAAACTTTGCCAATAGTCTGCCAGTCTTTTCCTGCTATTACAATTAAGCCATCCCTTTTTGTCCTCCCACTCTTCTTTTCCCGCGTGGTCCCTTCCATTGTGTTGTCTTTAACGTTCATCTGTTTTCTATTGTGTTACATGACTAGCCCATTTCCTTTTTAGTTTCAAAGCTTGAGGTGGGGCATTTTTAGGTTTTTGTCAATATTCAAACTTTACCCAATATATAATTCAACCAAGATATTTGCTTTTCAACGTGTTTTTAGTATCGTATTGGCTCTGTTATGACAGTGTGTTAGTATGAATAAATAGCTATAATAAGACTCTACCTAACAGCATGCTGTCGGTAAAAGCCTGGATTGCCCTTATGGGTCATTGTAATAGGACTACATGTGCCCTTTTTAATTTTATGATTTAATATATTTTATTTATTTTATTTATTTAAAGCTACTAATATAATATTTAGAACAATATTGTACCTAACACTATAATAACCAATGACTTATGATTGTCTGATTGATTAAATCAATTATTATTATATGAACCCGATAAACTATCAACAGATATTTGGACAGATTATATACCATCCGTATCACGTCCGTCTTTCCAAAACTAGCGTTTCTTAAGACAGTTTTTGCCGCACACCACCACTATGTGGAACCAGCTGCCCACTGAAGTATTTCCGAACCAATTCGACTTAGGGTCCTTAAAGAAAAGAGCAGGCCAATTCTTAAAAGGCCGTCATCGCACTTGCGAGCCTTATGGCAAGGAGTGTCAATGGGCGCTATCACTTAGCAGTTAGCATCAGATGAGCCTCCTACCCGTTTGCATTCTATTACAGAAAAAAAGGTTTCACCGACAGTAGGTCGAGAAATATTTTGTTTCTCGACATTGCTTTATAAATAAGAATCTAATGAAAATATTAGCAGCTAGTTCCTGCCTTTCGATTCTGTAACTCACTTTTCGAACTCTCACAGCGGTTTTCGCAGCGGCGGTTGCGCTCAAATCAGTCGTGAAGCAGTCATTTTACGATTTGGCATTCTGATAAGGAGCGAGCTTGTAGTTTATTGTAAAAGACTGCTTTACGACTGATTTGGTGCACAGCCGGGGATCGAACCTACGACCTCACTACACCTAACCACAGCCACATTCTTCTTCTTAGAGCAGTGTTGGCCAAACAAGAAAAGAATAGAAACTTACAAATAATATTATATAAAAAGACTTACAGTTATCAGTACAGCACGCATTGTGTGGCCAGACAGAGTCTTTTATTCCACTACGCAATTTCCATAAAAATCCACATTTATAAACCGAACAGAACAGCTGTGCAAATTGTGATATTCATACGTAATTTATAGAATTCTAATTAATATGTTTGGCCTCTCGATCGATTTATAGGTTACCAATGATTATAATTAAAAACATTTGCAGTTATTTCAATGTATAAGGCACTAGTCCATAGCAACCGCCGATTCAATTCAAGGCAACTCAAAGAAGATTTAGAGGATAACAAGAGTTGTATAAAGCTAGTTAAAACATCGTGGTCATGTACAATGTAAAACATTAATTAAATAATCAGGTGGCGGCGACAGGCTTCAAAGGTCAATGGGCCTCCGATTTATGATATTTCATGACCGGTGCGTGATCAGGCCTTTTTAGACCCAATAGCACTAGCCATAGATTTTTGGGTTAACTTTGTGGAACCATAATGTATAGATTTTTTTTTAACTGTTAGAACGAACATTAAATGCCCAAATTGAAAGTCTTGGTGCCGCCGGGGTCTGGAACCTACGACATGAGATATGAGAGTTGCATTGAAAGCCGCTAGGCCAATATCGACCTATAGTAAAACATTAAAACATATTCTTAGATAGTGATGGGACAGTGAAATGACAAACCTTTTGACAAAATATAATAAACCAGGGTTTTCTGTCAAAGAACTGGAAAGGTATTTACCGCTTTACCGTTTCAATGATACGGATTTGGAAACAGAAAGACATGTTACGGTCCTTAGATGAAATTTGTGTCAAGATGATTTAACAGTAAGAGCTCTTTGCGTAAGAGTTCCATTGGTTGCAAATTGGCTTAATTTCTGTATTGCGTGCCACGTGACATCGAAGCTAAGTAAGGCTAATTAGTCGTACGTCTTTTATTGTTCTAGAAAAAATGCGGTATCGGATCCAGCTGCCTAAGATGGCGATCATCATAATTGGCCTACTACAGCCCTTAGTGGAACTTTGCGTCCTCAGTATATTAGTCGAATAAAAACCTAGTTAGTGCTTCTTGCGGATCTCGAACATAGTTTTGACCGCAAGATCCGAAACATCTATGTCTCACCAACGCAGGCACGGACTACCTGAGCTTTACTCTTGCCACCAGGTTGTGAGTAAAATGTTGTTGTGTACAAACTGACGAGTCACCCGCAGGCCGATATCGACCTGTGAGCTGCACAGTCAACAAAAAGTTTATGTCAACGTCTGTTCTGTATCACTGGTAAAACCTTTCAAAATAATGGGTTACTCGTCCTTAGGTCTGGGCCCGCTTTGCTGGACGAATTAAAATAAATTTTATGTTTCATTAGTTTTTTTTTCATATTTTATTATCTTTACCCCGCTAAGAAAATTGAAATATTTCGAAAATCGAGTTTTAACAGCTGTTGACGTTTAGAGGCTCTAGTGAAAGCCTCCCCAATGGTTACAGCCGGGGCTGAACGTCCGTATGGATAAATTTTCATTAAGGTAAAACAGCAATAAAAAACTGAAGGAACGTTGGAATTAATAAATAAATCTATTGATCTATCTATATCTAAATCTAAGGAAAATTTCGCATCGAATGGTGGTAGTTTCATGTCGATACGATCAGTGGTTTAGGCGTGATTGAGCCTCAAACGAAGACCATTTTCATTATATATATATATAGATTTCACGACACCAAGTGTGATCTCAGGAACCTTAATTGATTTGTGTCCACACGGGATGATCTTATTAGCTAGCGACAGTGGCGTAACAATATGGGTGCAGGGCTGGCAAATTGCCACGGGCCCCCGCGAACCCAAGACTGGGCCCCGCTGCCCAAGAGATATTATAGTCTTCTATGGATGAATGTGAAGTCTTCTATACTCGTTGGGCTAGCGTGGGGACTACAGACCATTCCCTCTCGCTTAAGAGAGGAGGCCTATGGCCATTAGTGGTACATAATACAATGCGTAATTGAGTACCTACATTGAAAATCTCAAAGTTTAGTTTATTCTCGAAGTGAGTAGGGACGATTTTTACTGATAGGGCCCCATCAAAAGAATTACCCACTGGCTAGCGACCCTGAATCTTACCCCCAAGACCTGGATCCAATTCACGTATAATATTTACAGTCATATACATAGAAGTTAAGAAGATTTTTAATGTCTTCCAGCACTTCGGGACAGTGCTCAGTGAGTAGGTACCTGAACCAACTCAGGAGCATAAACCAATCTCTCGCCAAATCTGCAATATGCTCAGACTTTGCCCTAGGAATCTCATGTTTGAGGGACCTGGAGGCAGAGTTAAATGCCTATTTTTAAGTCTCGCTTTCGACGCGGGGCCACCGACCGTTACCGAAACAAATATATTAACGAGTTCCATGCCCTGCAGAACAACAAGTCAAGTCAAAGTCAAATCATTTATTATTAGACTACCTAAAATGGCACTTTTGAACGTCAAATAAAATATTAAGATGATTCTAGTTGCCCCTTCCAAAAGGTAGTTTCGTGTGGAGAAGAATGGGCAAGAAACTTTTTTGAAGAAAGAATTAAAGAGAAACAAGAAACAATTCTTTTAAAATGGGTTTACAATATTTTGTACACATTAGTTAAATAATTATATGTGAAGACAATTTACTCATAGAATAAAACTACTATACTAAAAAAGTTAGTAGGTATACATGTTCCTCACAATATATTTACAAATATCGAAACCGTAGAATATTATACATTAAAAAGTAATAAAAAAGCACAATAAAACAGTGTGTAAGATAATAATAAAATAATTACAGTTTATGCTATTATAAAATAAAAAATAACAAAAATATATAAAATTATTATATGTATTTGCGTTACAACATTGGTTCCTATACATTACAGGCCCAATGTTGCAGCATATACATATAATAAAAACTGAGTGAGCAAAATGTACAGCCTTGGCTCGTACATAATATTATTTTAGTCTAATTACATACAAAGTAATCATAAAAATAATTAAAAATTAATAAAAAGAATTTTCAATTTCTCTTAAATATTTTTTCTTTTTATTAATGTTTATTTTTTGAAGTTATACTTCTTTAGGCGCGTTATGAAAAAATTATGAGAGTGAAATTTTACGATGCGCGCGCACCGTGACACAAAATTCAGTATGGGCGCCAAGCGTGCCCGAGTGAAATGGGAATAAGACAATCTACTTATGTACGCGCGTAAGAAGTTATACTTCTTTGGCTTTCTTTATTTTTTTGAAATATTAATAAATAAAAAATAAAGCAGTTTTAATTATTTTTTTAGAGAAATTTAGCAATGCTTTTTCACAAAGACCTATTTATACTTAGTTAAAGGTTATGAAACATACCTAGTTATTAAATTGAATTAATAATATAATATAATATAATAACAATTGTTATTAATATTAATTAATAATTGAATAATATACTAAATATTAAATATTGTTAAATTATTAACGCTTAATATTGTAGATTAATTATTTAATATTTAAAAAATAAAGAAAGCCAAAGAAGTATAACTTCTTACGCGCGTACATAAGTACACGCACCATTTTTTTTTTATTATTACTTAGTAGGTTAAAAAAATAGTTAATACTTTATATCCTGTATAAAATAGATTAAATATTACTATTTAATAAGTTTAGCCGTTCGGGATATCTGTTTACATACACAAAATTGTTTTTCTCATACATTGTTTAAATCTATTGTCATTTGTACGTCATAGCTAATATTGGTAGGAAACATATGTTTACATAATAACTAGCTGACCGGGCAAACGTCGTTTTGCCATATCATTTATAATAAAAAAATAGGGGTTGATCGTAGAGGGGTGAAAGTTAGGGGTTGTATGTATTTTTGTATGTTGTATCATAAAAAAATACAAATTAAAAATTTTGTCTAAAAAATAAAAAAAAAAATTGAGGGGTGGACCACCCTTATTATTTAGGGGTGTGAAAAATAGATGTTAGCCGATTCTCAGGCCTACCCAGTATGCTTACCAAATTTCAGAGGAATCGGTCAAGCCGTTTCGGAGGAGTATGCAGACTAACATTGTGACACGAGAATTTTATATATAAGAAGATTAATAAATGTACCTAATTTTATACAAGTTTCATTTAATGTATTTTTACATTACATCAAACCTTAAGGATAGGACTAGTGGCTTAAGCGTTCGCCTGTCAGTCACGAGGGACTGGTCGTATCTGGTCGCCAAACTGTAAAAAAATATATTGTCTCTTTCCATTTTTCGTCATCGTTTCTAGAAGTAGAGCGAATGTGAAAAATATATGGTGAAGTTGAGTTGTTTATGTATCCATTTTGAAAGATCGATACACGATTTAAATAACTTCGCTTGAAAAAGCCAAACATAGCTAATTATTGACACTTTAAATTTATTTTATGACGAAAATATATATAGAACATGATTTTGAAATTTACACGATATATTTTATCGCAAGCCAAGTAATCCATTTCAGGAAAAAAGTGTACATTGATTGAATATTTAACATAACTAATTGTTATTACCGGCGCGCCTCAGTGCTCCAGCTCTCCACTGCGCCCCGCAGTCCACCCCGAGACATTGACACAGCAATTCGTGCTGGGATAGGGCCTTAACACTCGCTTGTATAGTAGAGAAATACATGGTCATGCCTTAGACCCTAAAATCGGCTGCATGTCAAGGCCGATTTACATTATCTTAGTGTTTAGGAGAGTATTTTAGTACAACTTGAAAGGCAAGTTCTTTTGTGCTTAGTGCGTTGCGAGTGAACGTTTACATTTCTTCCAGTAGAGTATCATTACAGCGCCACAATGAACGCGCAACGACGTCGGCAAATACGCTCTATTCTACGCAAAATACTAACTGTAGTTATGGAACAAATAGAAGACGAGATTTTATTCGAAATAAATAAACTAAATATAAATAAAATAGCTTCTTTTAAGGCAGTGTATGCCGAATGCCTAGCCGGTTTGTTTTTGTATAAATTGTTTTTAACGTTCCACAAACATTCGTGAACAACATATTCAGACACAAATTTGATAGTTGTATCTTCCGACCATTTAGCCATCTATAAAAATCAAAAAACACGCACGCGTTTCACGGCACTTATGCCCTCTCCTAAAGATTTGACTAAATTACGTGTTTACACACAACGAGGGAAGATCTCGGGGGGGTGCGCGGGCGCGGGAGGGGTATCACTTGAAACAAAAATAAAAAGCGATTATATTTTGATTCAACTTGAAAGTCAAGTAGAACCGTACTAAAGCAAGTAGCGTTTACTAAAGCAAGTAGCGTTTACACGTTTCAACTAAAGTACTATCCTAAAGCACTCTCCTAAACACTAAGATAATGTAAATCGGCCTTTAGGCACAGAAAGCTACAGAAATCTGATGTCCAGTCCAGACAGACCAAAAAGGTTCTAGCACCACTATTTTATTATTAAATACTAATACTACTACTACATACCAACCTTCTACTTACGTAATACTACCATCTACTATACGATACCTAACATAATGGGCACGTAAAGGTATCCGTCCTATGCGTACTCTGCGTAAGAGAAGAAAGAAAATAAAGTAGAATTTTCTTTCTTCTCTTACTTATGAGATTTATTATTATTCTCTTACATTAAGTGTAACATAAATTCTATTATTATTCGAATGTTGTTTTTAAATTATGTCCAATGCCGTAGCATCTTCCGTGGCCAACTTCATACTGATAATTTTGTGTCACGGTGCGCGCGCAATCGTAAAATTTCACTCTCATAAATTTTTCATAACGCGCCTAAAGAAGTATAACTTCAAAAAAACAATTACTAATCAAAGTAAAAATTCAAATTACAAAAAACTAAACAAAAATCCACTTTACAGTGTGAGGGGAGCAACTATGTATATCCAGACCTAGCTCGTTTATAAGAATGCTTAATCTGGACATCGGCGAGCTTTGACCAAAACGCGTTCTACGGAAAGGAGGGACAAATGGATAGGTGTTGAGAAAGGGGCGGCACATGGCCTCTACTTCAGTGGGCACCAGGTTCCACATAGGTGCGACGCAGCAGCGGTTTTACAAATTTTCAAGGTCTTAGTAATTATAATAAAAAAGTGTGTGTGTACAAAGTACACATGTCAGAAGTGAAACTTCAGTGGCAAACTAATCTTGAAGTGTTGTTCATATTTATATACAAATCTAAAAGTTTAGATTTCCGATACTTAGAGGGACGGAAAAAGGAAGATATGTTAGGAATTAAATAAAAATAAATAATAAATAATAAATAATAAATAATAAATAATAAATAATAAATAATAAATAATAAATAATAAATAATAAATAATAAATAATAAATAATAAATAATAAATAATAAATAATAAATAATAAATAATAAATAATAAATAATAAATAATAAATAATAAATAATAAATAATAAATAATAAATAATAAATAATAAATAATAAATAATAAATAATAAATAATAAATAATAAATAATAAATAATAAATAATAAATAATAAATAATAAATAATAAATAATAAATAATAAATAATAAATAATAAATAATAAATAATAAATAATAAATAATAAATAATAAATAATAAATAATAAATAATAAATAATAAATAATAAATAATAAATAATAAATAATAAATAATAAATAATAAATAATAAATAATAAATAAAAAAAAATAAATAATAAATAATAAATAATAAATAATAAATAATAAATAATAAATAATAAATAATAAATAATAAATAATAAATAATAAATAATAAATAATAAATAATAAATAATAAATAATAAATAATAAATAATAAATAATAAATAATAAATAATAAATAATAAATAATAAATAAATGATCGGCGGACCGAAAATGTTAGTCACTAAATTTTTTCCGAAAGTAGAGTTTCACTTCAATAATTAAAACATATAAATACATATATAAAAGTCAATAAAATCAAGATCGGTAGGTTATTCGGTAGATTCTTAATAATAATAATAATTACGAATGTAAACACCATGTGGTGCCATCTGTTAGACAAATTACGCACAATTTTACATCGAATTCGTGTCAGTTCAATTCCGATCTTGAAGTGAATGAGGAGATGCATAACCAGGCTTTGATCTTGATCGAAGACTCATCAAAAAATTTTGTATATCAAAAGTGATTTAACATGCCGTATCGCAATATTGGCGCTAGACAGAAGCGGCCTATAACTATGTGTATAACTGTCATTCTTCTTTCGAAATGGCAAGCAATAAAACATTTCTGTATTTGCAAAAAAAACTGTATAAATGTTACCTTAATGGAATCCTAAATTAAGTTTAACTAAAGTTAACACGATATTATTAAACTATTAGGCGGAACGAAGTTAGCCGGGCTAGTATTAAATAGAAAATGAAAACAAATTTAAAAAGTTTTGTCCCTGTGGCAGTGTACCTTTAACGCTGGCTATTCCTCGCTGAATTGCGATACTTATTCGTTGGGCGAGGAAAGCGCCATTTCTGGGGTCACCGGTACTACCAGGCGCCAACTTAAATCTTTAAAGGCCGATTTACATTATCTTAGTGTTTAGGAGAGTGCTTTAGTACAAAGGGAGTTTTTTATACTTTGTATGTATATGCACGTTTAATGTATATGTTACTGTAAAAGTTCGAACACGGTTAATCTTAAGATTGACGTGTAAGTCTTAGGATTTACCGACATGAGTTGGTAAATGTAAGTATTTCTAAAAATACGACGATTTTTTCGAGCTTTTACCATTCGAATTCAGTATATGCTAGGTTTTACCACTGTCAGCTGGTAGATGTAGGTTTTAGGAATAAAACAATGAGTAATTCTTAATTATTTACTTTAATGTACTATTAGACAAAACAGGTACATAGTATTATAAAGGTATCATATGATAGTAATAAGTACAAACTAATACCAACTTATTTAAATTATTCTGAAAAAACACATAACGTATATCTCTGAATATCTCAATCCCTATCATATCTAACTGAATCAGTAGTTCTCTATTTGGAATTTAACAGAAATAGAAACATATTGCTTACATAAGCTAGTCTAACTTAATAATTATTTTTGTTTTTCAACATTTACCGTGCCATTAATGTAAATCCTAAGATTTACCAACGGAATGGTGGTAAGAGTTCGAATCGCAAACCTTTTGGGACATTTACCATTAGGAATTGGTAGATCTTAGGTTTTACTGGAATATCTTAGGATATACTGCAGTTCGAGCTTTTACAGTAACATATATATTTGATATATATAAAAAATACTTTGCACATAAAAAGGTACCCAATTGCAGGCCGACAGCTCGCTTGCTTCACTTTTTTTTTAATTTTTAATCCATCTGCATCTTGGCTTTTATCAGATTTTATGAGAAATGATGGCGATTAGGGAACGCAAATCCAATATATTTTTATTCCCTCCGTAATTCGTAAACTGTCAGACTGCGGCAAGTTTGAAATTGACGTGTTGCCGAAGTCTCATTTTGTATCACGTGTTTTCCTCGACAGTGGCAATTCCCAAATATTTATGGACTTCAGCATTTCGTGTTAACCACGGCGCACCACTCATACTGCTTGCTTCCTTGACACGCTTCATCGCACCCAGGGCTTAATAAAAAAATTGAAAATTGAAAAATCATTTATTCACGTAGGTAACACAATGTACACTTGTGATTCGTCATTAAAGAAATACATATTAATGCTTCTAATTTTACATTTACTGCCAGTTCCCAAATCAAGGGCGTAGAACGGAAGAGAAGAACTGGCAATAAACTCTCCGCCACTCTTTTTAATCGCCATGTTTTTTTTTTACACAACGTTTGTAAGGAGCTGCAACCATTACACCATGTTCCACATGACATCTTAAGTAATTAATAATAATAACATAAATTAAAAACAATGACTCGTCCCCTATCAGCAGGAGGCATGGTGAAATAGGAGCACGCACTTACATTCTCGTGGGAACAACACGCAAACAAATAGTCGAAATAATTAACATCACCGCATACACGAATTCAAGTACGACCAGTCACCACAAGTAGCACCCGTTCACGAGTATGACGCATGGCCAGCCATCGGCCCCCTCGCCATATTTTAGGGAGAGCGACAATAATTATTCTAGAAAGAAATAAAACAACTATCAAGTCAGTTTACTCTAATACATATGTTGAGCCATGTACGTTGTATTCTAAAAAAGCGCTATAACTCAAATAGTTCTAGAACCCTTAACAAAAATCAATTTACGAATAGCGCGAATTATCTCTTAATATAATTTCCGGACAATTATACAAATTATTGATAATATTGTTCAAAATCAGCTGACCTGCACGCTCTTTATTTAAAATGTTTTAGTGAAATGGTGATGAATTAAGGTTTTTTAAATGTGTAAGCATTAGGGATTGGAGGCAGCGTTGCCAGATTTTTTTATTGCCAAGGCGGGATTTTTGAACTTTTTGAGTTAAAAAAGCGGGAATCTCTAGTCGAAAGCGGGACATAGGTAGTAACTAAAGGTGATATTTTAAATCAGATTTACCCTATCGTTAAATACTTGTCTTCTTAGTAAAAAATTAATATTTGAAACATAACTATTTGATCCTAAAAATATTCTTTTACAATTTTTCACTTTTAAAACTTTTGGCTGTCGATTCCTCTGAGCGCACTTGATATTCTTTCCCATTCGACACGGTCCCTCTCTTTTGGTTTTGACGTCAGTTCCGTAAAACCACAGAGTAATAAACTAAGCAACTGTGCCATAGCATGATTATATTTCTTTAACTAAAATTGAACAGGATATAAATAAAAAGCTAACATTAGTAAAAAAAAATAAAATAAACAAAACTAAACCAAAAAAAGTATTCATTAGACAATTATTGCGTTTCAAACAATAGTCACAACTCTGAGGAATGAGTAAATGATATACCTGGTATCTTTTGGTAGCTGTTAAAAGAGCTGGTGCCATTTCTGATCATGGCAGTGATGTCTTGAGTTAACCCCAAAAAGCAGGAAAAAGTCTGTCCCGCGCGGGGCATTTCATTTTCATTAAAAAATCGGACGTATGCAACGCTGATTGGTGGACAGTATTCCTTTACCTAATATTCCAATATAATAAGAAACTTGACAATTTCTTCTCCTAACAAAACCTAAATTCTAACATACGAGTTACCTCTTCCAAAAAATGATCATTTCAGAACCAAGAATTAAATTTTATTATACATAATTATTATTGTTATTCCTATCAACAGTTATATTAACTTTATGTATGGGGATTCCCCGAAATCATAAAGAACAAAAACAGTTAGAAATTAGTGTTGCTAGCATAGGAGAAATACCGCCTTTAAATAAACAAAACATTGCTGAACTATAACTTTCTGCACCAATATCAGTTGTAACACCGGCCTATACTATTTTCAAATTATGAAATAGGGTCCAACCACAATGGGACAAGTATTAAATTATGTTTTTGTTTTTATCAAAGTTTAATTATATTTCGGTTTTATAAAGGCAATACACATAATTTAATACTAACTACATTCATTGCAATAAATTGTTGACTTCAGCGTGCGACTCTCATTCCTGAGGTCGTAGGTTCGATCCCCGGCATGGATTTTCTTCCTACATTCGCTCAAACGGCGGTGAAGGAAAACATCGTGTGGAAACCGGCTTGACTTAGACCCAAAACGTCGACGGCGTATGTCAGGCAAAGGATGCCGATCAGTTATTTGATTGTCTAGTATCATGATGGTCTAAGATCCCGATCATACAACGATTATTATTATATTTTAATTAATATTTAAAAAAAATATTTGTTCAAACATTTAACCGGTATGATTATTAGATAAATTCTATACCAATCGAAAGTATGAAGCCCAAAGAATATGCAAACGTTAGGTTGTTTTTAATCAATTAATTATTTATGTGTATATTTTTTATGTGACACTAAAGTTATATATACATCTTTAGTAAAAAAGAAAGTTATAGTTATACATATATAATACTACCCTGATTAAAAGTATTGATTGAAAAAAAATAAAAAAGTTTACTACATGCAAATTATAAAAAAATTTTTTTTTTAAATATTAATTAAACATACTCTGGACTGAAATTTGCTAGGCAACCCATATGGATTATATTAATTGATATATTAAATTAAATATAAAATACGTTTCATTAAATAAGCATCTCGGTGAAGGTCGTTGTATATCGGGATCTTATACTTACTAGAAACAGATAGAAATTTGAGGCCCAGACCTTAAAATGTTGTAGCGCCACTGATTAAATTTTATTTCTGTTAATACAAATATAAATTTTTATATTACACTAAAATTAATAATTTTATTTTCAATTTGTTTTTGCAATTTTTTTGGTACACAATATTTTTTGGCAACATTGTTTAAATTTTATCTTTAATCTATGAAAGCGCTTTATGATGTTTATTGGTTTTCAGATAGACTTACTAAACTAATTTTACAAATTTCATACGCATACCAAGGTAAATTCATATTTGTTTGTTTAATAAAGATTTGTTTACCCTCCTTATTTACATATATATCGTAAATGTTTGAACGAAATAATGAAGCGGTTTATTAAACGGTCACACAGCGCTTGATCGCTGAGTTATCAAAAATTATGTTATAAATACTGGAAGCGCACATTTCCGTTACTCCAGTATCAGGTATCTTGCGCTTTAAGCTTAGTTAGAAGTTCTCTGTATTCAAGTTAAAATGGTTCGTTTCTACGCTATCGATTGTGAGTCGGTCCAAAATGATTTGGGTAAAAGCATGGTTGCTAGAGTGTCCGTCGTGAATGAAGATTTAGAAACTGTTCTGGATGAGTATATTAAACCTACTCGTATTGTAGCCGACTACCGGACCTCGATATCCGGGATTAAACCCGGCTACGAAGAAAAAGCTAAACCGAAAGATGAGGTAGTCCGTCGTTTGAAGAGCATCATCAACGGGTATGTGCTTGTGGGGTATGATGTGGAAAATGACCTCGAAGCTTTAGGAATATCGCATTCTAAAGTCAAGGACGTGGCGACCTACCAGCCTTACCAAGTAAGTGCCATTATTTATTTCAGAAAAAGTACAACAATTAGTTATTATATTACAATTTTATAATCTGTCTCGTTTGGCGTATTTTGCAGAGAACACAATTTTCGTTTCTTGTTTTTGCTTCAATCTGTCTATGAAATATTGACAATTCTAAGAGGTTCTGTTGGTTCATTTTTCAATGAAATTGACGTGTAAAGGCTGTTATAATATGTACCTAATTATCTCTCTTAACCAATTTCAGTACGGCGTTTAGATGACGCAATTTCATTATCGATTTCTTTTTCAGATATCTGGCCAGAAACAGTCGCTTAAGAAATTGGCTCAACAAGAGCTTCGCTTGTCCATTCAAAATGGACCACATGACTCTGTTGAAGATGCGAAAGCTGTGATGAAGATTTATAACAAAGATCGCTTTTAATTATTTAGGTCAATGATTAATTAGCATTTTACATAAGTACAATTTAATAGTTTCTATTCCGTAAAGTTTCGTAAAATAAACGTTGAATTGAAAAAGTTTTTATTCTGCTATCTCCCTCCTTGTCCTGTTGTAGGATGTATTTGATATATTTTGGTAGGTATCTTTCTTTCAAACCACTTTTTCGTAATATTTCATTCATTTATTTAACAAATTACATTAACTCTTCACACATATTATAACAGATTACTCATGAGGCAACTATTTACATTTTCATCACATTTAAAAGTAAACCACACTACATTTAACAGTAATAGATTCAAATATTCACAAAAAAGAATCGACAAATAATGTCCCACGTTACAAATTTTTTTTAATGACTGCCAATAAGAGTTAAAAAATAGCATAGTTTCAACTGTATTTGATGTCTAGCCATTTAGACTCCCAAGATATTAATTATTTTCATTTTATAACCATTCATTAATGCCAACCCTGTGATAATCCAAATGTTTGTAAACCAATGTTCATATAAAAATAAATATTCCCAACATGCTTCTGGCTATAATTGTGATGGCGCCACTAATAAGAAGAAATCCTTGATATTATTAAATTTAGGGAAAAGTTCCAGATTAAATCATTGCAAAGCTTCTTTCTGTAAATAAGATTTTGTAAATTTATTAAATTTCGGATGGTAATTTTTCTAAACTTTAAAAAGACAAAATTATTAGTATTAATTGTCAATTAAACTAATGTAGCAAAATAACCAAATTGCCGGTTAGTTTATAGAAGCAGCGCAAATGAATAATTTCGAGATATGTTTGTTTGGTGCAGCTTTTCTTTAAGTTATTATATATCTAATAAAAACTTAAATAAATAAATAAGAACACCGAAAACATGTTTTAAGTTTTAACGAATATTTTTTTTTTCCAAATCGAGTTTTCCTCGCAATTTCAATAATATGTATCAATTTATTTACCAATAATATTGTTATTTCAACCCAAGATCTAGGAGAATACAAAGTAATGTAATAACATGAGTTATAATAATGATAATAGTATTCCCATTTTATTACCAATAATTGCAATATCCTACGTCATTGTTGGGTCTCTTGCTTTTGAATAATTCAATAAATCTTTAACTTTTAAGTGTTCGCATCTTATAGGTATTAGGTACATTTGCGGCGTTGCCGCACTTGCATGTTGTAGTCGTTATTCAAAGATTGGCAACCTCGCTCTGGCAACAGGCCGTAAGAAAGATTTTTAAAGCGACATCTCGCGGCTGTTTTCTAAACATTCGAATGATTAGGTTAATATTTGTTATTTTAATACAGCTTCTGACATCCATCGTCAAAATTTGTAATTACCACGAGAGTTACGGCTATTTTAGCATTGATTTGTCTATTTACTTTAATTGTCTTTGCTAGAGACGATGGCACGCGGCCGGACGAGATATCTTTGATTCCTTGGGTGATGGGACAGACTTTGGTATGGGATGCTACTTGTGTGGACACGTTAGCCCGTGTGGCAGTTTACCTTTAATGCTGGCAGCATTTCCTCGCTGTTTTGCGATACTTTTTCGTTGAGCGAGCTATGCACCAGCTCTGGGTTCACCGGTACTATCTATATATTATATATGTTACGGGTAATGCTAGAAGGTGGAGTAAACCTAGGTTTACTCGGGTTGACTTAGTATTACCCAAGCTTCTTGGGTAAAGTCCGAATAATAAGTAAAATAAATTTAAATTCGGGGTTTACCCATGCTCTACTCAACCCAACCTAGGTCTACCCAACTCTGGCTGGGTAATGTTAAAAATTTGTCTAATTAATTAGTGAAATGAAAATCCAAGGCCATTTTAAACATTTATTATCTGAAAAACATACAAACATAAAAATTATTTATTTGAGCAAGATAAACTGCTGTGACATTTTGAGTTGCATAATTTTCCTGCAGCTTTGCATGAACACTTCTTTGTGGCACATTTTGTTTTGCAATTACACCTTTTATAACCCTGGCCTCCTGATAGCGACTGTTCATTTGCAAGCTCTCGTAAACTTTTTTTTCTGGTGATATATTTTCGATATCAATCAGTTTATCATGACACACAGAAAACTGATTCCTTGAGAACATTTCCTCAATAGTACCACGTTCGTTTCCTAGCCTATACAGATCACCAGCTTTTTCTATAACTACCATAAGCACGTTCCGAAACTCGCCTCTTCCTCTATCGACATCTGGTATTTGGACTCTCACCGTATCTCCAACAGAACATGGAGGAAATTTTAAATTAGATAAGGCTTTCATTTTCTTAGCTTGATTTTCTAAGCTCAATCGGGCAGATAATCTATGTTTATTTATATTTTGTTGAGTAGTACAAATTTCACATAAGTTTATTTCTTGTGTACTTGTGCCTGGGTTCATACATCTACTACACTCTAATTCGTCTTTCTTTTTGGCCGTTTCTTCTGAATTTATTTCTAATAAAACGTTCCTTTCACCTTCTTTTGTATTTAAAACTTCTGTTTCGATATCGCTTCTCATCTCCGTGTTCTGTAAGTGGTAATTCTCTGATTCCAGCTCTACATTTAGTAAATCTTCTTGAGATTCTTGTCTAGATTCCGGTCCTTCTTCTTGGGATTCTGGACTAGATTCTGCTTCGGTAGTAAATTCCGTCAACATTTTCTCGAGCTCTTCCTCAGTGTGAATATTGACAATAACTTCTTTTGGAAGAGAAGACGACGCTAAACCCACCTTGACATCACTACCGAACATGGCGGTATAAGGAGCTCGTTTTATTCCATCGTGGAATGCCCTATTTTTCATTAATTGTACGAACTTCAAACCTTCTGACCAACGCTTACAATTTTCGTCGTTCATCCACGTCATAAGCATATTTTGTACGTCTTGATTTGCTCTTTCCACACTACCTTGAGACTGACTATGGCGAGGTTTGCCATGTACTATCTTCAGACCGCTCCACATCGAGCACAACTTTTCTATTACGTGATTTGCAAACTCGCGGCCATTGTCTGATTGAAGAATTGAAGGTGCGCCAAAAATACAAAATATGTCCAAAAGCTTATAAGCAACTTCTACGGCTCGTTTAGATGTTAACGCGCGCAGCTGTACAAACTTTGTCAAATGATCTTGATAGACCATTATGAATTTGAAGTCGCCGTCAGGGTTAGACTGCATGTCAATTAAATCTACTTGACAGCGACTATTCATTTCTGTTGACACCAATGGTTTGACAACAATTCCTTTTTTAGCAGACTTTAACTTTTTTTTGGCATGGTTCGCATAGTCGTAAATATAATTTGATTACTTCTTGAGTAATATTTTTATATTTTTTTTACATTCTTTTTCCATTCGATGTTTTCCTCCATGTCCAACAGCCAAATGAGTTTCATGCAAAATATCGAACATTTCATCATTAGTCACGTAATATTTAATTGTTGTCTCACTTGAAGATAGAGGAGCAATCAGTTTCTCGACGCCACTTACCGAGCACAAATCAAAACGCTTCAATCGCCGGTATTGTAAAGTAGTTTTCGATTTAGCTTCTTTTGCACTTTTTACCGAATTAATTATTTCCAAATACTGTTCGTTACTAAAGTAAAAAGAATTTAATCCTTTCGCTGAGAATAACTCTTGAAATTTTGTATCAAAACGCTCTCGAAAAGAACGTGCACTCTGTTCGGTCGCCATTTTGTCACTAAGCAAGCGGCGGCGTGGCCAGTGTTGCCAACAAGACTAATGCAAAATTTGCTAAACTGTTGTTAAAATTTAGCCAACACATTACCCAGACAGAGTTGGGTAGACCTAGGTGAGCATGGGTAAACCCCGAATTTAAATTTATTTTACTTATTATTCGGACTTTACCCAAGAAGCTTGGGTAATACTAAGTCAACCCGAGTAAACCTAGGTTTACTCCACCTTCTAGCATTACCCGTAACATATATACCAATTACCAGGCGCCAACTTAAATCTTCCATTACCACCTGTGCACAGGACAGCCATTTCAAATTATTATGTTAGTTTTTTGTCAAAACTCTTTTAATTCATATTCTGTTATTATGAAAATTGGCATACAAGCAAACAAAAGAGTTTGTATTGAAACAACATAAAAATAATAACATTGAATTAGTTTCGTTTTCTAGAAAAATCACATGCTTCTATGAGCGTCTATCAAATCCGTCACTTTACCGACTGATTACTTTGAAATGTAAAACACATGGTTTGTTTTTTAATGTAGCCGTAATATTTAGTCAATGTAGTATCCAAATATGATAAAAATATGATTTTGGATTTTTTCAAATCCGCCATTGTTCTACGATCATGACGCTATTTCTGTATTGGAATTTATAAATGATATCATTCTTCCTCTTGAATAACATTGTTTGATGTTGTATGGGCTTTGTTACAATGTTTCGGTTGAGTGTTTCTCTGAATCTTCTTATCTACGAGTTTATATAACGGAAGCGGGAGTCCTGTTAATCTTAATATGTATATATAAATTACGCGTCACGTTGTTTGTCCGCTATGGACTCCTAAATTTTTATTATTGATAGTCACAATTCTAACAGATGGCGTTGTGTTGAAAGTACCAACGTTTCACATAAGCTACAATTTAATGGTATAACCACCAAAAAAGCTTGGTGGTCCCCATGACTGGTGTTCTCCTACCGTTTCCCTTGAATAGCTTGCTACTATGTAATATAACAAAAACCTTAGCCACAACAACGCTTGGCTGGTCTGCTAGTAAAATATATAATATAAAGCCACCACAACAACTGGTCATCTCTCGTTTCATCAGTGTTTAATGGACAGTATTTACAATTTTCTTAACCTAATTAGTCATAAACCGTGTACTTACTTGAAACAACGGCCCAAAGAGTCTCCAAAGGAAGAATTATTAATTATGTTTTTGTATATATTTAATAAAGGTCAGCCAACATATCTTACCTATCTTATCCCACATATTTAAAAATACTTTGCACATTAAAAGGTACCCAATTGCAGAATGACACAGCTTGCTTCAAGCAACTGACACGCCTCCGCCTTGGCCAGGCCCTAATAATAATAATTCTAGAAATTCATACTCATAAGTTGTACTTTGATAGAGAGATATCAACAGAAAAAGCAATACACTACAATAGACCAGATATAAAACTGATTAAGTCAATAAAACAGCACATTTAATAGATATCGCCATACCCAACATCTAATTACAAGAAACAATAGCTCAATAGCATTATACAGATCATAAAAAATTAATTTAAAAGGATTCGAACCCTTAACAAAGTATCAATACTCCCTATAAATGTTCACCACCGGAATAATCCCAAAACAGTTACACGAAGCTATTAAACTGATAGACCTCTGGAAATCCATTTCTATTACCTTTCAAAAAGCAATATTAAAATACCAGAAGAATAATCCGCAAGTTTCTACAAGATAAAAAACTGAGTTCACTTGGCTTAGGCCTTTCTACGAGGATCATTCCAAACATAATAATAATAATTTATTTGTACCATACAAAAATATTATGGTGGTACAATGCGATGGCAGCAAAGAACAAAGACTGCATTTTTGCCAAAACCGATTTTTTGCCTTATATTGTCTTATTTTTTTTCTCGAAAAATGTTGTTTATTACTCCAACTTTTCAACGTATAAAAAGACATTTACACTGTTTCTTAAAAATGATTAAGTACAAACGGATACATTAGTGGTCAGCTGTTATAAACAATGATATCAGTTACTTGGCCGTTTCGTCTTGGGCGTCCGACGTTTTGAATATATAGAAACAACTTACGTTTTAAGCCAAAAAACGAAAGCAAAGTAATGTTTTTAAAAGTGTCACGATCATTGGGGACACGCGTGAAGATATGTTTATTAACTTATTGAATTTTTACATAACCTTACGTACCTTTCTGATAGCAATCCATTCGTATTATCTCTAATTTTATTAAACTTGAAATTTAAGGTTGTTAAGCGAAGCTTAAAAGGATATCTGGCAGTATTTTGAGACTAGGTACTCAGTGTTTTAGTACCAATCATAAATATATTTGTTGTTTTGGTAAAATTGGTTATATATTGTGTTATTCCCACGAGAATATAAGTGCATGTTCCTATTTCACCATGACTCCTGCTGATAGAGACAAATTTTGATTTCAATTTAAATTTTTATTATTATTAATTACTTATGATGTCATGTGGAACATGGTGTAATGGTTGCAGCTCCTTACAAACATTGTGTAAAACAAAAAACTTGGCGATTAAAAAGAGTGACGGAGAGTTTATTGTCACTTCTTCTCTTCCGTTCTACGTCCTTGATTTGAAAACTGGCAGTAAATGTAAAATTAGAAGCATTTAATATGTATTTCTTTTTTGACGTTCATAAGTGTACATTGTGTTACCTATATGAATAAATGATTTTGATTTTTGACTTATATGATTAATAGCAATAAAAATACATCATTATTAATAAGATAGTTAAAGAATAAATAATTATCGGGCCCCCAGTAGAGACGGACATATGGCAGTTGATTCAGTTTCTTAGTTATTTCAATCGGAGTAGAAAAAGATATCTACCGTATTTTGAAAAATAATAAAATTATTGATAATTAACCTATACTAAATAATAGGTAATGTTGTAATAATTAACTATTCCAAATTCGAAGAAGATGTTTTTGTTATTGTAGAAGTTATACTATTATTGCACCAAAAACGCTCTACTAAAACTAGTGTTTTTGTAGAAGACCGTTTGTTCTTTGCTGCCGTTGAATGTCTACTTCGCATAATATGTTTTACATAATAATTAAAAGGTAGAATTATAGTCAATTATTATATTATTGTATCACTATATCATCACATTATTAAAATATTTTCTCCACTTCCGTTGACTTTAAAATATTTATGTTATTGTGAAGGAATAAGGATATTTCTAGAATATACTTTTTTTTTTTTTAAAGGACAATTCACACCAATTGACCTAGTCCCATGCTAAGCTGGTGAAGCTTGTGTTATGGGTACTAGGCAACGGATATACATACATATTATAGATATTATATATACATACAGGAAAGAAATACAACAACTATCAAGGCAGTTTGCTGCACAAATTGCTCTAATATATATTTTTTTTATCCTTGCACCTCGTAGTCAAGTTACTCTAGAACTGATGCTGCTAAAGCCCAAATAGTTCTAGAACTCTTGACAAAATGCATTTGGCAATAGCGCGAATTAATAGTATCTCCAGACAATTATACAAAATATTGACAATACTGTTCAAAAACAGATGATCTGCAGTTCACACTTTATTTTTAAATGCTTAGTCTATAGTGGTAATAAATTATGGTTTAAAAAAAACAAGTTCCATAAGAAAACACCTAAACTCTAGGTATCATAAAATTTGTGTGATACGCAAAAGTCAAACTGCTATATGACCAGCAAATCCAGCATATGAGTTACCTCTTCCAAATAATGATCATTTCAGAACGAAGGTTAAAAATTTAAATTTTAAAATACATAATCGTTATTCCTATTAACAGTTATAATTACTTTATGTATGGGGCTTCCCCGAAATCATAAAGAAGAAGGACTGTTAGAAATTAGTGTTGCCAGCATAGAAGGAGAAATACCGTTTTTATGAACAAAATATAGCTGAGTTATAATTTTCTGCATCAATACCAGTTATAAGCAATATAAGAGAAATGTTTTTAATTAATAAACTTGAAACTGATATATTTAGAAAATTAATTCACTATTAAAACACGTTATAACAGTTGTAACACTGGGCTCTATTATTTTCCTATTTTGAAAAAAGAGTCCAATCATAACAACACAATGGTACAATTATTAAATTTTGTAAGTATTTGTATTTAATCAAAGTTTAATTGGTTTTATTAAATTTATTTTTGCTTTTTTTAGCACACAATATTTTCTGGCAACACTGCTTAGTTAAATCTAATCTATGTAAGCGCTTTATGATGTTTATTGGTTTTCAGATAGACTTACTAAACTAATTTTACAAATTTCATATGCATACAAATCTGAATTCATATTTGTTTGATTTTACGAGATTTGTTTATAGTGTACCCCCTAATTTTTTATAAATCTCTTAAAGCTTTAAACAAAATAATGAAGCGGTTTATTAAATGGTCACACAGCGCTTGATCGCTGAGTTATCAAAAAATATCCTATAAGTTCTTGAAGCGTACATTTCCGTTACTCCAGTCTCCAGTTACCAGTATCTTGGCTTGAGAAATGGTTCGTGTCTTCGCTATGGATTGTGAGAGGGTTCAAATTAATAAGTATGAAAGTAGGCTTTATAGAGTAACCGTCGTGAATGAAAAATATAATTGTGTCATGGATAGACATATTAAACCAGTACCCGACAACCGTCACCCGAGTTGCCGTAGACAATATAGCTCGGCAGAACCGGTAGAGGAAGTAGTCCTTGCTTTGAAGAAAATCATCAAAGAGGAAGACGTGCTTGTGGGGTTTTATGTTCAGAAAGACCTCCATGATATGGGAATGTCCCACTCTAATGTCAGGGACATGGCGCCCTACAATGCTCTCCTAGTAAGTGCTATTATTTATTTCAGTAAAAGTAAATCATAACAATTAGTTTATTAAGTATATCTAATTTAAAATCAGTCTCGTTTGGCGTGTTTTACAGAAAAAACAATTTTCTTTACTTGTTTTTGCTTTAAACTGTCTATGAATTATTGACTATTCTATTATTATTGATGTTATGTTGGTTATTTTTTCAATGTAATAGATACGTAAAGGCTTGTTACACAATATAATAAGTACCTAATTATCTCTCTTAACCAATTCCGAATGCAAGTGCGGCGTTTAGATGACGCAAATATAATATAGTATTTTTCAGGAATCTGGCCTGAAAGAGTCTCTTATGGATTTGGCTTTTCAAGAGCTTTGTTATCGCAATCCCGGACGACATTACTCTCGCTATTTTTCTGCTGCTGCTATGAACATTTACCAAAAATATAGCTTTTAATTATTTATGTAAATACCGTTTTAATGATCCCAATTTACGTGTTCTTAAATGTTCATTAATATTTTACTTTGTTCTTATTACAAATTAAGTTTCCATTCGATAAGTTTCGTAAAATAAATGTATTAATTGAAATGGTTTTAATTCCTCCTTGTTCTGTAGGATATATTTGATATCTTTTACATAGTTTAGTATAGATTTTTCTGATAAATTTCCTTGCAAGTTGCAGTTTCATTATCGTATCGTAGTTTTCTAACATCCTTCTTTCAAACCAAGTGTCAGAGTAAAGTCGTTTATTTAACTAATTACATTTACTCATTACACATCATTCCATTACAGATTATGCCATTATGGCAACTATTTACATTTTATTTTCATAACACACAAAACTAACAAAATATTTACAAAAAATGATCAATTTACAAATATTGTCCCACATTACAAATAATGTTTAATTTAAATACATGTTACATTACAAGTCGGTCACGTCCACCTCTACGTCCGCCATTTTGACTGCAAATTCTAATTTAATGACGTGGAATAAGTGATACATGTATCTTATGTTCCTTAATAAACATATTTTTTTTTTATTCAACTGTGGATGGGTCTGTGTCTGAGGGATGTCTCATGGGTCATGGGATGGAGGCATGGAGGCTGGAGAACACTGCACAGGCGAATCGCGAATATTCATGCGTATATTCACATCGAGCGAAAATTCAATGTCAGTCGCCACCTTAAGGCCGATTTACATTATCATTAGTGTTTAGTAGAGTGCTTTAGGATAGTACTTGTTGAAACTGTAAACGCTACTTGCTTTAGTAAACCTACGCTAAAGAACTTGCCTTTCAAGTTGTACTAAAGCACTCTCCTAAACACTAAGATATGTAAATCGGCCTT
This sequence comes from Pieris macdunnoughi, assembly GCA_905332375.1. Classification (NCBI taxonomy): domain Eukaryota; kingdom Metazoa; phylum Arthropoda; class Insecta; order Lepidoptera; family Pieridae; genus Pieris; species Pieris macdunnoughi. The sequence continues at coordinate 962,558 of CAJOBZ010000047.1, forward strand.
TAATAAAAGTCATTCTGAGCATTTTGAAATAAGCTTATTATATTATTCGTCTGAGCAAACAATTAAAAAATGCTAGCGAAATGCGAATGAGTGTGATGGCGCCAGTGATAACAAGAAATTGATATCTTTACATTAAGGGAACAGTTCAAGATTCAATTACTGCAAAGTTTTGCTAAAACTTATTTGTCATCTTTATAACATAAACAATTTTTTAACCGGTAAATAAGATTTTGTAAATATTAAATTTCGGATCCAAATCATGACATCTTCAATACGTATCGCTAGATAGCATTAAAACAATTCAGCGTTTGTAGTGTTTTGTCACAATCATTATCACATGCAAATTACTACTAGATGGTGCTCTCCACACATTTATAAACAAATTCTTGAACCAGTTAGAGTGAAGAGAAAAGGAAATGCGGGTGTAACAATAGTCGAGGCATGAAGTGATTTGTTAAAAATATATTTTTGTACTGATTTCATTTATTTATTTTTAGTACCGGTGGTAATTTTTATAAACTTTAAAAAGACAAAAGTATTAATTGTTAATTAAACCAATTTAGCAAAAGAACCAAATTGCCGGGTAAAGTATATTATACAGTATACACCCAGGAAGAAAAAATACTAAAATCGCAATTTTATCGTTGCGTAATTTTTACTTCAAATCGATAAATTAAATAAAAACTCAACATTAATGCTTTGTTTGATTTGATTGATCGCAAACATCAATTTTAATCTAATTTTCTGTCTTCTTTGCCGATGAGTAGGGATGCCTACAAATTCAAATTTAATGACGTGGAATAAGTGATACATCTATCTTATGTTCCATAATAAACAAATTTTTTATTTTATTTTTAAATTCTTGTATCTAAATACTGAATAAAACAAAGTCGTGTTAGTTATACCACTTATAACTCAAGATCGGCTGGACCGATGTTAGTTATCTCTTTTTAGGTGGATTCTTCTCCGCTCCGAATAGCAAAATAAATAATAAAATATCGGGCAAGTTATCGGATAATAATAAATAAATAAATTCATTTTACGAATGCAAACAGCATGTGGTGCCATCTGTTGACAAAACTACGCATATAAAAGGAACCTAGTCAAATCGCGACGGTATTCAAAGGTTTTTTTAAAAAGGAAAACTTTATTAAGTAAATTACACTTAATATTCTTAACTTATAGTCGATATGAGACTCTTATTCTAAGGTGGTCGATATTAGACCCTAATCCTAAGGTGGTCGATGCAAGACCCTATCACTATGGTGGCCGATATTAGACTGCCTTTAATATAATTATAATCTTACAGCTAAAACCCCTTACATGATAACTTTGATTCGTGGTACACAATGGAATAATAAGACTAAGCATTGATTGCATTAACGCTTATAGTGCGTTTTGGGTATCTGTGTGACATTGTAACTTTTCCCTCCTTAAGCTCGAAATCATCTGAAGAACAATTTTTCGGAGGATGGTTTCGGCCTTGAAATATTATACATGTTTTTATCTTTTTGTATGCCAGAAAGGATATAAGACTTAAAATTAAAATTACATATAGAATTATTGTCCCTAAACTGACACTATTGGTTTTCACTACACTATCACTTTGATTTTCACTGTTTTGTAGGGCGTATGATAATACTTTTAAATTGGTTAAATCAACCCCATTCAGCTTAACAGGATTAATGTTGCTCTGGATACTGATCTTCAAATTTTCAGGTAAATTTACTAGCGGCAGCTTTTGAGATATAAGCTTCTCACCGTTACTGCTATGTATTCTTAAATTGTGATTTGCAATGTTATATTGGCATTTATCTTCTATGGTTAATAAGTAAGTATTTATGAGAGTGTAATGTAAAATTTAATTATCACAGGTTCTAACCAGATCAACAGGTGATTTAGAGTAGATTATCCATCGGTTAATCTGTAAAAGTTCTACTTTAATTTCTTCGAATTCTATTGGAATTTGTTTGCAAGAGACGTTGTGAGAATATTTCATCAGGTCCAGGATACAAGTGTCTTCAACAGGTACCATGGTCTGCAGCTCATCACAGAGGTATATTTCTTCTTCTATATTCTTACATGGTGTCGACAGCGATTTCGCTTTCAACCCCTTCGCAATAAGGTAAGGATACTTGGGTAATATTATTAAGGTAAGGTTTGTTTCAGGTTGGGTGATAGGTAAGGGTACAATTTTATAATAAAAATAAGTTTCTTTCTTAACTAAGGGTATTTCTAATACTAGAGTAATAACATTGTTCTTAAAATACGATTTCAATGTCATGGACTGTTCAATTCTTACAATATTTTCAGGAATTACTTTAAATATCAGCTTATCTGTTTTCTCTATGATTCTAAGTACATTAATGAGTTCATTAGTATTAATTATAGATTGATGTAATACGCCCATTCTACTGAATGCTAAAATGTTTTCAATCTCGGTCAATTTTGTGTAAATTATTTGAAAATTATGTAAGAAGGAATTATAGATATGTGTTATTTGGTTAACATGTGAAATAATTGAAATGTCTTTAATATTTTTATTAATTTTATTAATTGCATCACTTAATTGTTCGAGATTGTTTGTAATATTTATAGTAGAGTTTGCAACAAGTCTTATCATTTCGGATATAACAGTAGTTTTCTTTTCCAGAGAATGTTCACGAGATTTTACATTTTTTATTAAGTTGTCATATTTAATAGCATCATCGTAATCCAAATTTCCTGTTATCATTTTAACTAGAGATCCCAAAGGATTAATGAGTCCTCTTTTCTGTCTATTAATTGGTACAATTTCTGAATATTTGTTTAATGTGATATTTAACATATAATTAACTTGAAGCTTAACATCATTGAAGTATATTAACGAAGAGCTACTGGTATTTAACTGTAATTCTACTATTCTATTTAGTTCTATATACCTATGCATATTAAATTCTAATTCTTCCTTAATAAGTTTAATATCTAATGTCTTAATTACTATCCACTTATCATACGTAATCATAGCGGTTCCTTCTCTAAGAGGGAGAACGCCTGGATTCTTCTCAACCTTTTGAAGTTGAAGGGCCCGGATCGTTACTGCTTGGGTCACTAGCAGGACGAACCTGTGGGGGACGTTTTATGTCTTTTATTGGAACATTTTTATCTTTTGTGCTAGTTTCTACCAATACTACATTTCTTTTTATTTTACCCTTAACTTTTGCTTTTTCATACCTGGGCTTATCCTTGCTTCTACGTCGGTTTATGCCTTTAATAAAAACATTATCACCTTCATTTAAATCAAAATTAGTTTCTCCTACTCTACTTTGTTGAACTTTTTCTTTCCTAGTTCCTATTTTATCGGTTAAGTATTTGTATAAGTAGTGAGTTCTTTTTGCATGATCCCTAACTAGTTGTTGAATATATTCTTTATCAAAGTTTAAATTGAATTGATTGTTATTTTCCGTGTGACCAAATACTACTTCAAACGGAGTGAGACCTGTTACTGAATGCATTGTTTGATTGTAAGCCATTATAGCATAAGTCATCACTGATGTAGCATCTGTGAATTTATGTTCATATTTCGCAAGTCTATATATTTCTAAAATTGTGGAATGGAATCGTTCTATTAATCCCATTGAGTTTGGATTATTAGGGGTGCCTATGTGAATGTCTATTTTATACAATGTCATTAAGTCTTTCATGAGTTTATTATTGAATTCAGAACCAGGGTCTGAACTGATTTTAGTAGGTACGCCGTAGAATGAAAAATACTTTATAAGTGCCCTGACTACTTCAGGTGTTGATCTATCTGGGATTTCAAAAGCTTGTGCTAACTTACTAAATGCGTCTAATATGGTTAAGTAATATTTTCCTTCTATGGAGAATAAATCTATAAATAATTCTTGAAAAGGTCTTGATTGAGTTTGTGTAAGTTGTAATTGAGGTTTAAATGGTCTACGATCGTATTTCATACGTTTACAAGTGTCGCATGAATTTATTAAACTGGTTACGGTTTCTTCTAAATTTGTCCAAAAATAAACTCGTTTTAAATGAGAAATTGTTTCTTTAATACCTCGGTGACAGGTTTTGCCTACGTGATACTTCATTACTATTTCCTCTTGTTCTTTTTCGTCAATGACATTAATTACTCTTTCAGTGCATTCATAAAGCTTTACGGTTTCTTTTCTAAATAATGAAATTAATACTTGTGTGAATAATTGTCGGTGTGCTTTATTTTCGTAATAGATAAAGTATTTAATTTTGGGTCTAATATATTCTTTAAGAAATTTTTTTATTAACTCGGAATTATCTAGGGGTAAGTGAACCTCTAAAATCTTTTGCTTGGGATGTAAGCGAATTTTAACTGAAAGTTCATTTTTAAACCATGGGTATATTAATATTTGGTTTGGTTTTGTATCTATAGCTTCGTAAAGTATGGGAATGCCATCTGTGTCCATATCTTCAGCAGAATGTGCTGTATCTGTACTATAGTTTATTGTTAATGTGCGTGATGATGACCTGGAATTAACTCGAGATGGAATAGACCTAGATATTTCAGAAAAAGACATAGAGTTACTGTTATCGTTTTCAGGTTCTTTACTTTGGTTGTTTTGTCCTAATCGTGTTATTGAATCAGTTAATTCTTGAATATAGTCTTCAAGATTTTTATCAGAGTTATCTACATTAACTACCATTGATTGATTATCTTTATCGTTTTTACCTAAAGCATTTAATTTAATACGTGAGAGAGCATCAGCATTGGTGTTTTGCTTTCCATTCTTATGAATGACTTTAAAGTTGTATTCAGCTAATCTGAGTTTATATCTAGTCAATTTACTATTTGGTTCTTTAAGAGAATCTAGCCAAGCTAATGGTCTATGGTCTGTATAAATTGTAAATTTTGTTCCATATAGGTATGGACGAAAGTGTTTAACTGCCCATACTATCGCTAATAACTCTTTTTCTATAGTACTGTAACGTTTTTCTGTGTCATTCAAAGTTCTACTAGCATATGCTATTGGTTTATCACTTCCTACTTGGCCCTGCGAGAGTACAGCTCCAAGTGCATAGTCAGATGTGTCAGTTGTCAAAATAAAAGGCTTTGTAAAGTCGGGATATTGAAGTAATGGTGCATTAACAAGAAGTTCTTTGCATTTTTCAAATGATTTTAAATAATTTTCATTAATTACAATTTTACTGTTCTTTTTTAGACATGCTGTCATGGGTTGTGTAATCTTTGAGAAGTCTTTTATAAATTTTCGATAATAACCAATAAGTCCGAGAAAGCTCTTAATTTCTGTCGTAGTTTTTGGTACTGGGTAATTAAGTATAGCGTCTATTTTGTCGGTATTTGGTTTTAGTCCGTCAGGTGTAATTGTATGTCCTAAGTAATTTGTTTCTTTGCAAAGGAATTCCGATTTATCGAGTTGGACTTTAAGGTTGGTCTTTCTAAGTCTGTCGAATACTAGTTTTAGTTTTATTAGGTGTTCGTCGAGGCTAGATGAAAAGATAATTATATCATCTAAGTAAATTAAGCAATGTATGCCCTGCAGTCCTCTAAGAATATTGTCCATTGCTCGTTGGAATGTCGCTGGTGCGGTCTTTAACCCAAACGGCATTCGAAGGAACTCATAGTGTCCAAATTGAGTTGAAAAGGCAGTTTTAGGTTGGTCTTCTTTTTCTATTTCCAGTTGGTGATAGCCACTAGCTAAATCAAGTACTGAGAAGTAACAGCTTTTACCTAGTTTGTCAAAGAGGTCAGTTATATTAGGTAATGGATATTTATCGTCTATTGTAATGTCATTCAGTCTTCTATAGTCAACAACCATCCTAAACTTCTTTTCACCACTAGCGTCGATTTTTTTTGGTACGAGGTGTACAGGTGCACACCATGGAGAATTAGATTCTTGTATTACATTATCTTTTAAAAGTTTATCTATTTGATTTCTAATTTCAACAGCTTCAGCTGGAGATTGACGATAAGGCTTTACGTAAATTGGGTCTTCATTAGTTGTACGAATTTTATGCTTAACTTGATTAGAAAAACTTAATGGTATATGCTCGCTGTAAAAAATATCTCTATATTCAAAACACAAATTAAAAATTTTAGTTCTTTCTTCCTCATTCATATGTTCAAAACGTAATTTAGACAAATTTTGTTTCAGAATTTTATCAATTTTATAATCATTAATTGTTTGAGTATTATTTATATTAATTATTTCTTCATTGTAACTTGTAACTATCAGAGGTTCAGTGATTTTAATTTCATAGTTTTTATCAGATGAATTTTGTATTATAGTGGTAGCATAACCGTTTTCGCATTTTACAAGAGCAGATGGTGTTCTTATACCTTTACCAAAATTAATTGAATTTAATATTGCTTGTCCATTAGGAAGATTAACAGGAACCTTAACACGAGTTTCAGATCGTGCATCAACATGAATGCCAAAAGGTGGACTATAAATAATTGGTATTTCTGTGTCACGAGTTCTTAAAATTTGATTTTTCATGTCTATATTAGCGTCAAGTTGTTTTAATAGGTCTGATCCTATTAAACCGCCATAATCGCTATCCACATTATAGATATAAAATTTATGATAATCTGTACTACAAAAAGTTTTAAAGAGAGGTATATAAATTACTTCGTTATGGTGACTCTGTGCGTGTGTACTCACGACTTCGAATGGCTCATAATATTTAAATTCTGTCAAATACTTATTTACTATTTCAGGACTTATAAAGGATCTTGAACTACCTGTGTCTATCATAAACTTACTATTTATTTCGGGAATTTCAATATGTGGCAACTTTAAAGCACCGTGATGATTTAAATGTATTAGTTCGGTTTGTCGGTTATTGAGGCTTGTGTATGAAAATTTTCAGGTTCTGAGGTCTCAACCGCTTCTTCTGAATTTTGTTCTAAGTGACAATAATTATCTGGTGTAAAATCATTCGGATCTATATTATAATATTCATAGGGATAATTATCTTCGTGTGTATAAAATGTTTCATGATCGTCATCTGTGTAATTATTCATATCGTCGTTCATGTAATTTGTATAAAATAAATTATTTGATGTTCTTGGTGTCATAAAATTTGGCTTAGCTTGAGGCGCCGTTCGCATCGATACATCGTTATCATATCTATGCACCGGTTTTGGTTGATGATTTTGTGGGATACCAAATTTAAATTGTTGTTGATTCGCTGTTTGGGGGAATGGCCTGTATCCAAATTGAGGTGGTCCACCACCAAACTTAAATTGTGAATTATTAGGATTATTAGGATTATATATCCCTTGCTTTTGGTTGGTACCGAATTTAAAATTAGAGAAATTAGGTTTAAATCCTTGAGGTTGTTGTTGTGATTGTATTCCGAATTTGAAATTCATTGGAGGCTTATTTTGGTATTGGGGTAATTGATTAAACTTATTAAAATTATTTTGTGAAAAATTATTTCGTGATAAATTATTTTGTGGTAAATTATTTTGTGGAAAATTATTTTGTGTTAAATTATTTTTTTCATTAATATTTTGAGTATATTTTTGTCTATTAACACTCCGTGATTTATATTGGTTAAGGAAATTTACTTCTTCCATTACTACACTGAGCGCGTCTTCTAGAGTTGTACATCTATGTAATCGGACAACGCGTATCATATCTTCGGGCAAATTGAAAAGGAAAACATTTAAACATGTATGGTTATATATATTCATCTTCGCGTTCTTAATATTCTCGTCCTCTATTAAATTAATTTTTGAAAATAATGTGCTACGGACGCTTTGGATTCGATTACAAAAGCTTAAATATGACTCGCCTTGATTAATTTTAATATTTTCTAATTCAATCGAAATACATTCTTCAGTTCTAGGATCTCCGAAATGTTGGATAAGAGTTGTTTTAAGCTCCTCCCAATTATTGATGTCTTGTCTCTCGCTTATTAAGTGGCTCGCCTTACCTCTAAGGCGGCTTGTTATAACATGAAATATGTATATATCTTGTGCTATATTCGGACGTTCTGGCCTAAAGGCTCTAATGACATACTCACTTTTCTTTAGAAATAAATTTAATAGTTTTTGTTCCCCATCGAACTTAGGTATGATATTTAGAATATCAGTTGGAATAGTGCGTATTTCTTGCATTTTTAAGAAAAATATTTATTACAATTAATTAAAAAGTTTTAAATTTATATTCTTTACTTACTTACTAATTCAATATAATTTTCTTTTGTTTTCAATTAAAATCTTTATCAACTTAAAATTACTTAAATCTATTTTACACAATACACAGTCAAACGGAAATAAAATGGGACAGGTTGGAATGCGAAGAGGTTTACTCACATAAGTCTGCAACCCATTTCTTCTATTTATAACTGCTGAATCTTCTTTCACTTTTTGACCTTTTACCGTCGAATTACGCGATCAATAATGACTTATTTGTTTGGTCGTAAAATATCCGTTAAATGCGTAAAAACACACGCGCAACCCTACACTCAGACTGATTTTAAGTCTTCACAGGCACAGGATCACGACGGATATCCTACCGGCTGCGCCAGTCAAATCGCGACGGTATTCAAAGGTTTTTTTAAAAAGGAAAACTTTATTAAGTAAATTACACTTAATATTCTTAACTTATAGTCGATATGAGACTCTTATTCTAAGGTGGTCGATATTAGACCCTAATCCTAAGGTGGTCGATGCAAGACCCTATCACTATGGTGGCCGATATTAGACTGCCTTTAATATAATTATAATCTTACAGCTAAAACCCCTTACATGATAACTTTGATTCGTGGTACACAATGGAATAATAAGACTAAGCATTGATTGCATTAATGCTTATGGTGCGTTCTGGATATCTGTGTGACATTGTAACTACCTACCACTTTGTTCTTGCGCCGGATAACAAAACAAAAAATGTTGTATATCAGAAAGTGCTTTAACATGCAGTATAGCCATATTGGCGCTAGAGATGAAGAGGCCTAATGTGTAAAACTGCCATTCTTCTTTCGCAATGGCACGCAATAAAACATTTCTGTATTTGCAAAAATGTTATTAATGTTATTAAGTACCTTAATGAAATACTAATTAAGTTTAACTAAAGTTAACACGATATTGTTAGACTGTTAGGCGGAACGAAGTTCGCCGGGTCAGCTAGTTTTATATAATGGTGAGAATATAAATAGTTTTGTTCACTAGCTAAACTCCTAAATTAATGAAAACACTTAATGTCTCGTGATATAATAGCACTTTGCTCTGGCTTACGTTATAGATGAGTTTCAAATATTGAGACTTTGTATCACTGTCAGCAAGCCTTAGTGCTTCCAAGAGTTATGCTTCTCTCCCTTCTACTATTGAACGTAATCCCTGAACAAAGGCTTTGTAGATGTGTTCAAAGCCATATTCACCAAGTAGCGCTGTATTGTTTCTTTTTTTAGCTGATTCTGACGAGTCAGTCTTCCGCGTTTCCAAGTAGATGGCGTGAAATCAGGTGTTACTTCTTCATAGTTCAGTAAAGTTAACAAATATTCTGGAACCAATTATTGCAGTTCTTTCTAAAAATTAATTCTTTTTCCTCGACGCTTCTGCCCATCGTCTATTAAAGGGAGGAATAAGATTACATTGAATATCACTGATAATAAGACAAAAGTCTTCGGAAACATGATTTTTCTTTTAAAACTGTCGATAGAGCTCCTAAGAAACCATATATATCTTTATATATGATTTAATAATAAAGGGTAGTGTGCATTTTGTTGATTAAAATTATACCGCGAAATGTAAAGCAACGGGTGACATTGGCAACTGTCAAATAAAAAGTCTCGACGAAGTTACAAAACTGTCACTTATACTACTATTACTATTATTACTTACTGTTAATTTCTTTTATATAAATATAATCCTAAAACCTACTATTTAAATGTTATATGTATATGAAATTTGTACGACACCTTATAACTATTCCTACAAATTTTTGGATGAAATTAATTTTATAAGATTGAAGCGAACTGATATAAAATAGACATTCTAGGACATACTTTGCGGAATTAAAAAACTACTGCAAATGAAAATCATGCAAAATCACTATATTATATTAAAGTTACACTCTTACACTATTCAATAAACTATTAAAAGTGCGTCAAGACAATAACCACATTAGTAAAAACTATTTTTGATATGCCGTTGTTCTACCATTTCACATAGTGCGCCGATAAAATTCATTCAGTTCATTCTCTTTTAGGTATCCCCACCCTTTAGGAGATGTAATAAATAATAAAACATTTGGAAAATTAAAATTTATTATCTTAGGTTAACAATTCCTAGTATGACTTATATTTTCTTAGAATATTCTAGTTATTGATTCTTATTAGGACGTAATTTTGACAGACCTAAAATACTTTTGCGCGCGTAAAAACTTTGGACAGCTCATTTGTCAGAAACTATCTCGTTATAACTGTCGAAGAGAAAATTAAACCACCCTAATTACATGTTTGTATTTTAATAAAACTATTTTAGCTGTTATAAATTCGAACTTATTATCAACGGATTATATGTTTGAAATTATAATTTTTTTTTTCTACAATCTTTATTATGACGTCATAGCCTGGATAGCCTTTAACCTTAAGGGCCGCAGTAGCAGAGCAGTTCCTGGGCAAACCGTCAGTCAAGACCGACTGCAACATGCGGTCCGTCTATGGCCACTGGGGCCTTTGGAATTATAGTTAGACTAGTCAAGGAGGTCAAAAGAGCAGCCTTCTTTCACAATGTCTACATTTCAATACATTCTAATCATAATATCCATCTGTCAACTTGATAACAAATTCGATTTTATATCCGCTAGAAAGTTTTTAAAACTTCTCAAATCATATATGTATTTGTATCAAATCTCCTAAACTCAAACACTTTAAATAATCTTAAACCCTGATAATTGTGGTACATATACTTGATATTTGACATATGAAAGTATGTTCGTCAGAAATTTAATCAGATGGCTCAAAACATTTTTTGCCTTGACATAGAAGCAAGTATATGGTAACAAGTTTCATACAATTTTTGACCATGTTTTATAAAAATACTTTTGCTTAAAAGAAATTTATTATTGAAAGGCAACATAATCGAATTTTTTAATAGTTTTTTCATGTTGTTCAGAAAATAGTTTTAAATAAGAAAGCTTTTCCTTTACTAAATTCAAGGCAATTATAGAAAATGGACTGAGTGGCAAAAATAAATAAATTAAAATAATAATTTTTCCAGGATTACAAAGAACTTTTCAGAAATCATTTTTGTTTTTAAAGAGCAAATTAATAAATTCTCAGTCCATTTAATATTGCTATATCATTAATAAATGTTATGTCTCAACAAATTTACGACTATATCCCCTTTTTTCACTTAAAGCTTGCTCCCAGGTTTTGCCAACTGTGCAGTAGAGCTGCATCGTAGCTCGGGCATCCTCAACAGAGCTGTGTTCCCCGTGTTGAATATCTATACCTAGTATTTCTTTCGCTAGACGTTTGAGGGACGGTGTGCTGCCTTTAGTGATCTGAAATTTGATAAGTCTTTAGTAAGATTTGATCAAACAGTATTTGAAATATTGTTGAAGACTGATCTATGATATCTGACTATCAATCTATGTATATTTATATAAATCTATCAATATCTTATGTCTCGGAAGTCTTCAACATGCCATTTCACTAACATTCTTTTAGCTAGCTTGAAACCAATAATCATTTGTCATTAAATTAACTAAATTAATTAATATAATTTTAAAGTTTAATTAGTTAGGGGTTAGGGTTAGGGTTGAAGGACTCCTTTCTCCGCAATTAGACTCGAGGTTGGTCCGTTGTGCGTACGAGTCCTGGCTAATTTAGCCAGCCTAGCTCCTTCCAGAAGCACAGAAGTCTCCTGGGCACTTCACAGGCTTCCCGGAGCGACCTGTTTAATTAGTTAATATTATATTAAAGATGCATTACCTTTCTAAATGGTTTATATTTTGATGTGTCTCTTATACATTTCTTAGGATGTGATAAGAATAGCACACTTAAATCAGTCTTGAGTGAATGGCCTACTACAATGCGTCCTTTTAATATCTCAGAAACTTCTTTTTGTACTATTATAAAGTCTTCACCATTTAATAAATCCTCTTTTCTAACTCCACTTATACTAGTTCTATAGTCTACAACTTCTTCTCGCGGTTTAACAAACTTGTCGTAAATACAGTCACCGAACTTATTAACTAAAGATACTCTAGCTATCATATGATCGTCTCCATTGTAACCTATTCCAACCATCTCACAATCCATTGCTATAAACTTAGTGAGTTTATTTTTTTTATCTTTCCTAGTTTCCTCTTTAACATTATCTACTTCATCATTGTCCAATTCTGTTAATTTATTATTCAATTTTAAAGTTTTCATGTTGTTTGCAACATTGTTTTGTTGATTAGTTTTCTTCTTTCTGTCGCGACGAAATGTACCTTTAAACGATTCTTTTTTATCCGTATCTTCTTTCTTTTCACTTTTTTTGTCCATGAAGGTTGTTAAATGCATAAGTTTTTGCCAATTTGCATCAATAACACCTCTTTTAACAATTGTTTGGTTAGGTTTCCCTATTGGGTTCCTTTTAAGTTTCTTATTATTTTCGACCATGTTTACATTGAAAACTTGATGAATAAGTTTACTAAAGATGTAATAAGCAAACACGAAAACACGGAAAACAGTGTTCAGCACAAAATCGATAATAAATAGCAACCGTATAAGTAAGTCGTGAAAGGAAATTAACATTTATATATATTTTAGCAACTGTATTAATATATTATTGTATTAATCCACATGGCTTCTCTACACTTGTCGTCTATGGTTTATGACAATTGACAAATATTAACAGTTATAAAATGGGCCCTATCTATATATTATTATTTCGTTAACATTTTTTTTTCCTTTCTTGGCCTGCACGGTTTGTGCATCAGCCATGCATGAATTTGGAAAAGAATCAGATAAATTTAGTATTTAAGTACATAAATGGTTATAATGTTATATTGTTATGAAAAATGAAACTGGCTAAAATTCTATATACACCAATATTTATATTAGATAAAAGGACAGAAATTGAAGTAGGAAAAGGAATTTTAATTAATTAATTAAAATCCCCAACGTCATTGCCACACTTACATATATCGTTAGGCAAAAGGTTAAAGTTAAGGTTAAGCCATGCCAAATGCACGGGAATGCATGCATGGCCCAGCCTCATTTGTTAACATTGAATATTTTTTTAATTCAATTTATTAAAGTTTAATAAAATCTTGTATTTATTTTTGTGACATGTAACCCTTAATAATCAAACAAAAAGTATAGAACTTTCGTTTAAAAATGTTAGATGAAAGATTGCGCCAAATGTGAGATATTTAAATTATTATTTACGTTGCTTACGGCAATACACAATTGTTGTGACTTTATAATATATATATTTTTAATATATATATATATATTTTTAATATACTTATATTCGTTGGTCATATAAGTTTAATATTATCATGTTTCTGAATTGTGTTATCGAGTTGAAACTTGAAAGTGACATTTGAGTTTTGACAAAACATCAATTGCCAATATTACAAAAACAATATTTAATGTTTTTATTTTGATTTACAATTTACACTAATCATTGATGTTTCGCCTCAGAAGTGAAGTTATTATTACTATTTAAAAGCCGCAATGTATATGACGATATTTTAAATTACAATTTTATATTAGGTGATCTATTACACAAGAATGTAAATAAACAAAATTGTCTCTAAATGTCAAAAGTCGGCCGACGGCGACGTGTTTTTGTGGTGGGGAATATTTACGTGAAAATGTATGAAGGTGATGTGGAACGCAATCAGTATACACTTTCTAATCGTGGTGATCGGTCTCGATAAGATATAGTTCTTTTGCCGCGCATCAAAAAATGTCGTTCGAAAATCTTAAGGATTATGTGAGTGCCCATGGTCAAGAACATCTTATCAAGTATTGGCCGGAACTTAATGACAATGAGCGGGAACAGTTGGCGGGAGAGATCCGGAAGTTAGATCTGGCGGAAATGAATGAAACTTTCCACAGAGCGAACGAAACTCCAAAAGTAATATTGGAAAAATTAGATGACGAATTAAAACCTATTCCACAAACACACTATGAAGCTGTTCCCAGCTTAACTGAGGAAAAAATTATGGAGTATGAAAATATAGGTTTACAAGAGATTTCTGATGGAAAAGTTGGTGTATTGCTTCTCGCGGGCGGGCAAGCCACAAGGCTTGGATTTGGACACCCTAAAGGCATGTATGATGTTGGTTTACCATCACACAAAACCCTGTTTCAAATCCAAGCAGAAAGAATTCTTCGTGTGCAGCAAATGGCAGAAGAAAAAACAGGCAAATTTGGTAATATTACTTGGTATATTATGACTTCTGAGCATACAAAAGCTCCTACAGCGAAATACTTCAAAGATCATTCCTTCTTTGGCTTAAATGAAGGAAACATAGTATACTTTAAGCAGGGTACACTTCCCTGTTTTGATTTTGAAGGAAAAATTCTACTTGATGAAAAACATCATATTGCCTCTGCTCCAGATGGAAATGGAGGCCTTTACCGTGCATTGAAAAGTCAAGGCATTCTAGAAGATATCAAAAAGCGCGGTATCCAGCACCTACATGGTCACTCTGTAGATAACATTCTAATTAAAGTGGCAGATCCAGTATTTATTGGTTATTGCAAGAGTAAAAATGCTGATTGTGCTGCAAAAGTTGTTCAGAAATCTTCACCAAGTGAAGCAGTTGGTGTGGTATGTAGAGTGAATGGACATTATAAAGTGGTGGAGTACTCTGAGTTGACCGATGAAGTTGCAAACAGACGAAACCAGGATGGACGCCTAACATTCTCTGCTGGAAACATATGCAACCATTATTTCTCAGCTGATTTTCTTCTAAAAATTTCAGACTTTGAACGGAAACTAAAGCTCCATGTTGCAAAAAAGAAAATACCATATGTTAATGATGGAATAAAAATAAAACCAACTGAACCAAACGGTATTAAAATGGAGAAGTTCATATTTGATGTGTTTGAATTTGCTGAGAATTTCATATGCTTAGAAGTGGCTAGAGATGTTGAATTTTCAGCTTTGAAAAATTCAGATTCAGCAAAGAAAGATTGCCCATCAACTGCTCGGGAAGACTTATTGACACTTCACAGGAAATATATCAGGGAAGCAGGTGGTATTATAACTGATGATATTGACGTTGAAATTTCTCCCCTACTTTCCTACGGAGGAGAAAATTTGAGGGAGTTTGTTGAAAATGAAGTGTTCACAATTTCACCATTCCATTTAAGCGGTATTCATGAAAGTAATGGTTATCAAAATGGCAATCATTAATCAGATTATAATCTGATAAATATCATTATCAGTATACACACTTGAAAAATTAATTATATTAAAACTCCTTTGATTTTATACAGAACAGGTTCATAATTTCTCAAAATGTAAAAAGTTTGTTTAAAAACATTTTAATATTAATTCCAATTGAATCAGTCTATATGACTGATTTACTAAATAATTGTAATTGAAACGCCTTTAAAAAATGTAAATATAAGATCAGAAAAGCTTGCCTTAGCATTTAGTAAACAAAAATTTAGGCGGGAAAACTGCATACTGCCATTAAGATAATGTCAATGTCATTTACTAACAAGCAATAATGTTTCCTATAATTAATGACCTACGATTATTAATCTACAATTCGTAGAAATTACGATTGGTTAAAGACTAGCCGATCTTTAGTTTATTCTACGTATATTATACCGAAACATATTTATCTACCGTTCTATTTATGTTCTCTACAATTTTTATAGTATTTATAATTAATACATTTACCTGAATCACACGAGAATCTATATACTAGACGATTAATACGGAAACTATTCTTAGGGATTCGTTTTAACGGATCGATCCAACGATGTTCACTTTTGTAAGTGTATCAATAATTAGAAAATTTATTAAAAAGTTATGGTAAAAATACGGATCCGTGTGCTATGAAGTCAAAAATACTGTGTTTAACATAGGTTATATGATTTTTTCTGTGCTATGTATTAAATTTCTTCCAAATTTCTAGTCAACGGTCATAATCACAATGAATTTATTATGTACATATGTAATATACGTTTTTAGTATTTATAGAAACGCTAGTAATTTGTATGGTATATATTTGTTTAATATACCGGGAGTAAAATAAATATAATACTACCATCACGAATAATAGTTCGTCAATTGTTGATTGGCGAAAAATTTCAAAATATGTCAACATTTTTCAGTCATAATATAGCTCCACTAATCAGACAATATAAACGGTATTAGTTTCGTAGAAAAAAATACTCGCAGATTCAATTTGTTATCTATTGCCAAAAAGAAAATTAGAAAAATTCCTTTTTTAAAATTGACAAGCATTTGTTTTTTTGTTCTGCAGAGTTTTTATTTGGTAATAAAACCTCTCGGTGACAATATAGCGAAATTAAATTGAACTATTTTAATCTTAGTTATACAAGCTTCCAGCAAAATGTATTATAATGAAAGAACATAAAATCTTTATGCTTTACGCAATTGCTATCCATTAATGGATGTTTATATTTTATATAATTGTTATAGTTGTTTATGTAAATATATTACAAATTGTTAGGCCCTTTGCCTCGCAAGGCTTATAATTTGAAAATTCCATGTACTTACTTAATTTTTAGATTTTAAACGTTATTAAATTGTTAGATTTTTATGTACATATATGAAATATGCAATAAATAATTATACTGAAAATTCTTGTTTCTTAATCGACCAATTTCTTAAAGAGCCCTACTTGGAATCGTCCATTTTATCTCAATTAATAATTATATCTAATTTTGAGCAACGGCCTCGAAACTAATAGTCCAAAATGAATGCACCTTTTTAGTCGAAGAAAGAATTCAAAAAATAATTTTGTCAGTAAATATAATTTAAAGATGTACAGTAAAATGAGAACTCCCCCTAGGACTCCCTTTGCCGTAAAAAATCTTGGTTTTCGGTCTGTTATTGTAATATCACTGTTATTTGCTAAGAAAAATAGTACATAACAGAGATTCTCTTAATAGACATTGTAAGTATTGTTCTTGGACACTTTCTTATGTAAAATAACCTTTTTAGTAAATTAGGTTAGACTTAAATTATTTATTAGTCTTTAGTTAGGTTCGTCGTAATTTTAAATGATGTCTTTGTGCATGGACAATATATAATAAACATGCGTCTGTGCGACATTTTACTTAATTACAAATTTTCATATTGAATATCCAGATAGGGGCCTCATAGCCTAGCGGTCTTATTAAGTGGCAGCTAGGTGAGGGGTACCGGGTTCGATTCCCGGTTCGAGGGCAAGTTTTATTTTTGTGCGGAACCGGGCGAGAGCTTAAACCGTACATGGAGGACACGGTCGAATTTCTAAAGACAAGCACGAATTATAAAAAATCCTATACTTGACGCTGGCTAATGCACAAATCGTGCCAGAGCCATAAAAAAAATATCCAGATAAATATTTTCTAACTTTATGACAGCGTTATCAAATTAACAGTGTATATATATTATGTATATATAATTTATATAGTAGTGCAGCGAACTTAAACCCCACGACGTTGAGGTCAATGGATAGAAATGTCACTATCCAGTCAGTTCTGAAATCAAGGGCGTAGAACTGACGAAGTGCCCAGACTAGAAACGCCGCTCTTTTTAACTTTATTCCGCTATATTTGTTTACGTGACTTGAATAACATGACTCCATTTAAAACAAAATTAATATTTTTATGAATTCATATGAGTTGTGACATTTATGAATACTAAATGTATTATGTGTCCTTATTTTTACAGTATATTAAATAAAAATGTTATGCCATTTTTCCGTGGAACATTTTTTTTAATTCTACTTCTATGGTTTAATTACTGTTCCACAGATATACTGGATCAGTGTATCCGAACATTTTTTGTACCTTAACCATTTATAATTTTTAAATATTAAAAAACTGAATTGTTCACTTAAGGGAGAAGGTTTGAGGAAGCAATTACTAATTGTTAACGAAACACAGTAAGTAAATTTTCAAAACATAAAGAAAAACTGAAATTCAAAATAGAAATAATTTTAATAAATTTTCGAATAGCCCTTAGCAATCAAATTTCCCCCTGTGGGGAAACACTATATTATATATTTCGACTACCACATGATTTACACTGTTCGTGTTTTACTTTTTCCCTCCAAAACTGAACGAAGTCGCTGTCACGTTACACAACTAGACGGGTAATATTTCGTAACCTGTTATAATCGAAAAGTGAATGCCAAGTTTTAACCTTGACAACGTAATTAATTTGTAAATATCTTCGTAGCTCAGTGGATTAATAAGGAACGGGTTCGTAGCCTCGCATAACATTAAAAAGTTTTAACGGATGTAAATATAACTGCCGTAAACACTAAATATGGAATCAAATAAATTCTCGTTCATTTCTGTTCATTCACTCATCTCACACTCAATCATCGTTCATCAAAGAGCGTTCAAGTATTACGTAACGCAATTTTTGGAGATTATTGACCCTCCCCCCATGTATCTCGCCGTAACGTTTTTCAGTACCCTAGTACAGTACTGTACTCAAGTATAGTAAAACGTTTCGTGACCACCTTGTGCCTCTTTAGTTACTATTATGTGGTGTAAGTCGAAAATAATATTAACAATAACGCGTAATTCAATCCCCGTCCCGCATCGTAACGTTTTACAAAAGGACCCCCCAAAAAAAAGCGGTAAGTGATGAGGCTATGGCCGCAAACTCACCGGGAAACCATGGCGACGTCACTGGCTCTGTATCCAAACAATTTATATTCAAATGTATGGCAGTTAATTCACTTGGCGACGGTTTGGCAACGTTGCTCATTTGGAAGCGCAGCCAGGACTAAAGCCTCAAAAACCTTTCTGGAACCTTCTTTTCTTTTTGAAGTGAAACTTCTTTAGGCGCCTGAGGGTAAAATTTTACGAAGATGTGCTGCGCTTTTGCCAAAGAAAAGGGAGACAGCAATTGAGACCGATTAAGAGAGAGTGATAAGGGTGAATTACCTTATAGAAATTCTATTTTTAAAATTAAAATTTCGTAAAGAGAATTTATGAAATATTAGTATTTTATATTTTATGCAAAATAATTTAATGAAATCTCAAATGACGAGTTGTAACTTAAATTGCCACATGTTTTTATGATCGAAGAAATAAATTAAAAATTATTTGTATTGATTTTGGACACATAATATTTTAATGACAATTAAATTCCCTCCCTCTGAGTCTCAGAAATCTAAAGTTTTAGATTTGTATAAATATGAAGAAGAGTTAAAAATTAGTTTTCCAAAGAAGTTTCACTTCTGACATGTGTACTTTGTGCGCACTTTTTTCCCTTTCTGGAACCTTCGCCAAGTGAGTTAACTGCCATACATTTCAAAACAAATTGTTTGGATACGTAGGCAGCGACAACCGATTTTCAGTGCTCAATTTAGAAAACAGCTTGCCTAGATTTTCAAGTTTTCCATGTGATACGTTTTTGACTTACTGGAGTCACAGTGTTTTAATTAAAATAATCAAATTACAATAGAGTACTATTTGACTGGTATGTGGTAGAACGAGTTGCCTCATGGGCGCCTCACCGTGTCGGTTGTGATATACAACTGGCGGAAGAGATAACATTAATTATATATTGGCGTAATTTTAATATCAAATATGGCTTGCATATGTTAACGTAAAATTGTAAACACCGTTAGATTGTAATCTATCTCGCGAGATTATAAACTGTCGAAAGATTGCGAACCTCAGCGTACTGCTACACTAACTTAGTTATCATTCAAACTTCTTTGGTCAATTACAGATTAATTTTACTTCCCAACAATTTCATATAACTACCGAATAATAATACGTTAATTTGTAAGCAGTTCGTTGAGGTTCACAATCTTTCGACAGTTTATAATCTCGCGAGATAGATTACAATCTAACGGTGTTTACAATTTTACGGTGACATATACATACCTATTGAGCAGTGTTGGCCTAGTGGCTTCAGCGTGCGACTCTCATCCCTGAGGTCGTAGGTTCGATTTCCGGCTGTGTACCAATTCCTTCCTTTCGATGTGCGCATTTAATATTCGCTCGAACAGTGAAGGAAAACATCGTGAGGAAACCGACATGTATTAGACCTAAAAAGTCGACGGCGTGTTTCAGGCACTAGCACAGGCAAATTATCATGAAACAGATTCAGAAATCTGAGGCCAAGACCTAAAGAGGTTGTAGCGCCACTGATTTTTTTTATAAATAGCAATAGACAAAAGAAGACGAAAAATAAAAGTTATAGATGTCTTATATATGCCCTTAAACAGAAGTGGCAATGGGTGAATGACAGTCGAGTTTTTTACCGGCTAACAATAAAGCGACACAGCTCCGCAGTTTTAACTAATTTCAGACACTAGAAAAGTACTTTTTATTAATTAATTTTCGTTATTGACGGTGTAATGCTATGTAGAGTGTATCATTGTATGGAAGACAAGCTATACCAACCAAAGCCGAGTGATTTCGACGCTTTAAGGGGTTCGCTGTTAATTCCAGAGACGTTATATGGAGTGTATACTGTATATTAAATCATAAAATTAAAAAGGGCACATGCAGTCCATTGCAATGGGCAGCCCATAAGGGCAATCCAGGCTTCCAGCTATAACCGCCAGCATGCTATAACCGCCAGCATGCTGTTAGGGCTCCCTCGCTTCGTGTTTTTTTTTATAAAGGGAGGGAGACAGACGCGCTAGCTCACTGATGTAAGTGATACCGCCGCCGATGGACACTCTCAATGCCAGAGGGCTCGCGAGTGCGTTGCCGGCCTTTCAAGAAGTGGTACGCTCTTTTCTTGAAGGACCCTAAGTCGAATAGGTTCGGAAATATTTTTTTTTTTGGTTAAAAACAAGGACTTTGCACAGCTCATAATAAACCCATCAATGTTGTGATGGTTTAAAATGGGTTTCAAAGCTAGCATATTTCAAATTAACTAGGTAAGTAGGCGGAATTCGCGCCTGACCTACGCAATTATGCAACGAAATATCTATTATTTTGACATTTTGCCTTTCACTTTCAAATTGCGGTAAGTTCAATGATTTATTCAAATTGAGTTCAGGCTTTGAGGCTTATTATTTTATGTTTTAAATAAAGAAATCTTTTAAGAAAATTAATTATGAACCTACATAAACAGTGATTTTTCATTCCGAAGAATTCTGACATTACATCAGTGACAAATACAATGTATGTAGGTATAGACTCAGGTGTTCAGACTCGTATTAAAATTGAAAAATGTGCCCGGCCAAAACGGTTTGTAATCTCGGATATGTCAAAATATAATAGCTTTCAGAATTCTACGGAATTAAAAATCAGAGTATATGTAGTAATAATTAAAAATTCATAAATACAAAATTAAAACAAATTACAATTCAGCGAGGAAATGCTGCCAGCATTAAAGGCACACACTGCCACAGGAACCAAACTTTTTAAATTTGTTTTAATTTTCTTTTTATTAATTTTAATTATTTTAATTATTACTATGTAGGTTAAGAATATTGTAAATACTATATATTTAATTGTTATGTTTAGGTTTTATTTAAATAAATATACTTTAGTGTCAAACGAAGAGAAAACAAATTTAAATAGGTTGATTATTTTATTGCTGGCATTTCCTCTCCTGTATTGCGATACTTAGTCAGGCCGCACACCAGGCATACATTTGTAACTCGATAATTGTATTGAAACGCGACACATAACTTCACTCATTTGTGCGTGGCAGGGCGACTTTGAGCGAGACAGTTCCGCCCACACAAGCTCAGTGGTCGAACGGGTTAGTTTTTTGTGCGGCGGGGTTGCGAAAAAATTGACAACACCTTTTTTTTTTTTTGGGGGTTTTTCGGGGGGGGGGAAACCCCCCTTTTTTCTATCCCCCCCCCCGCGCTTCGTGAGTTTTTTTGTGGCGTTTGTTTGCAAAAAATAAAGACCACATTTAATTTTCGTTTGGGTTTTTGCGGGGGGGGAAAAAACCCTTTTTTAAAAACCAGGCCATGTAACAACATTACACATGGGAAAATTCCCTACTTTGTGCAATCTTGATTGGACAAATTTTTTTCTCATTAATCGATAAAGAATTATGTCATAAGACATGATACCTTCTCAATAAATATAACAATGTGCCGGTGTGCACACATGTCCCTATAACATGTGGCACACGACCAGATCTTTATTAGCGCCTGACTCCTGTAGCGAGAACACATCAGTGGTCACGGGTAGTACCAGGCCCCACGGTCCAAGAGTCTCTACTCCAAAGGGAACAAAATCAAAGTTGGAGGACAGAGAGTATTTTCCGGCCGCGCCACTGTTTGTGCTTTTCCGAAGGACGTGAGACAGGGCTAGTTGTAAATACTGTATATTTGTATGGTAATGAATATAAATATATATATATATATATAAATAAGAAAAATGGTCTTCGTTTGAGGCTCCTTCACGCCTAAACCACTGATCGTATCAACATGAAACTACTGCCTGGCTGTAGTAATGATGGTTTATGGCTATTTATTTTTTAAATTCCAACGTTCCTTCATTTTTTATTGCTGTTTTACTTTTATGAAAATTTATACATACGGACTTCACCGCGGAAACATTCGGGGAGGCTTCCTAGAACCTCAAAACGTCAACATCTGTTAAAAAACTAGATTTTCGAAAATTTTCAATTTTCTTAGCGGGAAGAAAGAAGAATAAAAAAAATATGAAAAAAATTATGAAACAAAATTTTATTTATTTCATATTTTAATTCGCCCAGCAAAGCGGGCGGGTAACGGCTATTTATTATTATAAACTACATAACGCACGCTTATTATTATGTATTTTATTCTACTGATAAGAAAGCATTTCTCAAATTTTTTTATTAGTTTCTAATACAATTTTATATAAGATGTTATTCCTTTGTCCTTTAAGGCATGTAAAGAATTCAGTTGACTCACACTTTCATTAAAGTCAATGTACTGAGAATATTATGTACTTGACATTATGTATTCTAAGCAGTTACTTATAACGGAACATCGTACAATACAAAGAGCAAGAAATTCTTGTAATAATAATAGTGGTTTTTTGTAGTTTATTTTTAGTTCATTTAAAACTTACTATAATAATAATAAGAACCTAGTGGCTTCAGCATGCGACTGTCATCTCTGAGGTCGTACGTTCGATCCCCGGCCGTACACCATTTAACATACGCTCGAACGGTGAAGGAACATCGTGAGGACACCGGCTTGCCTTAGATCGAAAACGTCGACGGCGTGATTAAAAAATGATCATGAAACGGAAATCTGAGGCCCAAGCCTAAAAAGCTAGTAGCGCCATGTATTCCTTGAAAACTTCAGCCATGTTTAAAAAAGATACACACAATTTTGTACAGAAATAATTATATTTTTTATCCAAGGACCTCTTCCAATAGGCTCCATCTCTCTCTATATTTTTCTCCCACTCTTTCCCTTAAACTCGTCAGTACATCGTGCAGGAGGACCTCTCCTCTTCCCCGGAGGCTCTTTCCACCTTGTTACCCTGTTTGTCCATCAATCATCATGCAATTGTTCATGTGGTCCGCCCACTTAAGTTTTTTGCTATGGGATTGTGCATCAATATTTTTTGTTTTTTTTCCTATTTCTGAACTTCTTATCTTCCATTACGTTTACGTACGTACACTACGTTCCATTCCTTGTTGACAAGTTGTTAATTTTTAGTTTGTCATAGTCATATAAAAAAAATTCTATACTTTTACTATAATTTTGTTATTAACTAAAAAAGATTATATAAAAATATTTCTTATAATCTTAATATATATCAATTACGTGTCACGTTGTTTGTCCGCTATGGACTCCTAAACTACCGAACCGATATCAATCAAATTTGCACACCGTGTGTAGTTTGATCTAACTTAAAAGATAGGATAGCTTACATCTCAATTTATACCCGCAATATAATTTTATTGCAAAATATTTGTTTATTATTTGATAGTCACAATTCTAACAGACAGCGCTGTGTCGAAAGTACCAACGTTTCACAAAGCTACTAATGGCATAACCACCAATAAAGCATGGTGGTCCCCATGACTGGTGTTCTCCTACCGTTTCCCTTGAATAGTTTACTTCTACGTAATATTACAAAAACCTTAGCCACAGCAACGCTTGGCCGAATCTACTAGTATTATATATGTTTCGAATTAAATAAAACCTCTTTGAATATAAAGAACGACGTTTTAATAAAAAACATATCGAATAAAAAATAAAAAAAACTCGCTGACGATGAATCTAGTAGGTATATAACTACTATTAAATAATCTAACATAGATTATATTGTGTGTGTGAATATATCATGAAATATAATAATATTAGAATCTCTTTTGGTAGATAATTTGCCGCGCTAAAGTTTTTAAAATTGAGTTATAAAGGTGATGTTTTAGTGAACGTTTTCATTAAACAACAATCGAAACTATATTTATATCTCGTAAATGTCATCGACGCGTCTCATTTATAATGTCAAGGATTTTAAGCAATCGCAAAGTTCAGATCGTGAATAATATATGGAAGCATGTGCGCGTGTATCAACCATTTTTTATGTTAAATAATTCGTTATATGGATATGTTCAAAGGCAAATACGCCAGATGTCACAGATAATCTAAAAAAGAAAATGTCAAAATTGCCAAATATTAAATACCAACTATTGTTCCGGAAAAGCAAACAGTTTCTATAGGATAACATAGCAAAATGTTCCACGGTATGTAGCTACTGAAAAGGTAGGCTTAGTAAAAATCATATTAAGGCGAAACGAACTTTGCGGGGGCCATAGTAATCGTAATAAAAACCTTTTTATTTCAGACACTTGCTAAAATTATTTTATTTTATTTTAAAAGGCACACTAACGAAACACATACAAACACTTACAGAGAACACATAACATAGAAAACAAGATACATGCATGTGCATCAATAACAAGTGTGCACAACATTTAGAGGGAAACATTACAATGATAAAGAGAAAATAACTTAAACATTAATATTAAAAAACAAACTAGATTAAAAAATAGAAACGCAATTTACAAATAAAAAATAAAAAAAGCAAATAATTTTCTACTTTGCAATTATCACTATTGGTCACGGATCAACAGCGGCTGCAGCATCTTACGCCTGAAGACATGGAGACTATCATTAAATGGATTTATTATGGAACAGCTTAATATATATTACGCTGTTCATTTCTCGGTGTCTGTGTGCCTTTTTGGCAAAACCCTCATTTAAATCCCGACGCACACATGACACAGTAAATAGGATAGATAAATTCTATTTTTTTTTATCGATTAATAACATATAATAACGTACCAATCTTAAAAGGCCGGCAACGCACTTGCGAGCCCTCTGGCATTGAGACTCCATGGGCGGCGGTATCACTTAACATCAGATGAGCCTCCTGCCCGTTTACCCCCTGTTCTATAAAAAAAAACAAAATAATAGAAAACACATGCGTTACTATAATATTTTTATACAGTTTGGCCGCCCATGGACACTCTCAATACTTGAGGGCTTGCGAGTGCGGTGCTAGTCTTTTAAGAATTATTGGTACGCTCTTTTCTTGAAGGAACTGGTTCGGAAATACTTCAGTGGGCAGCTGGGTTCACATAGTGGTGGTGCGCAGCAGAAACTGCATTAAAAAACGCTCAGTCGTAGAACGACGGACGTCGAGGTGATACGGGTGGAATTTTCTATTCTGCCTCGACGTCCGATGATGAAAGTTGCAGATATTAATCCGAATAACTCCTCTGAACACTCTCCATTGTAAATGCGGTGGAATCAGAGAGACCCCACATCTCTACGCAACGCTAAGATTTCAAGCCGCTCGGAAAGCGCCTGGTCGTCGACGATTCGATCAGCTCTTCGTTGAATACGGTCAAGTGGAAGGAGCTGGTATTGAGGAGCAGGAGTGGTGAGAACAGTACTCCATGTGTGGCCGAATTTGCGCTTTATACAGTTGAATATAAAGTGTGCCTTCTTGGCGTCATATTAATTTTTAAACTTTTTAAATAATATTTTTTAACATTCATAAGTATGAATGTTTTGACTTTGACGTAAATGCGTTATTATTTAAGCAATCTGTCATGCCTTTGTTTTGGTTGTCATTATCTCTGGTTGTAATTTATAGTTCAGTTTTACTTTTTTTAAAACCACAAATTTTATAGCCCGTTGTATTATTGAATATTTCCATCCGATTATTTAAACATAGTTTGTCGATTGTTATTTATCCATTACGGGATTACGACACATTTAATTTGTTAATTTTAGTTGATAACAAATCTTATCGCGTCTTGTCTGTAAGTCAAGGTCAAATTGTTTTTGGCATAAAAAAATAAAAAGATAGCTCAATAGTAAAATTTACGATTGGATTTTTACTTTTCCGGAAAAAGTGCCGCGGTTTTTTTATAAAAGGGGACAAGGGGGCGGGGGGGCCGGTTAAGTAATATCCGCGCATGGACACTGATAGAAGGCTCGTTGCCCACAAAAACGTAGTGCCAAGAGTCCATGGTCGCATAAGATATATAATAATATATCCATTAATAAGATTTCGTCTATAGATTGCGTTTTAAATTTGTAAGTATAAAAAGGAAAAAAAAAATCGAAATTGTTTTTAGGCGGCCATTTTGATTTTTTAAATCAATTTTGTTCAATACGTGGTAATAGTACGTTTCAGCTTTCAAATCAAATAATTTATTAGAGACGACATGTGCGTTAAGCCCCAACAAGTAACAGGTTCAATATCTGCTGAATTAACAGATGCAAAATTGACGGTGACACAAGGCACAGATCATAAAAAAACTATTCTACTATATTTATATAAAAATAGTCTGAGTACTACTCAGTGACTAGACAATAAGCTTCAGAAAGATTAAGAGCGAACTATGACTCCCTTCTGTCAAAATATACATTTTGACCTATTGAGCAGTGTTGGCCTAGTGGCTTCAGCGTGCGACTCTCAACCTGAGATCGTAGGTTCGATCCCCGGCTGTACACCAAAAGACTTCCTGTTTATGTGTGCATTTAACATTCGCTCGAACGGTAAAGAAAATCATCGTGAGGAAACCGGCTTGCCTTACACCCAAAAAGTCGACGGTGTGTGTCAGTTCTTGCCTATTAGATTAAGAAAGGATCATGAAACAGATACAGAAATCTGAGGCCCAGACCGAAAAGGTTGTAGCGCCACTGATTCATTTTAAAGGAACATTTTATTTGTTATAACATGACCGGTATTTACCCCACTTGTATCTTATCACGTTTTTATTCTTTGATAATTTCGATATAAATGATAAAATAATCGCTGAACAATCAAAGTGAAAGATATCGATATTTATCAATTATCGAAGTAATTAAATCAAGTGCATTAAACTAGATTTAGATGAGGACTTTGATAAAAACCGATTTAATGGATTTAGATTCATTGAAAATACGGTGTACTAACTGAAAAGGAGGTGACTGAAGGAGGAATTATTATTAATTTAATATTGTACGTAATTATTACATAATACCATTGTGTATATAGAAAGATAATACTTTATTATATATAATAAAAAGGATATTTAGTTTAAAAAGAGCACTAGCCCTCACTAGGATTACCTGCAGTGGCGTAACAATAGGGTGCCAAGAGGCCCCTTGCCCAAGAGATATTATGTTCTATGGATGAATGTGAAGTCTCCAATACGCATTGGGCTAGCGTGGGGACTACAGACCATTCCCTCTCGCCTAAGAGAGGAGGCCTAAGGCCATTAGTGGGACATATACGTGTAATTGAGTACGCTGAAAGTCTAGTTTTTTTTAAATTAAACTGAGTACAACGTGACGATTTTTACTGATACGGCCCCATCAAAAGAATAGCGACGAAAGAAGATTTGCCACGGGACCCAGGTGGTATAGTTACGCCACTGATTCCCTGTGTCCCTGGTCTCTTCCTTTTGATATATTAATGATTTTATTTGACATAACACTTACATTTTATAATAAAACTATTGTTGTATAGGCTAAAACCATTTAGACATCTAAAATAGAAAGCAAAAAAAAATTTGATAATTGATAGTTTTTACTATTATTATTATAACATTATTTTTCTTTCTTTTGCGTCTAAAGCGCAAACTGACTGTTGTGGTCTCTGGCAGAATGACCAGCGCTGTGGAACACATCTGCTCCACATCATTATGCTGAGCCAGGGCCAATTACTACCACAAGACACACACATTACACACTTAAAATGTAGCTTATTCCTTAAAAACATTTTTTTTGTTATTTTTCTTTGTAGGTTATTATTTTGTGTGTGTTTCATTAGTAATAAATGTTATATTTATGTTTTTTGTTTTACCTAATACGCAAAGTAGATCAGCCTATTGTGCCTGACACCTACTAAGGTTCTTCACGATGTTTTGCTTCTGCGTACGACCGAGTGCTATATCGTTCGAACCTGCGGCCAGGGATGAGAGTCGCAAGCTGAAGCCAAAAGGCCAACACTGCCATAAAAGAATGAATAAAACATATACTTACCTATATATATTGAGTATTGGTATGGTATTATTTGCGTGAGACACTGTAGTTGATATAAATTTAATAACATATGATATGATATGTACGATACGAATAATATAAGAATTGGTCAATTCATATGACTAATATTGTATAATGTATCAATTCATTAGACCTTTAAAGACAAACTTGCTGGGAGAGCGCCATGTCGTCCGGACAAATATTGCCGCTGCAGAATAGCTGCGAACTGTGCACCAAGCGCCCATTCCCCGCTTCTTCACACCCTAAAGGGGTTTTTTCCCTTTTTCCCCGAAGGAACCCTTTTTGGGAAATTTTGGGGGGTTGTACCACTCTTACAATTCCGGCCCCTTATTGTAAATCTTAATTGTATTTTATTGCATTGTTTTTGTCTAAGTTTGGCCATATTGTTGTTATTAAATAAATAAATAAAAAATAAATGACTAATAATGTTAATTCCTTTAAAGACGAAATTGCGGGCCCTTGTGGGGGGGGGGATTTTCGCCCCTTCTGTTTTTCCCCCCCCCTTTTTTTTCCCCTTTTTTCTTGCAATAAATTATTATTATTATTATTAATGACAACCCAAGGCAGATATGTTTTGTAACGAATCTATGATTTATCTATAATTTTTTTTGTAGTTCTCAATTATCTATGGTCTTGTTCTTACATTCGGGAGTATTAAAAAATATATATTTATATGTTTATTTCAGATGTATTGTAAGTAAACCCACGGAAGCAAGTTTGTAACAAAAGCGATACGAAATAGAACGGCGATTCCGCGTTCGTTAAGGTCACTTACTTTCAAACTGCAAGGCTATCAGAATACCTTTCCTTTACATAAATTATTGATTTTATCCTACCCTACTACTACCTTATTTAAAAAAAATCTGCACATAAAAAATATTGTCAACTGTCAAAATCCGTAAAAAAAATTACAGATTAGTGTTAGTTCGAACTCAAATAGCCCAAGAAGTACCATGATATTTTATTACCAATAACAATATTGAAAAAGACCGCCACAATATCTTTTATTTTATAATATTATTTTTATTGTATATCCGATAATCGACCTAGGTCCGATAATAATCGATCCAAGCTACGAAATAAAAATCCAAGTGTGTACAGAAATGGTACTGAGTAACGTGGATAACAATGGATGTTAATACTACGTAAAGGGACAATAAATATTCTGTACGAGATAAATATTTATGCAAAAATGCTGTCCAGCCTTATGTAAAGACATTCCAACGAAACGACTTGATATAATGTAGCTTATTAATGTAGAAACTATTTTATAATAGTATATTTTATATCCAAGTTAATAAGTTTAGTAAACTTTTATCTGATTTATACAGATCTAGGATAAAAGGATAAATAAGGATAAGCATCAATATAGACTTACAAAAATATTTGCCTATTTTTTAAAAGTAACGGTTTTTGAACTGTTGAATATGAGTGCTGCCATCTTTTAACAGTACAGATGAACGTTGTGCAGTAAAAATAAAACGAAATAGTTTCTAAACCCTTTTTAAATATGTACTCCTTTTAAAAGTATATAAAGCGAGTCTAAAAATAGAGCAACTGTTCAATAGTCGATCACTTCATAACATGCGCTTATCAAACCTAATATAATTCGACGAAATAGAAAGACGCTACACATGGAGGAAGATCATTCATAAATCCATTCCTCACAATTTATCTGCTTAGCCATCTTTCCTCTAACCTCTCGTTTTATCGTGTGAAAAGATATAGTCTATCTCCCTTACGCAAGGCACAGTTTTCTCACTATCGTTCAAAAAGTGCATTTGATTAATGGCTACTTGAAATTTTGACATTTCGCCGTGCACTGATTTCGAATGCGAAAATTTACGTTTTTCGCGTATTTTTCTCGTAATTTTTGAATGAAAACCGAACGCTATTTTTCGTTTCGATAAATTATATCGAAGTTGGTTTGGAGATGTGAATTTTAATTGTATCTCTGAAGAAAGACCACCATAACTATTCAAGCGAAAGATTAATTTGTTGCTTCGTTTATTTTTCTAATTAAAAAACTATGAGTGCCCTGAGGGATTGTGCTTTTTGTTTTTTTCAATTTGTTTGTGGTTAGTGACCTTGTGTTAAGAATCGCAATGTAAATTATTAAGAAATTATTTAATATTTCACTATGAAAGAACATTAATAAGTTTTTCTCAGGAATTTATAAGTGAGTGTGTTAAAATGGTTACGATGAATTCAAATGAGAAGACGGCTCAGAAGGCCTGTCAGCAGGGACCTTCCAAGTAGGTTCTATAATTCTTTATTAAAAAAAACAGCTACACCAATTAGCTGCCTAATGCTAATTTCTCGTAATCTTTAAACTTACTCTTATTTCTTGTTCTAACTCTGTTTACTCAGTCTTTAAAATTCATGATTTTTTTATGATGATAAATCTTAGGTTAAAACTAATATTAGGTGTAAGAATTTTGGTAAAAGCTTTTAAAAATATATAAAATCATAGTATCTTTGTAATTTTTAGTTTTATGGCAAGCCATTGGTTCTTAAGCCCAAAAGCATCTTAAGCTTAGGAATTCCTTACATAGGTTATGCTACTTATAGCTTTGATAAATATTTAAAATGTATAAAATCTAGTATATTTATTAGATGCATAGTAGTTTCTTAGTTGTCAAACTATTCACATTTTATACAGTTCTTATTCACAAAATGGTATAACTTCCTAGCTGTCTTCTAAACTTTGTGAGACACTTATTTGTCAGTTTATTTGTACATGTAATTGTATGTAATAGTGTTGCTAAGAAAAATACATATCAAATTGTTAACATCCTTCTTCAGGTTTTTTATGCTAATAAGAAATATTGTAGTTTCAGCATCTTTGTTTTCAATATTTCTATTATCTACATTAATAAGTCAGTTTTCCTTTTATTATTAGTTTTTGTAATTTTAGCTAGTACAGTTACATTCTAAATATTTTCTATGGATATTAGCTTAACCGACATTGGTAATTGTTGAATAGAGGTTTCATCAGGTTATGGATAATATTTATAGGGAATAAATATTTGCATCACTGTAAAAATATCCATGATTTACAGAGAGGTGGCAAAATCAGGAAAAGATGATAAGGAAAATGAGAAGAAAGAAAAGAAAGACAGAGAGAGCATGATAGCTAACATGCCACCCAGTGTTCAGGCACTGATGGCTACAGTACCTTCACCAGAAGAATCACCTAACTATCTGGCATATAAGAAGGTAATGTTTGCTGTACTTCTGTAATTTTCTTTTTACATTGTATATTGTTTTAGACCAATATATAATTTAAATATTATAAAGCTTATACTTTAAACTTAACAGGCTACATAAAAATACAAATGTCCTTCAGAAATGTGTAAATGCTAATTCAAAAACAACTGAACTGATTTTGATGAAATTTGTCATCTCAACGTGACTTAGTTTCCGAAAAATTTGTGGACATACAAAATTAACATATATCCTTTATCAATTTCAATCTTTAAATACTTTGTGGCTTTAGTTGTTAACACATAATATATCATACAACCTTGTTATTGATTCGCTTCCCGGTGAAACAATAATGAGTAATTATATGCATCTTCTTGAATGGATCTGCAGTTAATGTAAGACATATTAACAAATTAAAACTTAATAATTTTAATAGAATATAAATTTAATTTATAGATGGAAGCTATCATAGAGAAAATGCAAGATGAAAACACAGGGGTGCCTGTTCGTACCGTCAAGAGCTTTATGAGTAAAATACCATCGGTAAGCAATATAGAATATATAAAGTTAGTTGCTTCAAATTCAGACCAAATTATTAGTATTAAAACCAGTTTTAATTTAAATTACGAATGGTTTAACTGAAATTTTGTGTTAATATTTAATTTAAGTAGTAAGTGAAAAAATTGAACACAAGAACAGAGTGTCTTTTCCTTAATAGAGACTGTAAGTAGTGTTATTGAAGTTATGTTAAATAACCTTTTAAGTAAATCAGTTTATATTTAAATTACCTGTTAGTATTCATTTACGCTAGAATGTTCCATGATATCTTGGTGAAGAGAAAATGTTTAAAAAAAAAATTAATACAATATGTTTGACGGTTTCTCAAACGTTTTCAGTACAAATAGATTATTGGTACAGATACTGGCAAACATTTTGATTAAATGTCCTTGCATGCGCAGCGATTTTTAGGTATCACTGAGAGGGGGGGCGGTGGTGTGTGGCGGCGGGAGAGTGACGTGTCGATTGCATGATTGGTAAATCAGTTGACGTTTGTGTTCCGCGCTGCGCTTACTTTCCCCCACTCCCCTGTTTAATGTTCAAGATGTTTGCCGGTATCTGTATGATGGAGAGGCCAATGATTATAATTATTGTAAGACAACATGATAAAGTCTTCTTCACACTCATAGCGGAACTTTACCCTTAAGGTTATAGAAGAGTCTACCAGTGTGTAGCCGCCATAATTCTGCCATAGTACCCTCAGCAACTTAAGAAATATAAAATGTCACTCTACGATCGGAGATCTCTAACCGGTGTTTCGTATACAAATTATTTAATTGTCAAATACAGAACAGAAACCTTATAGAATATTAAACATTGTCGATTATTCATTCCTAATGATTAAAATCAGCAGAATTTTTCAAATTCTGTCTGCAAAAACCAACCTAGGAGCTCAGGTACTATATATATATATATTCGAATTCTTCGTGAATATAAAAGAAGAAACACTACTTATCCAGACCTTGATATATTCGGTAGTGTGCTGAATTAAAAAAAAAATAGTTTAAAAAAACTAGAACACACGCTTTATATAGAAAACTAAATTAAAAAACAGAAAATAAATTTTAATAAATATTAATTAAGAATAATGTAATTTTTTTAAATAAATATAAGTTATTAATAGTTTGAATAAGAAAAAAAATGTTTTATTGTAAAAAAAAGCGGGGATGCTTTTCAAGATATTATCGAAATGATAATCCTTCTCATATCTGTCAATTAAATGTTCATGACTATTGACACCATGCACCGCGTGTGTTCTAGTTTTTTTTAACTTTTTTTATTTTTTAGTTAATTTTTTATTTTTTCGGATTATTTCATTGTCATCGATCTTTGACAGGTGCGCAAAGTTTGAATTAAATCTAATCGTTCAAAGTAGGACAAAATCGAGCTCAAAGGGGTCGTTTACAACATAAAAAATAAAATAAAATAAAATATGTTTAGAAGATTAACATAAGATTCATGTATCAGTTGTCTTATTCCACGTCATTAAATTTGAAGGCATCCCTACTCATCGGCAAAGAAGACAGAGGGTGTAGGCCGAGAGAAAAAGCCGGCGTAAAAAACTCTCGGTACTCTTTTAAAACAGCAAATCATCAAACAACACTTATTTAAAACAAATATCGCAAATTAATTAGAAGTAGCCTGTCTAGCACTAGTCCCAGGCCCTTTTATCAACTAGATAATCGTTGACTTTATAGAAAGCCTTTTTACACAGCTTTTCTTTAATACATTTCTTAAATTTATTGAAAGGCAGTGATAAAAGAGCCTCTGGGATTTTATTAAAGAAGAGTATCCCTTTCCCCAAAAAAGAATTACTAACTTTAGATAGTCTAGTACGGGGAAATTGCAGCCTGCGTTTGTTCCGTGTATTAACATTGTGCGTATGTTCTATTCTAGTAAACTTATCACTATTTTTGTATACATACATAATATTTTCATAAATATATTGCGAATACATACATACATACACGTGAAGCTAATATAAAGCGTGTAAAAAAATATTTTAAGTGTCTATCTGATACCTATCTGGTGTTTTGCTAATAATATTTTGCTTACTAGTAAAATCTAAAATTGGAAGGGTATATTATATTTATGTTTACTATATTTGTCATGAGAAAAGATAGCTTGTATATACTGTAGATATAGCATTATATATGTGGTGCACTTTAATAAATAAATTCTATATACACAGATAGAAATAGTCAGAGAAGGAATCGCTATGGTTTACAGTTCGATGGCAATTTAAAATTTTCAGGTTTTCACTGGCTCCGAACTGGTGGCATGGTTGACCCGTCACCTCAATCTGGAAGACGCTTGGGAGGCCCTGCACCTGTCTCATCTATTGGCAGCTCATGGTTACTTATTCCCTATAGACGACCATTGTCTGACGGTGAAAAATGATAATACCTATTATAGGTAAGTTTAATTATATATCTGCTGCCCCCGCGAACTTCGTTTCTCCTTAATGTGATTTTATTTAGCCCACCTTTTAGTACATACCAACATGGAACCTTTTGCTATGCTACCCCAGTGACTGTTCGGTTTTGTGGAATGAAAACTTAGGTTTTTATGTGAATTTTTCTCTATATAAACCTCGGAGTTCAAGTTATAAGATTTTAATTAACACATAAAAAATAAGGGTTGATCGTAGAGGGGTGAAAATAAGGGGTTGTATGTATTTTTCTATGCTATATCATTAAAAATCAAAACAAAAAAAATTGTCTAAAAACTAAAAAAAATTTTTTTCGGGGTGGACACCCCTTATGACTTTAGGGGTTTGTAAAATAGATAGTAGCCGATTTTCAGACTTACTGAATATGCATAAAAAATTTCATAAGAATCGGT
Source organism: Pieris macdunnoughi (assembly GCA_905332375.1). Lineage (NCBI taxonomy): Eukaryota > Metazoa > Arthropoda > Insecta > Lepidoptera > Pieridae > Pieris > Pieris macdunnoughi. The sequence continues at coordinate 997,828 of CAJOBZ010000047.1, forward strand.
TGAGCCGTTTCGGAGGAGTATGGGAACGAACATTGTGACACGAGAATTTTATATATAGAGATAATAATAATTTGTTTGCAAGAATATGGCACACAAATGTTATGGTGGTACAATGTAAAGTTCGCATATTCTGTTTAAATTTGTCTTAAATGGAATTTTACATAGCAGTTACAGATGACATGTCATGATGACAGTCAGTTCTTATATTATTTTATCATCACATTATTAAAATATATTCAAAGTCAAAGTCATTTATTCATTTAGGTAACACAATGTACACTTAAGAACGTCGAAAAAGAAACATTATATTAAATACTAAATGGTTGTAATTTTACATTTACTGCCAGTTCTCAAATCAAGGGCGTAGAACGGACGAGAAGAACTGGCAATAAACTCTACGCCACTCTTTTTAATGGTCATATTACTACATTATTAAATTAAAAGCATATACCATATGGAACATTTTGATATGAGATAGAGGCTTTTCCGGAAAAAACAACCTTAGTCTAAATAAAAGGTCTAGAAAAGTTGTAAAATTAATATGGTCGCCAAATTCCAAAAAAGTAAATCGTTTCTTTCCATTTTTCGTCATCGTTTCTTGAAGTAGGGCGATTGGAAAAATTATATGGTGGAGTTGAGTAGTTTATGTATCCATTTTAAAAGACCGATACACGATTTAAATAACTTCGCTCGATAGAAAAAAATCCAAACATAGCCAATTTTAGCATTTCATGACGAAAATGTATATAGAACATGATTTTGAAATTTACACGATATTTATATCGCAAGCCAAGTAATCTTTTAGTTTTTCTCTTAACTAGGGTTGCCTGGAAGAGATCGCTTATTAGCGATAAGGCCGCCCGTTGCATCCCTTATAATTTTTATGTATTGTGTTTCTTATATTATTAGCAACGAAGTGTAAATAAATAAATAATCCATTTCAGAAAATAAATTGATAAAATTACATTTAATGTTTTACATAACTAATTGTTATTACGGGCCGGCGCGCCTCAGTGCTCCAGCTCTCCACTACGCACTGCAGTCCACCCTGAGACACTGACACAGCAATTGGTGCTGGGTAGGGCCTTAAGCAGCACCACCTACCGAATTACAATTTTAAATAATTTGTATACAAATATAAAGATGTATTATGAAATAAATAACTTATTTATCAGGTTCCAAACGCCGTACTTTTGGCCGTCAAATCAGTGGGAGCCTGAAAATACGGATTACGGTGTGTATACAACTTTTTCATATTTAAAAAAAAAACAAATCGTCACTATATAGCCTCGTATGTCAAAAAACCATTTTTTTATTTATTATTAGACTCTTATGTCATTTAACTGGTTTTTTCATGAAGTAAGGACTTATTTATGTTATTAATAAACAAGTTCTTTTTACCATCCAAAATTAGGACTAAACATAGACATAGACAACATTTATTACATACGAAAACACTGGTTTAAGAATAACTTTATTTCTCATAAGAATTGAAAATTCACTTACTGAGAAACACATATTTAAAACTAAGATTAAAAATTAGAGCGCACAGATGTAGGTACATATATAAAATAAGAAAACAGAACAGCACACACACATTAACACACAAAATAACAATACTCAAAGAAAAAAAAATCTTTCTTAACAATAATTCGTATTTTTAATTAATTTATTTTATTAACTTCACACCACATTACACAAGACTTCATTACTTATACTGCTAACTTTTACTAATATTATTATTTTCTACTAAGTGTTAATATATTCTTTTTTTTTTTGCGACTGAGGCGCAAACTAGCTGATGTGGTCTCCCGTCTCTGGCAGAATGACCAGCGCTGTGGAACAGTCTGCTCCACAGCATAATGCTGAGCCAGGGCCAATTACAGCCACAGCACACACGCATTACATAGGGAACCGAATGGGAAAAGGAAAAAAGAAAAAATATATCTCTCATATATTTTTATTTAATTATTTCTCTTTGATTATTGTTATTTTGTGTGTATGTTTTTGTTTGTAATAAATGATATGTCTATGTCTAATATTTTAACGAAAATTGACGAAATGATACATTTTTTCGTTTCCTGTAATGTTTGGTTCTCTGCACATATGAGGTTATCATTCTACAGCGACAAAATTGGCATTCATCAGAATGTTGGCCAGTGGGTTGGCCTTTTAGGAGTCTGTATTCTTGATGGACCCTAATTGTTCTCGTTTTCAGCGGTATACCTCTGCAAGCGAACAATGCAGAACAAGGCGCGTTTAGAACTGGCTGATTATGAGGCAGAGTCTTTGGCGCGGTTACAGAAGATGTTCAGCAGGAAATGGGAGTTTATATTCATGCAGGCAGAGGCTCAGAGCAAAGTAAGTAAAAAAGTTGTCTCTTGTGCGTTAAGTTCTAGCTCCTTCCAGAAGCTCAGAAGCTAATAATCCTAAACAAGGGTAAGGTTATAAAAAAAGCGCGTGCGTACAAAGTACACATGTCAAAAGTGAAACTTCTTTGGCAAACTAATTTTTAACTCTTGTTCATATTTATACAAATCTAAAACTTCAGATTTCCGAGACTTAGAGGGAGGGAAAATGGAAGATATTTTAGGAATTTAATGAATTTAGTTGTCATTAAAATATTAAGTGTCGAAAATTAATACAAATTATAAATTAAATTTATTTCTTCGATAGTAAAAACAGGTGGCATTTTAATTTACAATTCGTCTTTGAGATTTCAATAAATTATTTTGCATAAAATATAAAATACTAATATTTCATAAATTTTAATTTTAGAAATATAATTTTTATAAGGTAATTCGCCCTTCTCACTCTCTCTCTCCCTTGTCTTGGACAAAAACGCTGCACATATTCGTGACGCTAATGTGTTTATTGCGTTTCATCCGTAAACATTTTACCCTCATGTGCCTAAGATGTTTCACTTTTTAGGTTAAAAAAAAATTGTTTTATCGGATATCAATCATCTTCGGGGTATATATAGTAATGTCTCTAAAGACTTGAAAATTTCTTTTATAACGTGGTTCTCTTTTTATAGGTAAGATGAGCCAATATAATTTTTTTGCTTGTTCTTCTCAAGTTCTTCTTGCCCGCTCTACGCCCTTGACTAGCGAACTGGTAGTAAATGTAAATTTAGAATCAATATAACATCTTTTCTGTTGACGTGGAGTGTACTTGGTTACCTATATGAATAACGTTATTTTGAGTTTAGTTAATTAATTCAAAAGGAATTCAACCATATTGGAAATAATGATTATTTAATCGGGTATCAAATTATACATAGCAGCAGTGTTGGCTTCAGCGTGCGACTCTCATCCCTGAGGTCGTAGGTTTGATCCCCGGCTGTGCACCAATGGACTTTCTTTCTATGTGCGCATTTAAAATTCGCTCGAATGGTGAAGGAAAACATCGTGAGGACACCGACATGTCTTAGACCCAAAAAGTCGACGGCGTGTGCTCTACTTGTCTATTAGATTGACAAATGATCATGAAATAGATTCAGAAATCTGAGCCCCAGACCGAAAGAGGTTGTAGCGCCACTGATTTTGTTAAATTATACATGACCATTTAAAATTAATAATTTTCAGGTTGATAAGAAAAGGGATAAGTTGGAGAGGAAAGTTCTGGACAGCCAGGAGAGGGCGTTCTGGGATCTTCATAGACCTATGGTGAGTTGAAAATGGCTTATTTAAGAAGAAAAAACGTGTCTACATTGCGCATGAGCGTGATTTGTCGCTGATATTTGTTCTGATTGTTGAATCCGAATTAAAGTGAGGGTAGGCCGGTTGATACCGGTACCAAATTTTTCAATTCCTAAAAGGCCGCAACGAGTGAGCCTTCAGAGGGAGTGTCTTGGAGCTGTGAGGTGAGTTGTATAAAACTAGTTCCGGAGACGTTAAACCATTTTTTCTGTTTAAAGTTTGAGATTAATTTAAGAAAAGAGTCTCTTTAGATACGAATTAGAATATGGACTGCTGGTGTGTCCTTTGGAATAGAAGAAGAGAAAGGGGAAAGAAGAAGGAAATGGGTTGCTGTTCTCAAAAAACATTTCTCGAGCCAAAGAAGGTGGCAAAAAGTGTAATTCTCTGTGTAAGACTTTCATCAGTCAGGAAGCTCATGTCTGATCGTGACTGCAAGGAAACATCTGGAGTTGACAATCTGTTTCCACCAATTTCTGTCTAGCGCCTCTCATATGACAGTGTTTTTAAACATAACATTTATTACCAACAAAAACAAGAATATTTTTTCCCTTTTCCCTTTCGGTTCGTTTCAAGTGTGTAATGCGTGTCTGTGGTTGTAATTGGCCCTGGCTCAGCATTATGCTAAGGAGCAGACTGTTCCACAGCGCTGGTCATTCTGCCAGAGACCACAGCAGCTTCTTTGCGCCTCAGTAGCAAAAAAAGAAAGAAAAGGAATGTAATAAATACTAGTCCAGTACGTTGATATTGCGACTGGCGGCCATCTTAGTGACGTAGTCGATCTGTCCGTGTCAGTACCGTGCGCAAGGTCACCCAGCACTTACGCGTATTGAGTAAATCTGCGACGTGTTTTTTATTGCTTTTTATTTTCGTTATCGTGTTTTATTTTTGTTGTTTAGTTTTGATATCATACTTGTCCTATTAAAATGAGCAAAAAAGTAATTAACAGCCGTGCTCGTGAAATGATTATTAAAGTGGACAAATTTCGTTAAGGAGAAAGCGGACTCTAAGTTATTGATTCAAAATATAAACCAAGAAATAAAATATAAAATAAGAGCAAGCAAATAAATTAATATTATTATTATTAACTTTTTTGTTGTCTGTACTTTTCTGCGGTGGATGACGTCACGCAGCTGTTATTGTGACAAGGTTCCATCGCAATATCAACGTGCGGGGCTAGTAATACTTAGTAGAAAAATAAGAATAATATTAAGTAAAAGTTAGCAGTGTATGAGTAAATTTTGAGGATGAGTCCTGCACTTGATCGGTCCATCTGGTTGGTGAACGGCCACGTGATTCTTCCTTCTGTGTTACCAACCACGATCAGGTTCTCCAAGTTCTCATTACCTTTGCGCATTTTTCATGAGTAGCAAATAAGAATTTAGTTTATCTTTCTGCACAGAATCTACTAGTAATAAAATCATTTAATTTGTAAAATTTTCCAGCCCGGATGTGTGAACACAACGGAATTGGATCCAAAGAAACTGTCAAGAATTAACGCTTTAAAGGAAAAACGGCTTCAGCTATGCAGAGAGCTCATTACTCAGCACAATTTGAAGGTTTGTACTTGGGGCATGGGGCAGAAGAGGTAGAGTTTAAAATCACGATTAATGCTATGAGCAGTGTACGACCTTTAACTCTTGTGAGTGGCATTGACTCGCTTGTACGGCCGATTTTTTTTTAAATTTACCATTTTATGTTCACTCTCAAACATCACACATGTTACAAGCACGATCAGATACTTATGAAAATATAGAAATGTTATACACGTGTGAATGACATGAGAACCATGCAACTTTCTCACAATTGAGTAGCCCGCAATTTCGCAGCACTCAGAAGACTCTTTGTATTGAAGAAGTCGCATGAGTCCGCTAAGCATCGAAGGAAAATATTGTGAGGAAAACGACTTTATACCCAAAAAGTCGATGAACAAACAGAAGGCTGATCAACTACTTGCCTATCAAAAAAAGGCCGTGCGTACAAAGTACAGAAGTGAAAATTCTTTGTAAATTAATTATTACTGAGGTAAAAGCCCCAATAGATGATCATGTACCAGAATATGTTCACTCCATGTATTTGTATATTTATTTATTTATTAACACTTCGTTGCATTTATGTATAAATATAGTACATTCTCATTCTCCCTTACTCTCTCTCTCTCAATCTTTTTCTCTATAGCTCTCTCCCACCTCTCGCTCTATGGCACTGTGCGTGATGCAACGTTCTCTATCTCACTCTATCTCTCTCGACCTTTCTTGCTTGCTTGCTCCCTACTCTCGCTCTATGGCTATATGCTTCATGCTTCGCCCTTTCTCACTCTCTCTCACTCTCTCCCATTTCTTCGACAAAAACGCTGCACATCGTGACGCTAATATATTATTGCGTTTCATCCGTAAAAATTTTAACCTCATGCGCCTAAAGAAGTTTCATTTAAAAAAATGGTCACCCAGACAGAAATTGACTAGATTGTGACACATTACAGACTCATGACTAGCGTTAAGTTATTCACATTTTAAAAATTTTGACTTTTACAGAACAACCCAATAGTAACAATCACAAACCCTCAAGAAAGCGAAGAGGCCATACAGAAGAATTCTGAGGCCGTTAAGGAAAATGGTGAGTTACCATTATTACTAATTCGCTTGACTATTTTAGACAGTTTAGGGACAATTCATTTTTAGTTTGACTATTTTTTGACAGCTTAGGGACAATTCATTTTTAGTTTGACTATTTTTGACAGCTTAGGGACAATTCATTTTTAGTTTTTTAGGGACAATTTAGTTTTGACTTGACTATTTTTTGACAGCTTAGGGACAATTCATTTTTAGTTTGACTATTTTTCACAGCTTAGGGACAATCTTTGATTGAATTTTGTTAATCTATTTCTAAAGTGTATGTATTATTTATTTAGGCTTACAAAGTGTGTAATAAAAGCGGGCACTAACTTATCGTAGATTTGATTTTATCTAAGTGTGTGATGCTTGAATTAAAAACAATAAATTTGTATTGATCCTTCATGAAATTATATTTCAATTAAAATAACAATACAGTACCATAAGTATAATCTATTAAAAGCATATGTAGTATATAAAGTTCTTATAAACATTCGGAATCGCTGTAATTTTAAATTTTTATTTCAGGCGAAACATCCCACTCTGAACTGGCAACACTGGAGGGTGACAAGCCGAGTATTGAAGCACAGATTGAGGCGGCTAAACGACAAGTTGCGGTTTTGAAGGCGCGACTCGAGAGACGAAATGTTCGCGTCAGTAAGGTTGCAGAAATGTAAGTAAATACTTATTTCACCAATCAAGATACGGAGTTTCATCATTGGACGTCCAGGAAACTCCACCCGTATCACCTCGACGTCCGTCGTTCCACAACTGAGCGTTTTTATTTTATTCTATGTGGAACCAGTTGCCCACTAAAGTATTTTCGAACCAATTCGACTTAGGCTCCATCAAGAAAAGAGCGTACCAATTCTTGAAAGGCCGGCAACGCACTTGCGAGCCTTCTGGCAATGTGAGTGTCCATGGTGGGTATCACTCAACATCAGATGAGCCTCCTGCCCGTTTGAACCTTGTTCTATAAAAGAAGAAAAAAAAGATTATTAGAATTTTCAGCATCACCTTGGCTCTAAGTATTCCACTGTCTGCTTCACAGAAGATTTTATTTGGCGAACTAGCGAACTGTGGAAGTGACTCCCAGTGAGGGGTCTTCCTTGGGAGATACGATCTCGAATTGTTGAAAAGAACCGAGCATACTGTAAGGCCGGCAACGCACCCACTAAATTGGGTATTCCCGTAGACTCGTTTTCCCTCCTATAAAAAAAGTGTTATTGACTTGCTTTACAGATAAGAAACACTTATTAAAATAAGATTACAGAATATTTGCACTTTGCTCTGTGACTTCTTAGGACGGGTAGAAGGAATCGCTTATAAGTCTAGGCCTATTTCAATCGGCCCTTAATTGTTGGTTCTCTTGTATGAAAAGTGTGAGTTTAACCACAGATTCATATCGTACTGCGAGCAATATGCAGAATACGACGCCTTCCTGACTCCACCAGAATGGCCCAATCCATGGATAAGCGATACTACAGAACTGTGGGATCAAGAGAAGCAATGGTATTTATTGTTTATAATAATATCGAGATTTTTTGAAGTGAAACTTCTTTAGCGCATGAGGGTAAAACGTCACGAAGATGTGCAGCGTTTTTGTCGAAAGGGAGAGAGCGATTGAGAGAGAGTGAGAAGGGTGAATTACCGTATAGAAATTAGATTTTTAAAATTTCGTAAAGTGAATTTATGAAATATTGGTATTTTAGATTTTATGCAAAATAATTTATTGAAACCTCAAATGACGAATTGTAAATTAAAATGCCACGTTTTGCCAAAGAAGTTTCACTTCTGACATGTGTACTTTGTACGCACGCACTTTTTTATAATTATTTAGTTGTAAAGATGTATGACAATATGCACCCTTTTTCTGTTGATCATAAATCGTTATTATATTAAGTGGTACATTCGGATTGATTAATTATAAAACCACACAGCTATATAAAAAGGCATGTAAATATCATAAAAATAAGAACAGTTATTTATAATTGTTGTCGAAAGTTATGGTCTAAATACTCTCCCAGTATGAAGGCACCTTTAAAAATAAGGGAATGTAGCAACACATTTGAATTCCTTGTTACGAATGAGACACTTACATTTGGATTTTATTGATACGTCAATTTACATTCAATTGCCTACACATACACAACACTGACATTCGAGTTTCATGTTAAGAATATGGCAACACTTGTGCTTGGGTTTCTTGAAAAATATGGCAACACTTGTGCTTGGGTTTCTTGAAATAATATGGCAACACTTGTGCTTGGGTTTCTTGAAATAATATGGCAACACTTGTGCTTGGGTTTCTTGAAATAATATGGCAACACTTGCGCTTAGGTTTCATGAAAAAATATGGCAACACTTGTGCTTGGGTTTCTTGAAATAATATGGCAACACTTGTGCTTGGGTTTCATAAAATAATAACCCCCCCCCCCCCCCCCCCCTTCCCCGGCCCCCCCTTGGCAACACTTGTGCTTGGGTTTCTTGAAAAAAATATGGCAACACTTGTGCTTGGGTTTCTTGAAATAATATGGCAACACTTGCGCTTAGGTTTCATGAAAAAAATATGGCAACACTTGTGCTTGGGTTTCTTGAAAAAAATATGGCAACACTTGTGCTTGGGTTTCTTGAAAAAATATGGCAACACTTGCGCTTGGGTTTCTTGAAAAAAATATGGCAACACTTGTGCTTGGGTTTCTTGAAAAAAATATGGCAACACTTGTGCTTGGGTTTCTTGAAATAATATGGCAACACTTGCGCTTAGGTTTCATGAAAAAAATGGCAACACTTGTGCTTGGGTTTCTTGAAAAAAAATATGGCAACACTTGTGCTTAGGTTTCTTGAAATAATATGGCAACACTTGTGCTTGGGTTTCTTGAAAAAATATGGCAACACTTGCGCTTAGGTTTCTTCTTCTAAACAATTCATTACATTGGGATTTTTATATTATGACAACACTTATGTTAGACTTCTATCCTTGTCTTTCAAATAACATATAACAATATAAAATTTTTGACACACAAATTCATATATTTTAGTTTGTTTTAAAAATAAAACTAAATTAGTTTAATTGCTCTCGTAAACTACTTTTTCGTCTGTATTTTTTAAAAATGTTATATTTATTTCAGTAAAGAACCACTACCCCTCCGTCGCGTCAGACGCTGGTCGTTCAACCTTCGGGAACTGCTCCGCGATCCTCCAGGGCGGGACCACTTCGCGAAGTTTCTCAATAAGGAATTCAGTGGGGAAAATCTCAAGTCAGTTTTATTATTATGTACAAGAAATAAATAAAAAAATAAAAATAAATAAATAAAGTCGGTTTCATCAAGCCACTCGGCGTCATCACGCGCACTACGCAGATAATCTCTCTCGATCTACTGATCGATCGTTTTTCTAAGCCGCTTTTCGGTTTAGAAATCACGCGTTAAAATAAGTACACGTGATATCTTACTATACCCCCCTCCACCTTGTGATATTTCGTGATTTTTAAAAAATAAAATAAAAATCATTTAATTCAGACCATTAAAAGTCCATAATATATTGTTAGTAGAGTTATGCTTATAAGTTATAACTATGTAAGTGAAAATAAAATTAGCAAAATTATTAAAGACACAAAGAAGAAAAATAAATTGTGCGTGTACTAGGTGTACACACGTAAGAAGTGAAACTTCTTTATGATCTTATTTTTCGAAAAATGATCTACTATATGCAACTTTACAGAAATTCGTTAAATTAGATAAAGTTTAACAAAAGGCTTTTATTATCATAGACATGAATACAAATATTTCATTTAACCTTATTACTACGAAGATTATTATTGAATTTCATTAATTGTAATAGAATTATTACTATCATTGAAAAACGTGACGATTTGCTACAAAATTTCTCCCATACGTCGATAAAGAAGTTTCATTCCAACGCCGATAAAGAAGTTTGACTTCAAAAAGTAACATGGCGCGTAACCGAAAAATGTGACGCGTAACGAAAAAATTTACACTAAATTTTTTTCCAACCTCGATAAAGAAGTTTCACTTCAAAAATTTAAGAAAACGTTTAATTCATACCTACGTTGATTCGAGGCACCAGGTATATGGGCATGTATATTGTATATGAACCCAATGTCTTAAAACCGCACATTTGGGTTTATTACCTATAACCATCAGGATATTGTTAGTACTCGCACGAACCCCACGCATCAGTGAGGCTGTCCGTTTGCGGATGAACGAATTTTTTGCCGAACCCCTCCCCCTTTCAAACCTCACGTGGTTAATGGACATCCCCTTAGTGTAGTGTGCGATCTCAAGTCTTGCTATCATCTCAAAACACTGGTATATCGCGGTACCACTGTATCTCTTTTTTTGTATTGCAGCTTCTGGTTGGCCGTGCAAGAGTTGAAGGCGCTTCCGATATGTCGCGTGGCCTCTCGGGCTCGGGATATTTGGAAGGAGTTTCTCGACCCCAACGCACCTTCGCCCGTTAATATTGATGCTGCGAGCAGGTAATGTTTTATACGAAGATGTTGCCATTTTATCGTCATATATTTCTGGCTTTCTAAAAAAATGTGTTTATAAATGCCGTGGAATGAGCGTTAGGAAGTATGTGTGGTGTATTGCGTAGATATAATTGTAAGATACGAGAGCAGTGTGGGATAAAAGAGGAGAAGACAAGGACAGGGAATGCTTTGGTGGTTTGCTGTGGAAGGTAAATGATTTTTGGGAAAAGGGATACTCTTCTTTAATAAAATCCCAGAGGTTCTCCCTTTTAATAAATTTAAGAAATGTATTAAAGAAAAGCTGCGTAAAAAGGTTAACTATAAAGTTAACGATTATCTAGTTGATGAAAGGGCCTGGGACTAGTACTAGACAGGCTATTTCTAATGAATTTGCGATATTTGTTTTAAAATACGTGTTGTTTGATGATTTGCTATTTTAAAAGATTACCGAGAGTTTTTTACTCTGGCTTTTTCTCTCGGCCTACACCCTCTGTCTTCTTTGCCGATGAGTCTTATGTTCCATAATAAACATATTTTATTTTTATTTTTTATGGTGAAATCGGGTAGGCCTTGTCGTACATACCTAGACCAAACCAGGAGTTTACTGTTTATTACACTGTAACTGACAACATATAGATATATGTTAGGTATTTAGATAAATATATGACCATGATTGGGATATGCACGCGCCTAAATACTAGAGCAACACTGCTATTTAGAAATTTTGATAAATTATTATCTGTAATAAAAACAAAGAATATCTATTATAACAAAAATTAATAAGTGCTGGTCGCGTTCATCATTTATACAAAATACTAGATGTCTCTTTTAATCGAAGCGAAATCACAATTTGGTAGAAAGAGACGAAAGAGTGAAGTTTAGCTTTATTTTAAAAAAATCGTCTTAAATAAAATATAATGTGTTTTACAGGGAACTAACACGTGTGAGAGTGGAGTCCGGAAAACCGGATAGATATTGCTTTGATCAGGCGCAGGTAAGAGAAACTTTATTTGTATGGGGCAAAAGTTTTACTGGTACAGCTGGTCTGATGGAATGAACATGATGGCCCTTTATGGGACCTATCACATATTGGTATTTAAAAAATTGTATAAATCAAAATCACTTTTCGAGTACAAATGTGTCTTATTTATAGAAATAAAGCCGGCAACGCACCCACTAAAATGGGTGTAAATGGGCTGTCCGTTTTGTGAACCCTGACGTGAATTCTGTCCTTGATAGATAGGTTTAGGTGGTGATCATAATACAACAATATTGGGACCATTGTTTCGTTTGTATCAAAAAATAAGTAACTAAACTGAAACAATTTTTTTAATCTTTATGATTGAGAGAGAGATATTTAACGTATGCAAAATACTACTGAGCGAGCGCACTCGTGAACGTTGGTCGTCGCTCACGTACGTGACGATCGCGTGACGTCGAAGTGAAAAAAACAAGCATTTAAAAATGCTAGATCGATTTTGATAAAACATAACTTATATACAAGAGAATGAATTGCTTTAATTTTTTAGTAATATTTTGATGTCATGGGTTACCGAGTCCAGGGTCGTAAAAAGATTTTTTTCTTTTTATGTAACAAAGAAACAAAACGTTGTGGGCAAACTGGTAGGAGGCTCACATAATGTTAAGTGATACCGCCGCCCGTAGACACTCACATTTACCAGGGGGCAAGTGCGTTGCCGGCATTTTTTTAGAATAGAACATTTCTACGAAATCCTCCTTAACTCCTCATGACGTTTCTTTCAGGCCCACGTGTACCATTTAATGAAGTCTGACAGCTATTCAAGATACCTCCGCTCGGAGATGTATAAGGATATATTGAATGGATCAAAGAAAAAGGTACGTTTCTATGTAAACCTACGACTAACTCACTTTAGTCGGTAGCTCATGTCTGATCGTGGTCAGCAAACATCTGGAGCTGACAATCTGTTTCAACCGGTTTCTGTCCAGCGCCTCTCTGATAACAGTGTACAGTTTTGAGGACGATGACTCTTTCACTTGATCCGTCTATCTGGTAGTAGAACGGCTTCTTCTTTTTACGCACAGATTATATCGTGTCACAATGTTCGTTCCCATACTCCTCTCCGAAACGGCTCGACCGATTCTTACGAAATTTTGTATGCATATTCAGTAAGTCTGAGAATTGGCTACTATCTTTCAAACCCCTTAATGCTAAGGGTGGTCCAACCCCCCTTTTTTTCGACAAATCGTTTTGTTTTTATTTTTTATGATACAGTATATTCAAAAATACATACAACCCTTACTTTTCACCCCTCTACGATCTACCCCTATTTTTTATTAGTGTAGAATAGATATTTTTATTGAACTAAAAAAATGTTTCTTAGAAATAATATACATGGCAAAACAAAGTTTGCCGGGTCAGCTAGTAATTATATAATTTCTTCAAATAAAGAGAAATAAATAATGCTTTGGTTTTTGATGGAACTTCTGTACACCATATTTAACCACACATATTTTAAAATTATTTATTATTGATTGTGAATTTTTTCAGACGTCCGTGAAAGGTATACGTTCCATCGTGTCATTCACTGGAAGGAAAGAAACGTCCTATTAATGAATTGAAAATTTAACTTGAAAACCGGATTATACTAAGTTGGAATTGCTGATGTGATTTCTTTGGCGCTATCAAGATTCTACTGATAAGTTTTCATTGAGAAGAGTTTGGCGGCATGTGTCAAATGTCAGTGTCAAGTCAAGGTATAGTTGAAGTCAATTGTCATCAGACTGATCTGGGATTTATGGAATGATCTCACGGCTATTTAAGCAATATTAAACATTTGAATGCATCTTCTGTCGATTTTCAAACAATATTATATTATTTAGAAATATATAGTCTAAACTCTTTTAACGACACTCAAGGGACTGCGTATTTTGACGTTACAAAGATTTAGAGGGGAAAAAAGAAAAATCTGTATTAGACAATTTTATTTCAGACTAGTGTTAGTAATTTCATAAAAAACAATTCTTATTTAAACGCTATTGCGTATAGTCTGTTATTTTCGTCACATTTTTTACTGCACCAGTAATTATTTTGTATTTCTTCGTGATAAAGTACGCTCAAGCAGTCCCAAATTGTAAACAAAAGAACGGATTTCTTAGAAAGTTCAGTAAATATGATGCCGATTGTCGAGTTTATTCCGGGCTAACAATAAAGCGACAAAAGAACGTACACAGCTCCGCAGTTTTAACTAATTTCGGCAACTTAAGTAATTTTTATTATTTAATTGTCGTTATTGAGGGTGTAATGCTATGTACAGTATCATTGTATGGAAGACACGCTAAACCCACCAAAGCCGATTGATTTCGACGCTTTAAGGGGTTTGTCGTTAAATCGAGGGACGTTACATGGAATTTACTCTGTACTTCGAAATACTCGACGGAAGAAAATGTGATTTTAAATCAATTTTAATTAGACAAATGTTTGGCAGTGTTGCCATGAGTTAATCATTATAATAATCTGTGCCCATAGCATACTTTAGTGGTAAAAATATTATTAGGCTCGTTCCAAAACGAAAATTTGACATTTGAGTTCACTAAATTCTATTCTCTATTAAAAAACTACTACGTCGAAACTTCTTCCTTAAAGTCCGTTACTAATAAGGCATATCTGTGTTGTAGAGAACGGATAAACATAGGTTCTAAAGGCCGGCTACGGCAATTTGTCTAAATTAAAAAATCTAATCACGGTTAAGTCATGAGTAGATAGCGTACAGCGAGTCAAACTATTTATTATTATGTATTCGTCAATTGCCCAAAATGGCCTATTGGCTTCAGCGTGCGACTCTCATCCCTGAGGTCGTAGGTTCGATCCCTGGCTTTGCACCAATGAACTTTCTTTCTATGTGCGCATTTAACATTCGCTCAAACGGTGAAAGAAAACATGGTGAGGAAACCGGCTTGCCTTAGATCCCAAAAGTCGAGGGCGTGTGTCAGGAGGCTGATCACTTACTTGCCTAGATTGACAAATGATCATGAAACAGAAATCTGAGGCCCAGACCTAAAAAGGATGTAGCGCCATTGTTTTGTTAAATAACGCGACGGTTAGAGCGTACTAGACATGACTACGGACAATCCACGGCTTCCATAGCCCTGTTCCTGTGTCCCTACTCGTCCAGAATCAGCAAGCACCCATTCCCCCTCTTAACTGTTCTTTCGTGCCGGAGAATGTGAACCGTATAGGGGGTAGTTTACTGTGATTTAAAAACATACAGAAGATAGCAAAAAGTTTTCCTTTTTTGATAATTCTATTTATTTCTTGTTAAAATTTTTGAGTAGTACAGTGTAGCAACATTGCCTAGAAATAGTTTCCCTTCCATTTAGGCTTACACACCGTGACCCCATGGCGACTTTGGCATCGCTACCCTTGGCTGTAGATAGTAGCCTATCTGTCAATCAGTTCTATCAGATTTCGTATCAACAATGGATACTCTAGGCATACAATTTCTTGCACTTGTGCGTGGCGAAAACATTAAAAAGAATAAATTTATTTTTATTTGTACATTTTTGGTACAAAAACAGATTGATTATATAAAGTTATTACACACTAAAACATTTGTAAACCTGAAGTCCAATTACATCTCCACACAGGATTTTAGTGGCATCTTCAGTGCTGGTTTACTAAATATTCACTATTACACATATACATATATTAAATTTAATGACAAAAAAATGAAGTTATTAAGTTTGCAAGTCTTCACAGCGAATAATCTTTTTAAACCTGGGCTGTGCTTCCAATTGGTGATTATGGATACGTAGCCATGGCATTCCGGTGAGTTAGAGGCCTTTCCAATTCCGTGGTTCACCAGCTCCGCCTTAAAACCTTATACCAAAGATTTCTTGGTTGTCTATGCTATAAATAGATAGAGATTTCTGTTCGTTAATTTTCTTTTAATTTTAAGGGCTTAGGGTAAAGTCAGAGGCGATCTTCTTTCGAATGTCAAATTTTGACATATCCGAGTCATACTTAGCGCTGTCTCGTGTATGGGAGATTTAAGTAGACCCTAACTGTGTTAGTAGAATTTGAATCTCTTAATGTTATTGATACTGATCTTAGTAAAATAAAGAGAAAATGTCTCTACTGAATTGATTTTAATAAATTTATAATTAATTAAAATCAATTTAGTATTATTTCTGATGTTATTCAAACCAAAGTTTATAAGACTGTCCAATTTTTACTGCATTTTATATGTTTTTTTTTTATTAGTTATACTACACTCATAACTTGTTACATTTTTGGTTACGAACAAAACGGTTTATTATTTTTTTAACAGCTATATTACTATTTTATTTAAATAGTTATTTAATTATTGATCTTTAGAAAGAGACACTCGTTATTCGGCATCGTCTTTCTTTTTTTTAATTTAATGTTAAAAGGGAAAATTGTTTTCCAGAATTAAAAAAAATACTTCTGAAACTCTCAAAGATAGATCTTGTGTGTTATGTGTGTAGTGTCCCTAAATCTAGTTTTACAATAAGTAGCGCAAAGTCTTGTTTGGTCATTTCAAAAATATTTTTTTAATTAATTCAGATGTCCAAACACATTTTTTGAATTGAACATTGTTTACGTGAATTAATTTCATTTCTATATAAAACGCGTTTATACAATTTTTAGCAGTGTTTCATTAAAAGTTTTTTAACTATTCGTTAAATATAGAAACCGTTTGTTCGGTGTTATATATTCTAGTCTAGTAATCTTCCATGACTTAAGTATCGTCAGCAAAACAATTTGATTAAAATTAGTACCTAAGATTGTCTGATTACTTTTATTAGACACAAAATGTATTTGAATTTGTAAAATAACAGCCTTTTGTGAATTACGGCGATTTTATTATTTACTCGACGACACAGCGACACTATTTAGCAATTTTTTTTTATGGCTCTGGCACGATTTGTGCATTAGCTAGCGTCAAGTATAGGACTTTTTATAATTCGTGCTTGTCTTTAAGAAATTCGACAGTGCCCTTTATGTACGGTTTAAGCACTCGCCCGGTACCGCACAACCCTCCCAAAGGCCGAGAACAAATTTAAATTAAATTAAAACTTGCCCTCGAACCGGGAATCGAACCCGGTACCCCTCACCTAGCTGCCACTTAATAAGACCGCTAGGCTATGAGGCCCCCTATTTAGCCATTATAGGAAGTTTAAAAACCTGTTACAAACCTTATGACTGCTGTCAAAGTCAAATGATTATTCCTTATCTGTGATTTTGTAGTTGGTTTTGTAAATGTAGGTAAAAATTGTCATTTTAATAATGCGTGTGTCTTATTTATAAAAAATATTAATCATTTGTGTATTGTTTTCTGATATATCGCGGTTTATTTAAAACTGTTGCTATCAAATTGTTTTGCTGACTGTACAATTGTGTAGTGATAAGTGTTCCATGTATAAAATTAGTGACTTAGTCATTTTGATGTTTCTTTTTCTCTTTAATATTAGGTAGAGAAAGAATAAAACATTCAATTAAATGAAAAATGTGTTTTATTTGCCTTTTTATGTCATCTATGTTACGTAGTTACCCTATGTCATAGTAATAAATCACTGAAATGCAATGGCGGCCTTTTGAACTACTGAACCGGACAATTGTTTGGTGAATTTAGATTTTAAATTGTACTATAGGAGACGCTGTAATCAAGTAATCTAAGAGAAATTGAGGATTTAAAAATAAAATTCTGATTAAAATCATTCATTTATTTCATTTTGATACAAATATGATTACGATAACAATAGTGCATGAATGTGGTGTCACACTGATTATTCAAATGTCAAACTTGACAACTATCAAAACAAAAACAGGCACGAACTGTCAATGCCAAAACGTCTCGCTATAAATGTATAAAAACTATTTTGTTAATTTAAAATTTTACCAATTTCAAATATCTTAATAAATATTAACTATTTTACACCGAAAAGCGTTTTTGGATTTACTCTACGAATTATAAATTAGCAAGAATGACAATTTCGTGTCTATTTTTATTTTGATCATTAAGAGATAATATGCATTAAATCGAGCCACACACGTCACGATAAACATTTTGTATTTTGAAATTGATTAAAACGGCCACGACGCGTTCACGGCCCGATCATCAATCATATTTTTACAAATGTCAACAATCACAAATTACTTTTAAAAACAGCATTTGTGTGCGAGTTTTTAAACAACAGTTGCGAAACAATCTTTCATTTATTCTTTTAAATAGCTGTCACAGTTTAACAGCCATTGATATTGCAATTTATAGTCTATGCTTGGTATATATAAGATTTAGAGTCAAAACTTCAAAGTATAACTTTCGTATCTCCAAAACGTAATATTTGACATCCGGAAGACATACTTAGCACTCTCTCGACAGTTGCCTTATACTGTTTCCTAAATCCATCTATCTCTTTTCATTGCAGCGTAAACGTAATATGACAGAAAGAAACAAATGACCGCTATTAACTAGATTATGGCATTTAAAAAACAAATACTGTTTTTAAAATAATTTTTACATTTTTGTCGATTTTATTGTTTAACTTTAAATATTTCAACGGAAAATCTAGGCCATCATGGAACGTTGCATTGTGCAAAATATGAAATATTATTATAAAAATGGCCCGCGAGAGCTTTATTTTTGCAATCACCAAATATTGTAAATTTTTTAGAATTTACAGTGTAAAAAAATTTAAACAAAATTGCATTATAATTTCTTTGGTTTTAATTAAAAATACTTAAAATTGAATCAATAATCGAATAATATAAATAAAAATACATTAAAATCTTAAAAACATAAACACTGACTGATTTCCAGAGTGTATAAAAATACTGTAGTCTCAATATAACCTCAAAAAATTATGGAGATCACATAATACGAAAAACACATCGAACACGTAATATTTTTAAGTTGGTTAAAATACCTTAACGTAATAGAATAATATGTAAAATGGATACATTCTCAAGCCAATAACACTGAAATAAAGAATTTAAAATTGTACTTATGGTAACATTTACAGCCGAGGTCTTTAGTCACGTCAAGTCTAAACGTGTTAAATTTGACATATACTTAGCAGTCTCGACTCAGAATACCACCTATAAGTCGGCTTTGTAAACAAAACATTGTAGTTAAGTTAAATTTTTGGTATCTTATACACTCCGCGCTAACTCAAGTAAGTACAATTACGCATAAACTAAAGAAACTAATCACAACTTGGCCGAAACTTAAAACTAAACTCGACATGGGCCGATACTTTTGACTGTGATATATAAAATCGGAAGAGTTTTTAAGTGTCTATTCGAATTTCGCACACATCTATATTTTATCTCTGGGAAAAATAACAAGCTTGTAATTTTTTGACAATTAACATTGACAGCTGACTCTGTATTGTCTACGTCCTAGTGGTATTCACAATGCATAAAATCAACATCAAACATAATGCTTAATACGTACTTGTTTCTCGATTCACCGATTTCTGTCAGCTTTTCAAATATATTTATAAAAAAATATTTAATAAAATTAAAAATTCAGTTAAGGAATTCATCTAACGTTACCGATGTCAAAATGTCAGCTCCACGGCTTTATATTACGAACAATCGTTTCAAATTAAAGTTCTGTTAAAAGATAAATACGTTAATAAAGAAGATTGGAGTATGCGAAAGGTCTATCGACTGGTCACAATGCCTGCGTTTGTGATGACAGATGGGTCAAGAAGACTCTTACTTGGAATGGCCTAGTGGGAAGAAGAAACAGAGTACGGCCACCAGAAACCAGGGAAGATGAAATAAAAGACAGGGGGAGGGATTGAAAAAAATATAGCGAGGATTTGAGGCAAATGGAAGAATTTGGATCCTTCACTCCGTCGGAGGTCCATACTAATGCTAAAATGAGATGGACTTAATGTGATCCTGATTATATAGTACTCGAATAACGGTATTTTTTTATTTAAATGCTATATAATAATGGATCGACTGCTTATTGGCCTTCTATTAATTTTCTTCTTCTTTCATTTTAGTTTTTTACTCTTCCAGGGATAAATAATTAAAATAGTTGGCTACGTTTTATTTAAACCGTATTTTTGATATCTAATAAAATAGAAAAGCTTTCAGAAATCATCAACCAGTTACTAAGATTTGTTAAAATATCATTTCTATTATGTTTACGACTAACTATTAGGACGAATACATACTGCAATTCCTTAATTCATAGAAAAATATTATTGATTAAGAGTATTTTTAGACAAAGTTTGCGAGCACTCTTGGCCTTTTTAACGAGTTTAGTGGTCTGTGCAATGGTTCTTTCATCGCGTATCTAACTCTCGAAAAGCATAAACTTTAATAAGCTTATCAGGAGCTACAATTGCTTACCACTCTACCCCATCAAGTTAAATAACTAGATGATGGTAGAAAAACCAAGACCAAGGCAATAGTGTGTGTGTGTGTGTGTGTGTGTGTGTGTGTGTGTGTGGTTAGAAACTTATTTATTGCTGATTTTCGGGAGACTTTAAATAAAGAGATTTTGGATATGGTAAGTTAAAAGTTACTGTATACATATATTAAGTTGACGGAATTTGAAGGTAGACGAAGAAGTTTATATAGTTATAATATAATTCACGCTTTGTTCATTAAAATTTATAGCTAAAACCTCAGAAAAATAAAGGCAAAATTATTGTTACAGTTTAAATACTATTTATAAATCAAATCATATAAACATTAGAAATAAAATACCTGTACCAATTATAAATATGCGTTGTTAAAGAAAATGGCCGGTGTTTTATGCGTAGTAGATGTATTTTCTGAATTGTCGCCCAATTTTTGTCATATTTGTGCATAGTTCCTGGTCACTGAAATATAAAAATATATTTAGATAAACAGATAGATTAGGTAAGGGTAACATCAGTTGGCGCTTTCCTCAACGAATAAGTATCGCAATACAGCGAGGAAATACCAGCATTAAAAAAATTAAAATAAAATATGTTTATTATGGAACATATATCACTTATTCCACGTCATTAAAGGTACACAGGGGCCAAACTTTTAAAATTTGTTATCGATTTCTATTTATTAACTTTTAATTTATTATTTTTATGTACGTTAGGAATATTCAACAATTGCAGCGAATTTTAGATAAAGTAATTAATTACTACAATTATTAAATGTATTGTTTCGTGCTTTTGAGATGGTCACGCCAACTTGTATTATATTTAGACATGACAAGTCTGCCAAATGTCAAGTTATCGTGTGGTAGAAATAGAACAAATTTGGATAAATGTCAATTGTCAACGTTGGTGGTATTGCGTCGTTCTTTAAATTAACAAATTGGAAAATATCAGAAACTGACAAAGCTTAGAAGTTATCTTAATTTGGACCTAACCAGTGCAGTGTTGGCTTCAGCGTGCGACTCTCATCCTTGAGGTCGTAGGTTCGATCCCCGGCTGTGCACCAATGGACTTTCTTTCTATGTGCGCATTTAACATTCGCTCATTTGAAAACATCGTGAGGAAACCGACATGTCTTAGACCCAAAAAGTCGACGGCGTTTGCCAGGCACAGGAGGCTGATCACGTACGTGCCTATTAGTTTGACAAATGATCATGAAACAGATACAGAAATTTGAGGCCTAAAAAAGGTTGTAGCGCCACTGATTTATTTTTTATTTCTAACATACAGCAATTTATTGAATTTTTGGCCGAAATTTGACTTACCGTATATCTCCCCACCCCCCATTCCCCTTGGTAAGTTTCTTGTTATGTTTGGCGCCCCCAGCCGTAATTGTAGCGATAATTCTCGACGGGAACATATATTTCTTTGCGTTTTGTAATAATTTCTGTACTTTGCTTATAACTGTGGAAGCATTGCAGTTCGATTTCTTATGGTGTATCCCACTGGAAATTAATGTTTGACATGACATTGACATCACCATTTTTGACACAATATAGAAAATACCTGAAACCACTGTAATTGTCCCTATCGTTATATATTAATATATAAGAATACATAATTAAGGAGATCAACTACGCAGATGTTACAAAATAAAAAAAAAAACATAAGTGGAAATGGAGGGAGAAGAGAAACAGAACAGTGGAGTACGATGTACGTACAATGGTACAATGAACGCAAAAGAGGAAGACAATTTAGAACGTGGATATACCAGATTGAAGGAAACAGCCAGTGGTACAGTGCAGACAGGAATGGCGGGATTTGGAGGAAGATTAACCATAAAGGGGCACACAGATATCTAAAAAGAATGAGATAGAAATATTAACGTGTTCAAGCGTAAAAGTATCTGAAATATATATTATTATAAACGTATTATTATAAAAGAATCCATATTTTTTATTATTAAAATTGATCCAAGGTCAATTCAACTTCATGACGTCCAAAAACTGGGTCGATGTTTGAACACAACGCTATATCCATAATAAATTTGACTAACATATATTTTAAGCTGAAATAGTGTACTAACCTCAAATGTTATTAGTCTTATTAAAAACTTGTGGAAACTGAACAAAATACAGATTTACAACTATTTAACATAATTTTAAATAGTTGTAAATTTATAATAATACATAACTTCAATCCGGTCAAAATAGTGTTTTATTAAATCAATAAAAGTTATGTTAATCAAAGACAATACTAAAATACAGATACTAACAATCCATAGATAATAAGTTCACTCACCATTCCCCGATATGAAACACTCTCGGTCCCTTACACAAAATAACTTTGAATTTCTCCCGGCCAGGCCGGTTCTGTGATAAATGAAGCAGAGAATAGTCCCAATTGTAATCGTCATACGCGCAAAACTGTTGTTCTAACTCCATTATATTATTCCACACAGTTTTGTTGAAAACCATTCCCATATTATGCATACTTGAGTGCCAGGGAGTTATTTCGACCTGAAAAACAATGAAACGTCAATCAAGCAAATTGGCGGGAAAAACGTCAAACTCTAGAAATGGCGGTCTAGGAAGAACTAGTTGATGAACTTGAAAACGATGTTAAATTGTGTCGACAAATCAGTACTATCATGCTTTTTTTATATATTAAGTGTTACTAAGGTCTACGTTCAATAATTATATGAAAAATGTTACAGCGCCCCTGACGGTGATGATAAGAATATTAAATTTTTCGTACAACTATTTTACGCTGTGGCTTGCGGTAAATATATGTCATATTTTTAATTTCTGCACGACCGTGATTTGCTTTTATTGCGTAATTAAATTGATATTTCACAAAAAAGAAATTCAACATTATTTTCAAGTATATTGTCTTAACTAGTGCTATTTATCGCTTATGTCAATATAATTTTGACATAAGCGAGTCATACTTAACGTGAAGACCAGTTAATGAATATTACTTTTCTCTACGCTTTTCTTTATTAAATGAATAAAATAAAGAATAAACTAATTAACGCTAAAACTATACAAAAAATATTCTATTTACAATTTATACAAATTGGTGCAAAACTCAAGCTAAAGCATTATACAGCGCAATACAGCTTAAAACAGCATTAAAACTAAGCGTAACAAGCAAACGTGCTAATGGCTATTTCGACTATCGGTTTTTACGACCAAATATGAGTAGTCCCTACGATGTCGTTATTACAGATTTTGACTGTATATACATAGCATAATCAATATAATGATACTTACTATAATTTGTAAAAAAATCAAACGGATGCTTGCATGCTAATTATAACTTTACATTATCTTATTACTAAAAATACAAAGAACAAAGTAATATTGAAACAATCATTCTAAGTGTAATTTAAAGATCAATTCTAAACAAAAATTTCATTGAATTATGGCAACTCTTTCGCTTACAGATGCAGAAATTCAACTGAAGCTAATTTTAAAATAAAAAATCTTTAATATTCGGCTAAACACAATCAACTTAGTGTCAATCAATTGAACAATTCTGGAATTAACACTAATATCTGTTGTTTATTCATAATTTATTTACCAATCAACAGAAGGCGCTGTGCGTGTTTAGAATTTGATAGGTTTTTTCAGTTTTTAGTATAGTTCATTGAATAAAGTGACCATCACTTTGTTAAAAATGTAGTAGATTAGATTAGTTCATGTGTAATTGTTAAACTGTGTGGGTAGATCAATTTGGTGAATTGACCGCAACCGTACCACCCTGTATTAGCAGGGTGCAAACCTTCACACTAACCGAAGGGGGCCCGAAACAGGCTTAAGCACCCCCGTGGCGAGGGTGCAACAAGATCCGCGTACTTTGTACTTGACTATCAAGGTCTTTAGTATTGTTCATTCTAATAAGTGTCCCTCTGTTTGATAATAGTAGTTTTACAAGTGTCTGTACGTTAGGTTATATTCGTTCATCTGTAATTGTTTAACTGTGTGGGTAGATCAATTTACAGCCTACCCTCATTTCCTTGGTATCAATTTAGTAAATAGACCGCCCACCGCGAAACTTTACACCACAAGATGGGGGCATACGCCCCTTTCAGACCCAAACACCCCTCTCGCGAGGGTTAGACAAGTAATTTGTAGTTTCATTCACAACAGTGTCATTACGTTAGGTTATTTTTGATAATCTGTAATTGTTATTGCTAAGTGGGTAGTTCAATTTACATATGTCTACCCTCAATTACATTCTATGATCACTTACTATGGTAGGAGTCTACGTTAGTTATAAGAAAAGGTCGTCCACTACACCTTTGTGGAACAAGAGTCTGGACAGAAAAAGAACCAGCGTGGTTGTATGAACTGATGTAATTTATTCACAAAAATTTCAATAATTAATGACGGTCAAATTATAATTAAAGTGTTGCCAACAATAACAAGATTATACTTAAGTTTATCTTAATTCTTGGTTCTCTTACCGCACAGACTCAGCTCCTCTCAAAAAGCCGTTTTAGTAGGAAGCTGTTACATTAAAAATTTCTTAACGATATTTTCAATTTGCCATCAATCCAAATTATCCATTTTACAGATTATATATTTCAATGCAAAACGTATTCGTTAGCATGCTTGCAGCTGTGGTAAGGGAGCGTTCAAGTATTACGTCACGCAATTTTTGAAGATTATTGACCCCCCCGTGTAACGCACCGTAACGTTTTTCTGTACACAAGGACAGTACTGTAACCAAGTATAGTAAAACGTTTCGTGACCACCTAGTGACTCTGTATACCTAAAAATTACCATTATGTGGTGTAAAGTACTGGAAAGTCGAAAATAATATGAACAATAACGCGTAATTAAATCCCCGCCCGCATCGTAACGTTTAACAAAAGTAACCCCCCCCTAAAATTCGTTACGTAATACTTTAACGTTCCCTAATTTTAAAAACTTAACTTTGATTAAAACCGCTATATTCAAATCATAACCAAATATTTTGATAATTTGTCAAGCTTTTGAAATTATTAGCGATATCTGAAGGCCCTTTTGCGACTTTTAAAGCTTTTAAACAATTGAGTATCAACGAAATGTCAAAATGGCCTTCGTGTTAGTCTGTGGACCCAGCTACCTTTTGCGTAGTAGAATACAGATTTGGGTAAACTTGGTAGTTCCATTGTGTCTCCTGAAGTCTCTTTCTTCTCTCTTCGTTTATCGCTCTCACTTGTTGAATGTAATTAAGGTTAAAATTCTTCTTTCTCTGTGGCAAGATTAATGTTCCAATCTTCAGGCACAACAATATTTGTAAATTTTGATACGACAGTAATAAATCCAATTATTACAATTAAAAATATAATAATAATGCAAATTAAATTAATGCTGTGTATTTTAGATATTGTAGAGTTGAAATGCTTAGAATTAAAATGCTTCGTTGTTGGTGTAACGCGGTGTATATCACAAAACAACTACAAAAGCGAACATAAAAGCGTGTAATGTCAAATAAAATATTTAAAAAAAAACGTGTGTGTATTTATGTACACGCGTTAGAAGTTATACTTCTTTGGCGTAACAAGATAAAAATCTATTCAAAAAATTTATTCTACGTTTGTAGAAAAAACGACACTAACAATAGAAAAACACAAACGTTGACTTTAGCTAACGTCAAGGTGTCGATTTTTTGTGACCGTGTGCGCGCGCATCGTAAAAATTTACTCTCATCATTTTTCCCTAACTTAAAAGAAGTATAACTTCAAAACTCAAGAAAACATATTTTAATCATTTTCGACTTCCTATTAAGTCATTAAAAAAAACATAAAGGTGTTGTGTAGTGTCAAAAACGTGTAACAAACTGTCAACTGTCAAACGCCAATTGTCAAAAACATACCTTATCTGTGTTACTATGATACTGGTATGTCTTCAAATACGTGCCGAGGCAGAGTATTTCACACTGCGGGCAAGTTTTATCAGCTGTTGCACGCAGTAAATGGAGCATGTGGATAAAATCTTCGGCTACATAATGGTCTTCTTCTAGAAAGACTACCATGCCTGGAAAAAGACTTTTGTTAAATATGATTAAATATAGGAGTTCGTTGAACTTCGATTTTGTTCCCTTTGGAGTAGAATCTTGGGCCGTGGGGTTCAAGTGCACAGGCGCTAATTAAAGATTTAAGTTGGCGCCTGGTAGATAGTACCGGTGACCCCAGAGCTGGTGCTTTCCTCGCTCAACGAATAAATATCGCAGTACAGCGAGGAAATGCTGCCAGCGTTAAAGAACCGTGCCACAGGGACCAAACTTTTTAAATTTGTTTGAATTTTCTATTTATTAATTTTTATTACTACGTATGTAGATAACAAAATTGTAAATACTATATATTTGTGTGTTGGAAATAATTATTGTGATTCGCTGATATTTATAATTTTATTACAAACATTAATTTTTAAATTTATCTTTTTTTTTGTTATCCTTTTTAAATTGTAAAATTTCAACAGTGGTATCCGATAAGTTTTTCTACAGTTGACATTATTGTGTCTACCCTCGATACATATTAGCGATAATTTAACCACATTATTAGACTCTACAGTCCATTCTAAGACCAATAAAGCAAAAAGTGTCTTTTAAAATCCTATAAAACAAGGATAGCCCAATGAAAGAGATTGGCTTACCAGTATGTCCAGCAGTGGACTGCAGCTGGTTGAAGATTCTGTTGGCTTTCCACCACCAATGATGTTTTGTTTGCGTGTACTTCGCCTCACGATAGTGACCATGCAGGTCAGGGTGCAAGGCATTATTGCATTTTAGTTTTAAAGCTCTGAAAACATTATTGGGTTACAACAGTCTCAAATTTGTAGATTACGAGACCAAAGTTTTGATTAAATGAAGACTTTTGACTGCACAGACCCGACACAGTATATCGTAAAAATGTCACTTGCCCCGAGGAACAGTATCGTAATTGTATATTTCATTACG
This sequence comes from Pieris macdunnoughi, assembly GCA_905332375.1. Lineage (NCBI taxonomy): Eukaryota > Metazoa > Arthropoda > Insecta > Lepidoptera > Pieridae > Pieris > Pieris macdunnoughi. The sequence continues at coordinate 1,024,968 of CAJOBZ010000047.1, forward strand.
AGTGCGGAGAGCCTGAACTCTTTGCAATGACGGTCCCGCACGTGTACTGAACAACTATTTTTAATACAGTTGCGAAAAAATTAAGTAATTTAATTAAATAATAAAGACAATAAACTCAACTAACGAATCATTTATTTCTTATAAAAGAACATTTTTGGAAAGTGGCGTGGAAAGCAGATTTTTTTTGATTCCTTCACCCATTCTGGGTAGGCAAAGGGAACCCATACAGCCAAGTCTTCAGTAGAATTTTTTTATTGATATGAAATAAAAATAAAACTTAATGAGATGAAATGAAATGAAACCTAACCTAACTCATTGAATCAAATCATTACATCTGATATTGAAACAAATTAGTAGCTTCTTTTTAGAAATATTTGCATGAATCATAAAAATTTCTTTTAGTAACAACTTCGTGGTTGGTTTTTACTTTTTTAAAAGATATTATTTTGACAGTTGGGCACGAGAACGCACGAGTATGTAATAACCCACGTCCCGAACGCCACTTTTTGAGCAACTGCATTAAAAAAACACTATTACGACTGCTTTTTGACACCCCTTTTATGACGGTCTCGGTAGGTTATTTCTTATTTATTTACACGTTGCATTAAAAAAAAACACAAATAGAAATACTTAAAAACTATTAGGGATGCAACGGGCGGCCTTATGGCTAACAAGTGATCTCTTCCAGGCAACCCTAGTATGGGAAAAACTAAAAAAAAGAAATATATTGAGTAAAGTGCAAGAAGTGCTTAACCAATACAAAAGAGAAGTAACGATTGAGCAGGATAGGATATGGTTAAGAAATTTTTATGCAGAAGAGTTTTACAAGATGATAGGTAGCCAATCGTATGGAGCCGAAGTAACGTTATTCCCGCTGTATTTAATGGAGATGTGAATTTATTTCGGTAGGGTTAATAACACTCACTGTTCTAATTTGGCGTCCCTGGGACAATCGTTTGGGTCCATCCCGGGAAACTCATTTGGATGCGTTTGTATTGAATACGGGTAAAATACTTGCATTACCTGAAATTAATTGTTTCCATACATTAATCTATACTAATATTATAAAGAGGAAAGAGTTGTATGTAAGTATGTTTGTAACTGGCTCAAAAGTGGACCGATTTAAAAAATTCTTTCACCATTTGAATGCTACATTATCACTGATTAATATAGTTATAATTGCAAGAAAAAATAATGTTACCCAAGGTGTAAAAAAAAGGGTCCGTGTACTTATGTACGCGCGTAAGAAGTTATACTTCTTTGGCATTATAAAAAATAGTTTTTGATTGCATGCAAATAATTAATTACAATTAAATAATCAAAGACTGGAAAAGGAGTCATTATAGTCAATGAAGTTCAGTTTACATTTGAAAAATTAAATAAATAAATATTTATTATTATTCTCTTACATTAAGTGTAACATAAATTCTATTATTATTCGAATGTTGTTTTTAAATTATGTCAATGCCGTAACATGCAACATTCATTCTGTTAATTTTGTGTCACGGTGCGCGCGCATCGTAATATTTCACTCTCATCAATTTTTCATAACGCGCCTAAAGAAGTATAACAAAAATGCCTATTAAATATCTTTCATCGCGTGCGCTACGAAAACTATTGGTGATAGAACAAAAAAATGTTCCACTTTACTAAAAAACATATAAATATCTACAAAAAATGTTTAAAAAAAATAATATAATAAATAGAATTAAATACAATTGCAAAATAATTGAATTTTAATTAGTTTTTTACTAAAGTTTTTTAATCATGTTTCTTCTTAGGGTGTTAGTGACGGAGTATGTATAAAGTTTTTTTTTTTTAAGGAGTACCGAGAGTTTTTTACGCCGGCTTTTTCTCTCGGCCTACACCCTCTGTCTTCTTTGCCGATGAGTAGAGGGATGCCTACAAATTCAAATTTAATGACATGCAATAAGTGATACATGTATCTTATGTACCATAATAAACATATTTTATTTTATTTATTTTTATTTAGAAGCATTATTAACTTACAGTGTACTTTAAGTGTACATATTAATTCAAGAACCATACAAGGTATAGCTTTTACAATATATAATGCTTATACAATATATAATGGGAGATTGTGGTGATTGAAAACCATTCTTTATGATTCTTTGTTAGTACACTCACCTTGGTAAAATCTATGCTCCTAACTAAACTATTGATTTCTTCATCATAATAGTCATGTGAAAACACCAGTAATGTTCTGTCTATGTCTTTTGCCTGCGCAAGCGACACTATCAAATGCCGTAGGTAAGTCAGACGTGTATGCACCTGAAAAATATTAATTTTATTAATTTCCCTGAATCCCTCAACGATCGGAGATCTCTAGCCGGTGTTTCGTATAAAAATTATTAAATGGTCAAATACAGAACAGAAACCTCTTACAGAATATTAATATTGTCCCTTATTTATTCCAGTACGAGCCAAGGCTGTACAATTTGATCACACAGGCTTTCTTAGTTTTATAAGCGTGGCGATTTCCTTAATTGTCGGAGTAACGCCCCGAGAGTATAGTCAGACGTAGGCACTCTTCAACTGTTACATATAAACATTTCAATAAATTCGAAATCTAGTTTTTAATCCGCCCAAAAAAAATTATCTATTTCTTAACAGTTATTCTTATTTTTAATTGTATTTTATTTCCTATATACTTTTACACAAGACTTCATTACATAAACTGCTAACTTTTACTAAATTTTTTTTCTACTAAGTATTAGATTGAGAGATTACATTCTTTTTATTTTTCTGCGACTGAGGCGCAAACTAGCTGCTGTGGTCTCTGGCAGAATGACCAGCGCTGTGGAACAGTCTGCTCATACTGAGCCAGGGCCAATTACAACCACGCATTACACACTAAAACGTACCTTGTTCTTTAAAATATTATCTCTCTTAATTTTTTTCATTATTGTTATTTTGTGTGTTTCTGTATGTGTGTGCTTTGTGAGTATTAAATGTTATGTCTGTCTGTCCGTCTGTCAATATTTCACTTATATTGTATCGTGTAATATAGTGTAAAACTAAAATCCTCCATTATTTAAAGCACCCCGATGACCCAGGAACCGTACATTTTGGTCCTTCGAGCCAGTTCAAATTTAGCAGAATCTTCCAAATTCCGTCTGCAAAAATCATCCTAGTCATTGAGACACCTCTCATTCAAATTCTTTTCGAATATAACAGAATAAACAGTACTTATCCGGAACTGTATATATATTCAGTAGTGGGGTGATCAATTTGAATAAAAACATTGTTAAGTGCCTATCTGAAAAGTTATCTGCTGTTTTGCTAGTATTTTTAGCTCAAAATCTAAAATTGGAATTCTAATTTTATTTGTATTTTAAAGTGGAACGCTGGCTTACTATAATCGTAATGTATATTGGAAAAGATAGCTTTTACAACCTATCTTTTCTATATATATATACGTATATATCTCATATGCTATAAATGTATGATGTAGACTCGTTTTATAAAATAAATAAATATATAATGATATATGAACAATGCGGATTAGGTACCAACCAAAAATGTTTTTTTAAAATTGATCAGTCCACTACCGAGTATTTCACGCTATTATATTAATTTTTTTTTATTCTATCTTCATACATTATATCTGATACAGCGTACATCGCCATCTATGTATCACATAAAATTGTTATTAAAATCTTTTTCTTTTTAAGAAATATAGCAATTGACGTCTAGGTGTAATAGTCATATTTTGACAGTTTATTATTTTTTAGCTAGATTAGATAACTTTAATTTTGCGAAATGGCTGAGGAAACTGTAAGTAGTTTTAAATATAAGAGTATAAGAGTTTAAGTTTAAATGTAGGCGCGAATTAAAGATTGAAGTTTTGGTACCGGTGACCCCAGAGCTGGTGCTTTCCTCGCTCAACGATACGCAATACAGCGAGGTAATGCCAGCATTAAAGGTACACTGCCAGGGACCAAACTTTTTTAAATTTATTTTAATTTTCCATTTATCCATTTTTAGTTATTATTAATATATAGATTAAGAGTAATGTACATATTCAAACAAATATATTTGATTATAATTTTAATCAAGTATCAAAAGATTGCGGATAAATAACAATGCTGATTAGTAGCGTAAACATCTGCTCATATAGAGGGAAGATTTGATTGTTTTCAGATCCTCCAAAACTACTGGACGGATTTGAAGAATTCTTTCACTTTTAGAATCTCACAGTATACCCAATGAATATAATATGTTGTAGAATATATCCAAAAAAATTAGAGAACCGTATAATAACTTCAATAATGTAGGAAAATAAAATGAAAAACATAAATCATTGATTTGCACTGCAACCTTTGTTTAGGGCAGGGCCTCAGATTTCTGTATCTGTTTCATGATTATTTGTCAATCTAATAAGCAAGTAGGTGATCAGCCTCCTGTGCCTGACACATGTCGACTTTTTTGGGTCTAAGGCAAGAAAGGTTTCCTCACGATGCTTTCCTTCACCTATATTGTCTTTTATTGAGATAAACTTTACACATTTAAAACTCAAACTCAAACTCAAAATATCTTTATTCAAGTAGGTAACCAAGTACACTTTTGAATCGTCAAGTTAAATTAATCGTAAATTTAACATTTACCACCAGTTCGCAAGAGGGAGGGGGGAGAGCGGGGTAAGAAGAACTGGCAAGAAACTTTCCGCCACTCTTTTTAATCGCCAAGTATTGTCATACAAATTGTTTGAACTGGAGCAATTCAATCCCAGGGATTAGGATCATTTAAGTAGTCCTCAAATTTATAAAAGCTTTCAAAAATCAAACAAATGTTAAAATGCATATAGCACACATGGACTTTCCATTGGTGCATAGCCGGGGATCGAACCTACGACCTCAGGGATGAGAGTCGTCCGCTGAAGTCACTAGGCCAACATTGCTCAACAACAAGTGGAAAATATTCCAATAAAAATCGCTAAATCTCGTACGCTGTGGAAACCATTGACAATAGAGCAAAGAGTTTTATAGAAGACATCAATATCTGCAAAAAATCAGTACCATGTCTAATTTATTCATAAAATAAATATCTAGACAGCTAATAATCCTACTTGTAATAATCTTTATTACAGACACACCACAAAAAGCCAAAAAAGATTAAAATCCCCAGACGGGTGCCGTCGGTGGTGATCCCCCCACGGGTACCGATTTATGTCACGCCCGATAAGACAACATGCACCGAATGTGGGTGTTTTCCTAAACAAGAACCATATGCTAAGAAAAAGTAAGTTTAATCGTAGTTATTTGTAATAACAGGGGGCAGGAACTTATCTGATGGTAAGTGATGGACAACAGATATGGACACTCACAAAACCAGAGGGCTTTTAGTCATTGCCGGACTTTTTTAGAATGGTACGCTCTTTGAAGGACCCTAAGTCGAATGGGTTCGGAAATACTACAAACTCAAAATATCTTTATTCATATAGGTAAACAAGTACACTTATGAATGTCAAAAGATGTTAAATTGATTCTAAATTTACTACCAGTTCGCAAGTCAAGGGCGTGGAGCGGGTAAGAAGAACTGGCAAGAAACTTTCCGCCACTCTTTTTAATCGCCAAGTATTGAGTCATACAATTGCTTGAACTGGAGACAGCTGGTTACATATAGTGTTCTTACAGTTTAAGAACTGACATGAATCAGACCTTTTGTCAGTCACCGGACAATTCATGTGTGCCCTTATCGAGAGGTTAGTTTTCGATGATGGTACGAATAGTAACGGCGGTCGATGTCACATCCTAGAGTAGGGTTCACACGGCATTGTTCTGTACGTTTACTTTGTATTCATTTTATCACCGTACTTTCAGCCGGGTGTTTATACGGTAGATTTTCATTCGTGTAAAATACGAATAGCCGCAGTCTTCACACAGTTGTCGCATCGAGCGAGAACGAGACAGAGCTATATTATGTGCCACTGCAAACGTTAAAGTTCATTCAGGTGCCTGATGAATTTGTCTTGTACTATCCAGCATCAACTTATACCTTCTTTTCATGAGGAGCATTATTAATAATTACATTATTAAAAGTTCATTCAGGTGCCTGATGAATTTGTCTTGTACTATCTATTCTTTTCATGAGGAACATTATTAATAAATACATTATTAATTAATTAAATTGTCTATTCATGTGTTTTTCATTCAAATAAAGTTCTCTTAAAATATTTTGTTTTTAGGAGACTTCTGCCATGTTTAAAATCCCCACCGAGGTTGTACGAACTAACTGCGGCTGTGGTGGATAAAATACCACTACCATCAGCTTTTGGGTGGTCGGTGGATGTGGTGGGGGAATGGATCGAGTTTATGGGGTATCCAGAGTATAAGGTATTCAGTTGATTCAAAAATCAATTATCCTATGGTTATCTTCTTTCTTTCTAAACGTAGGTAAGTTTCTATGCTTGACACATGTCGTGATGATTTGGGTCCGAGTATTGGACTGCTTCATATAGCAGTTCGGAGCTCGGAGCAGTGAGGTCGCTCCGTGTAGACTGCGAAGTGACCAGGTAATTTCTGAGCTGAAGGAGCTAGGCTGGCTTAATTAACTAACGAACTGTTTCCTCACGATGGCTGAGAGTGGAGGGGGGTTTAAGGGGGCCAACGCGGCATTTGAAATACTGTTCTTTTGCAGGAATGTTTTATGAAAAATCAAATTGATGGCAAGCGTTTATTAATGTTTGAAGATCCCTCTAGATTGCCAGAGATTAATATCAGACGATTTGATCACATTCAGGTATTATGACAAGATTTTAATTAAAGGTATTTATATAAGTGTGTCTTCTGAGATTTTTTAAATAGGTGTGATTGTTAACGATGTTTTCCTTCAAGTATATATAATCATAGTAATGTATACTCATACTATTTCACAACCTTTCAAGACCACGCCTTTTCGATCGGCGTTAAAAACACTAGCTAAAATGCATTAGCGGACTATAAGCAGAGTCCAGAGAACCATGTTTTTTTTTATGGCTCTGGCACGGTTTGTGCATTAGCCAGCGTCAAGTATAAGATTTTTATAATTCGTGATTTTTGCCTTAGAAATTCGACCGTGCCCTCCATGTACGGTTTAGGCACTCGCCCGGTACCGCACAACCCTCCCAAAGGCCGAGAACAAATTTAAATTAAATTAAAACTTGCCCTCGAACCGGGAATCGAACCCGGTACCCCTCACCTAGCTGCATCTTAATAAGACCGCTAGGCTATGTGGCCCCTAGAACCATGTTATATGTCAAAACAATCCAATGTCATTATGGTAGCGACATAACGTATTAATTGGAATGTTTCTGGCAACATTTGACGTTGTGGGATGTGAAAAAACCTTCGATTGTACAATCAACTCTCAACCCAAGGAACTTGTTTAGATAAACTTCCTTGTTACTCGTAATTAAGCTGTTATTTTCTTCTTTCTAACTTTACGAGAAGAGATTTAAGAAGTTTTTTATATGAGATTTATATTGTAACCCCCTGGAAAGTTTTCTATAATTTCAGATAATCACAAAGGCAATACGAAAACTATTTAGTGCGGATTTTATAAGATTCATACGAAGCATCGGACTTCCACTACGAAAGCCACTGACACACTGCACCTGGTTTAAGTCAAGGACTGGGCCCAGTTGGGGAATCAGGGTCAACTGGTCAAGGTAAATAAATACTTTGGGTAACCTATGCAGCGTCGCTTACACATTTACCGCCCCGATTTTTCCGTTATTAGTATGATTGCGAACTAAGGGATCGTTGATTTCCTAGTGTATTCTAAGTGACTAAATAAGTTATATTTCAAGTATTACGTAACGAGGGGTCCTTTTGTAAAACGTTACGATGCGGGGCGGGGATTGATTTACGCGTTATTGTTATTTTCGACTTTGCAGTACTTTACACCACATAATGGTAACTTTTAGGTATAAAGAGTGATTGAGTGGTCACGAAACGTTTTACTATTAGTTACAGAAAAAGGTTACGGCGCGTTACATGGGGGGGGGGTCCAATAATCTCCAATAATGGCGTGACTTGAACGCTCCCCAAAAAAATATCCAATTTTGCTGCCCCATTGTACGCTTATGCAGGAAGTTAATAACACGTAGCGTTATTTATTATTGAAGAATATGAGTCAGTTTGTTTCGTATAAAATATGACCGATACTGCAAAAAAATTCGTGAAATAAAATTGCCAGAATCGCTTCAGTCCTGCAAATAGCGAATTTATCAATAATGAATAAAAGGTATACAAGGCAGACGTGGATGGTGAAGTAAGGTTGGTAAGCCTTCTCGGACATACCTGGTCCACCAGGACGTACTAGAGAAGGGACAAGTTAAAAGTACCAATATCCGACCAGGTATGGAAGTGGATAAAGCGAGAAAGGACCAGACCTCACAAGTGGAGATCTGTGGTCTCTGTCAACTCCAAAAAGGCGTGAAGATTTAAATATATTATTAAAAGTTTCAAAGAAGTAAGAGATGTAATTGCACGATTACAGACAAATGCGTGCACTGACTGGACAGGTCCACTCAATCTGTGTGGTTCTTTCCTCACAAGACCATTTCAGACTGCAAACTACATGGTCTTCACATAATCTTGTTATGTCTGGACTTTAAAAGAGACTGTGTTGTTTCGGCGTTTCTTCTCAGAGTAGTCAGATAGGAAACGTCGGACTCATCTAGTTTTAAAAAAAATGTGCTTGACGTTTAAAAGTGTTTGTACAAACCTACTTACAGAAATAAATCATTTATCATTTAATTGTTAATACAATTTAATGTGATTTAAATCTTACAGATGTGACATGCTGCGTTGGATGAAAATCATTATGCCTGAACCCGTTTATATGGATCACTGGGATTTAGTATGGTATGTCGTGTACAACTTAATAGGTAGAAGGGTATATAAACAAAGAACTTCTTAACAGAACAGAACAGTTAATCCAAGGAACATATGATAACAAAGTAAATTTCTCAATAATTCAGTAGCTTAAAGTGCAAATTAATTAATCAGTGGCAATACAACCTCTATAGGTCTGAGCCTCAGATTTCTTAATCTTTTAGGCAATGATAATTTTTTTAATCTAATAGGCAAGTAGGTGATCCGCCTACAGTGCCTGACACACGCCGTCGAATTTTTGGGTCTAAGACATGTCGGTTTCCTCACGATATTTTCCTTCACCATTCAAGCGAATGTGAAATGCGCATATAGTAAGAAAGTCATTGGTGCACAGCCGGGGATCGAACCTATGACCTCAGGGGTGAGAGTCGCACGCTGAAGCCACTAGGCCAACACTGCTCAAAAGTTCAAATTACATGAATTTTTTGTTACAAAATTACTATAAACCTCTAGAAAAATTTTCACAACACGAGGTATAAACATTTAATGGTCAATTTTAAGAGCCGACAGCGCGCTCGCGAGCATTGAAATTAAGTGTCTAATAAAAAAAAAATTGTGTGTTTAAGACTTTGAATTGTCACCCCAACAGAGTTTTGCAAGGATAGTATCTTTTTCATAAACATGAAAAGTATTCTACAATGTGATAAAATAATTTTATGTATACATTCAAATTTGTAGCTAAAGATTACTTCTTTATAGAGCGTATTAAATTGTTGTATTTTATCTTAGGTATCAGAAACCTGACTTCCCAAAAGTATTGATAGCAAGAATCAAAATGGACCGACCAAAAGTACACATACCAATATACAAGCCTCAAGTGGAATATTGCTTGGAGTATGTGGTTGGTAACATTAACATACATAATAAACAAAGCTGAACTAAGGCTTGTACCCTGCAAAACACCATTGCTATTATTACTATATGGTATAATAGGTTGCCGCATTTGTTTTTATAGATATTTACTCGATACGCTTTTTATGACTTCTCTATAGTTGTAGATCGAACTTATGATGGGAGACTTAGAATAATAATTACCAATTTGTATTTTTTAGGTTCCAAGAAAATTCCGTTTCGACACAACAATACCAGAGGATGAGCAATTTATATGGATGGAAAGACGTGAGCTACCAAAGAAAAAGGAGAAAAAAGAGAAGAAGAAAAAGAAAGAAAAGAAATTAACGATACCCAAAGAGACAAGACTATATCCGGCTAAGATAAATCTTACGGGTTTAAACGGGAAAGATTTGATATTGGCAAGACGGAAAATGTCAAAACCGAAGTTTTTTGGATAAATTAAAAAAAAAGTATAATGTTTGTTCAATGTTGCCATATTTGTCAGTGTTCACAATAAAATACCTGTTTTATTAATTGATTTGTTAAACGGTTGTAAATCGTGCAAAAAGTAGTATTTTATATATTTTACACGGAAGTCTATAAAAATTAGGACAGCTAAAACATTCCAAGACAGCTGTTTATGGGATAAGGCCTTATCACACTGGCGATTTACGAGCGATTGCGATGCCATTTTGTACACTCGCCTACCTAACCTAACCTAGCCCCACCTCAGTCAGTCAGTCGCATCCAAGACGCGAGATTGAGCGGACGCATCATCAAATAATGGCGTCGTCGGAAGATAATAACTTTGATATTCAAAATCATCCTGTTATATAGGATCAAACAAAAAGAGAATATAACAAAGCCAGCAGTATTGTTTCCTCGTCAGAATCCATTTTTGTGTGCGCTGCGCAGTCGTTTTCAAATCGCTCGGTAAACGCCAGTGTATATGCTCTTAGGAGGATGCTTTAAATGATTACAGAATTTAATTTCCACCATACCAGTCAAAACACAAGAATTGTGTATTTAATGTTATTAAATTTTTTAAGTACCTGCGATTAGCTTCACTCTCAGGGCGTAACTGACGACATAATTTCACTTATAAAACTAAAAAAAACTGAGCAAAAATAGAGTCTTGACTCGTAAATGGTGACTTTCTTTTTCTGAACGAAAGATTTGTTTTGTTGGATAATCCACTAGATTCTAAAAAACGTTAATTATAAATGGACGGAAAGTCTATTGCACGAAACTTTATAAACATCAATTTTTTTTTATTAATAGCTTTTAATTGAGAATTCGACGGACACGTTTGTGATATTAAATTCATTCTTAAATTGTTTGCCAAGGAAGTAGACCACTTGAATCCAGAGTCTACGAAGGATTTTTATTAAGATTTTAATTACCTGTATAGCAATAATAATGGTGTCATTCTGAACTGGGCCAAAGATATCTTCATTGTATATAGTCTGTGCTTCATTTATCATTTCTATGGCTCTTCGTATGTCTGACGTATTCTTTGGTGCTGTACGGTCTGTGGCGTTAACTGAAAAGATAAAATTAATATAGGCGTCATTAAAACCAATTGAAAAACGTTTATTAGTAAATTTGACAATCAAACAGGGCAGTTCCAACATCCATAAGGGCGAGGCCCCACTACTGCGTTGCGTCGTGTAGTCGTATCGGATACGATATCGTCATACGCGACGCCGTGAACCAAATGTGTACTCGTTTTATAATCAGCGTCTGATCATTGCCATTTGGTGATGATGGAGCAATAGCTGGCCGCAAATCCCTCTCCAAGGCACGGCTAAACTTAACTATATTTTATATATATTAATAATATTAGAGTCACGATGTGCAGCGTTTTTTTCGAAGAAAAGGGAGAGAGCGATTGAGACCGATTGAGGGAGAGTGAGAAAGGGCGAATATAGCAATATACGAAATTCTATTTTTAAATTTTTTAGGAAAAATAATTCATTGAAATCTCAAAAATAGAATGTCGTATATTTTCAATTTGTATATCTATATTCACAAATTTAGGTATACAAATACATGGAGTGATCATATACTGGTACATGATCATATATTGGGGCTTTTACCTTAGTAATAATTAATTTACAAAGAAGTTTCACTTCTGACATGTGTACTTTGTACGCCCTTTTTTATTAGGAAACAGGTCAGCTAATTATTTTTATTAATGTCTAAGAAATAATTATTACCACTAATATTCTTATGGTGCACAGTTAAATATTTGTGAAGCTCCGGCGGGACCAACGCCAAGACCTGTTCCGATGTGTCATTGTAGTTCATCAGCTCTTCTGGAATTAGGATTTAATTTATTAATACAGTGTAAACTCTCTATAACGTAAAAATTAGTTACACTTGATTGGTTTAACACAAAACCCAAACATTAATTCACTCTTTATAACGAAGAAATATTTTCATATTTAGACATCGACAACATACTTAAGTGTAATTGTTTTTATAATCAGCTTACAAAAATTAACTTATGAGGTGCCGAAATTTCTAAGAAAGACCTGAGGTAAACAGCCTTCTCGCCTTTGTTATTGTTAATTTCATTAACACGTGTGCCATTATTCTTAGATTACATTGCCTGTAGGAAATTTTGGTCTCAGTTACTAAACGCAACACCGTCACCTATCGTGTATTATCAGTCGTAAACAAACTTTGAAACTGTCAAGATAGCCAGTAAACAAAATAATTCACCCATTAATAGTAAACAAAATAGAAATTATTGTAATTGGCTAAATATGTTTTTTTCTCTCCTCTCTCTATAACGAAAAGTCTATATAACTAACAAAACTGTTCGGTCCATTGAAATTCGTTATAAAGATTTTACACTGTAGTTATTTAAAATGATTCAGATGTGTAAGATTGTACGAGTTAAGCGGGCCATAGACGGACCGCTCGAGGAGTTCCTGAGCAAACCGCATGTTGCAGTCGGTTTTGACTGCAACATGCGGTCCGTCTATGGCCCGCTTAAGTTTCGATTCAAGACTCACGTCAAAATGGTTGACATATAGGAGTCATACTTAGCGCTTAGTTATTAAAAAGTCGATCAAAGCAAACATTTTCTAATTAACTGTCAAAGCAGATTATTACAACACTTCGTCCACAACTGAGCGTTCCTGAAGGCACCTTGTGCCGCGCACCACCACTGTGTGGACCCACTGAAGTATTTCCGAACCTATTCGAATTAGGGTCCATCGAAAAGTCCGATTCCTAAAAGGCGACTTGTGACATGGGTTTCACTCAACATCAAGTGAGCCTCCCGCCCGTTTGCCTCCTGTCACATTAAAAACCTTGCTGTACACCATTACTCCAGGATCCAGCTGCCAATCCTAGGGGTAGAAGACGGGCACTGAATAAGAGAATATATGCCCATCTCCTACCTCCTATGTAGTGTATACTGCACCGGAGGTCCCGGTAGAATGCGACAGCGACCCCGGAGCCTTTGTACGAACTACTCGAGGTGGTTTTAGTGGGGATTGATCACCCAATCTCCGAATAGCAGAGATTTTGGCGTGGGTCGAGTCCCACATACCCCTGCAACTTTAGAGGGCAGGGGATGCGCAAATGCATTTCCACCTCGGATATTAAAAAAAAGGATCCAGCTGCCATTCCAGGTATTTCCGAACCGTATCTTACAAGTTATATATATAAAGTTCTTTAGTTACTGTTATTTTTACAGTTAACTGCAAAATATTTTAGTTTTTCCTTGATTTATAATAAACACTCATTTGTGTTTAAATTTGAATGTCTGCGAAAAGTGCCTTAGAGTTTTGATGATCGATCAGTAAGTGGCAAAATTAAGCAACTTATACTAGTTTTAGAGGTCTAGAGCCCTCGGGGCAACAAAGTCATGTTTTCGAGTCAAGTCGAATTTTTAAACAACAATTTATTGTGAGACTAAGTAGATTCTTTTAGTATTTAACAAACATATAAAAATATAATTAATATTAAGAATAAATGCGAACAGAGAAAGTCCATTGGCGCACAGCCGGGGATCGAACCTGCGACCTCAGGGATGAGACGAGAGAGCTATTAGGCTAATACTTCTCTATCTACAAAGAGTATATAACACAAAATGTTTAGGCCTGCGCATGATTTGATACTGCAATTTGTGGCTTGTACACGATATAAAATTTTCAACAATTTCGTCATTTTACAGAAATTACGTCTCATGGCGTTTTCTATAAAGTGTACTACGGTGAGTGTTCTGATGAATTCTTTGTTTTGATCCCTCTAGCCTCGTTTCAATACAGTACGAGCCGTATCAATTCAAAATTTCATCAACATCATGATGGCTGGAAGACTTCACTAGGCATTTTCTTTTGCGAACTAGCGAATTGTGGAATCGAGTCCCAGTGGGGGGTCTTCCCTGAAAGATACGACCTTCAACTATTCAAAGTTAGAGTGTGCTCCTCCCTCAAAGGCCGGCAACGCACCCACCTAAAATGGGTGTCTAAGGGCAGCGATGACTGCCCTTTTTGGCCGTACCGTAGGCTCGTTGGTCCCAATTATATTAAAAAAAAATTCGTAGCATATAAAGTACAAATCCATCCATAAATACGATAAGATCTTATCTCTAACGAATTAACCATACGATTTGGACAATTGATAATACAACTGATAAAAAACGGACCTAGCGACAAAATAAAAACCATGTCTAATACAGTTTTTTGACAGTTTCCATAGATGTAACATCAGCAGCCTCTGTAATTGGTCCACTTCTAGACGTAGGCCTCCATTTTCCTCCAGTACGCTTTACACTGGCCTCTATGTATCCACTGGAAGCCGACCTCCTTGACGATGTCGTTAGTCCTAGTCTGTGGGCGGCCGCGCAGTCTTTTGTTCAGTCGAGATCTCCATTCAAGAAGGCAGTCCATCCGTTCTTGTTCATACTATGTGGCCTGCCCACCGCCACATATAGGTATGTTGTGACAGCCCTTACAACCATAGATATACATTTGTCGATATTTACTATCAAGCTATTCGAATCGTTAACAACCAATCCCTTTCCAAGCGGCTCGATCCCTTGGCGTTACGTAGATTTTTTTTTATAGAACACTGGGCATTCGGGCAGGAGGCTCACCTGATGTTTCGACTTAGAGTCCTACAAGAAAAGAGCGTACCAATTCTTAAAAGGCCGGCAACGCATTCGCGAACCCTCTGGCATTGAGAGTGCCCATGGACGGCGTTATCGCTTAAGATCAGATGACTCTCTTGCCCGTTTCACCCACGTTCTATAAAAAATACATCTAAATAGTAAGATTCGGAGATGAGACGCAGCGCTAAACATGTCTCATGTACCACATGACAAAAAAGTATAATATTTATTAAGAATACAATTCTTTACTCACATTTATCTATCGATTACTTCTAATTCTAACGGAAACACTTAATTTGAGGATTTTATCAAACAGGAAAATTATAATAAAATTAGTTAAAATTATCTAGAATTACTTATTTAGGTCTGGGTCTCAGACTTCTGTATGTTTCATGATAATTTGTCAATCCAATAGGCAAGTAGGTGACGTCGACTTTATGGGTCTAAGGCAAGCCAGTTTCCTCACGATGTTTTCCTTCTTCATTCGAGTGTTATGCACATAGAAAGAAAGTCCATTGGTGCACAGCCGGGGATCGAACCTACGACCTCAGTGATGAGAGTCGCACGCTGAAGCCACTAGGCCAACACTGCTATAGAAACAGAACAACACAAAACAAATAAAGCCCCGATTTGCAACATATATAAAAAAACTAAAAAATAACCTGTGTATAACTCAATTATGTTAGTTTGGTTAGTGGCTATGTCCGATGCGATATCTGTAAGAAAGGGAACAATAAAACAATATTTAAAAAAAGCAACAATTATTACTATTATTCCTCTTAATTCTTCGACAGGAGCAGTTATCCCAACTCCTATAGAATGTTCCCCCTAGAACCAACTTCAAATACCCATAAATATCGATTAAAGAACCTCTAAAGTTCCGGGTTTACACTTAAGAGGTAATTTCAAATTTAAATTAAAAATACATTCAAGTAGTGCAAAAAAGTATTAAATTTCGAATTTCCAAAATCTTGCCTTTTGACATTTCATTTATATACTTGGAGTTTATATTTGGTTTAATTTGTTAAAATTGTATAGAATCGAGCGTTTTTTTGAGAAAAAATAAACAAAATTTCTCCTAAAATTATGTAAATGTAAATCTCATAAACCCCCAAGATATTTTCCCCCTAAATTTGTGGGAAAACCCCCAAGTTGGCATCACTGAGCCAGTATGACGCGTTGTCTACGACGTGTTTAAGTCAAATTTGTCAAACTTCATATAGACCTAATTTGTCACCTGTCAAAACTATATTTCAATGTTCTAGATCTAGTCTTTATGATCAGAATATTTAATTATTCCTATATTTAGAAGAATTTCAGCTTCAACGATTATACTAATTAATATTTCCTCTATTTGGAATTCGATTAAACGAAATTCGCAGCCCAAATTGCCAGTTAATATTATCATAATTACTTTAATTAAGTACTGCTTATAGATATAAAACAAGTTTTAATAAAATTTAACGAGGTATTATCGTCACCGTAATGTTATTTATTTATAATGTATCTGGCGACATTTTTAATCGTCTAAAAACCGGTTGTCAATTCGACGTTTTTATCTATTGCGATTAACACAATGTTTGTTTAAGCTATAGTCTAAGTGCTTTTGTTTCTTTATTCTGACATTTTGTTTGAATATGTCCAGTGAAGTATTGTTGCAAATCCTTACAATTTCCTTAAAATTTTGATTAAAACAGTGGCAGAGTTTCTTGCCAGTTCTTCACTCCTCTCTTGATTTGGGAGGTATATTAAATTAAGATCTTTTCTGACATAAGTGTTCATAAATCATAACATTAACCAAGATCATAAAATAAATATTGATTTAATTTAAATTGTTTGTGCGTGCGTTTGATGTTATTGGTAATTTTTCTTTAAAAAATATATTGCATCTCCTATCGCATTTACCCTGGAACAGACGAGTTCTTCGTAACCTGCAGCTAAGATTCATCATCGTTTCATGACGTCAAGCTAGAATACAGAATACCATCATACCAGGTTTTTAAGGCAGTTTATGCCGCGCACCACCTTTTGTGGAACCAGCTGCCCACTGAAGTATTTCCGAACCAATACCTTACACAATACTTGTAATTAATCGGATAAAAAAGATTTTTATTTAATATTAATATAATATGCGAAAAACAAAGATATAACTGACCGCCATCTTTATCCATAGACACGCTAGACGCGGACAGCATTATCTGTACCCAGATGCAGAGTAGACCCAAAATAACAAACACGCGGAGAATGGATCCATATTTGAGGCGTGGCATTTCTTCAATATAACATTGTGTCTTAGGATTCAATTTTGTTCAAGTTTCTCATGATGCACAGGAATGCTGAAAGAAAAGAGAAGAAAGATATATGAGTGACAATCCAGTGAATTGTACCGCTTAAGGCCCTTCAAATATAGGCTCTGACTTTGGTGTCAATGTGTTAACACTTGCTTGTTTAATAATAATAACTTATTTATTTCATATATCCATTTCAGAGACAGTGTATTTGGGAGCGTTCAAGTATTACGTCACGCAATTTTTGGAGATTATCGACCCCTGACTCTGTACTCAAGTATAGTAAAACGTTACCTAAAAGTTACCATTATGTGGTGTAAAGTACTGGAAAGTCGAAAATAATATTAACAATAACCTTAATGCCCCCGATCGAACCGTTAAATAAAAAAGACCCCCAAAATTCGTAACGTAATAAGGGAGAATGATGTCATTTGTTTTGTTAGAATGGCAACACCACGCATACATCTATGTCGGCATAATTAATATTATTGACAAATGTGCTAAACTGAACAGCCCACACCACTATTCCTATGGAGCTTAATAAATTAGCCAAAAATCGTCGAATATATAGTGTAAATACATAATTGTGTGGAAATAAAAAAAAAAGTAAATAATTATCACTGCAATGTTGCTAAATCGACTCGACGAAAGGTCTATATGGTGCTGAACTTATTCACCGTGTGTTTTCTGTCACAACATTATTTATTTCCTTTGAATTTATCCTTCTACCATACCCAAAGAATCGATCTTCATTACCACCTCTACAAACAAACAAATTCAATCATAGTTTGCATTTAAAGTTGAAAAAATGTTACATATGTATTTTAGTTAATAATTAGGAGCGCAAATGTTTGCAATTATCGCACATTTGAAGCCAAAATGAGCTCTTTAGTTTTTCCCAAACTCATAGGTAAATACAACATTCTCGTTTACGATAATGTCCAATAAGTCGACTACACTTATATTCTTTATTGGGACTATACTTACATTTAAGAACCCAAAAATAAGTCAAGTTAGTTTTTTGTTAGCGTTGCAACCCCTAATTTTATGTTAGTTGGCTCATGTTTTAAACGATTTCGTATCACCTCGACGTCCGTCGTTCCACAATTGAGCGTTTTCTAAAGGCAGTTTTTGCCGCGCACCACCACTATGTGGAACCAGCTGCCCACTGAAGTATTGCCGAACCAATACGACTTAGGGTCCTTCAAGAAAAGAGCGTACCAATTCTTGAAAGGCCGGCAACGCACTTGCGAGCCTTCTAGCATTGTGAGTGTCAATGGGCGGCGGTATCACTTAACATCAGATGAGCCTCCTGCCCGTTTGCCTCCTATTACATTAAAAAATAAAAAAGATTAAAGCCAGTTGACAAGCTTCAAAGTGTTTCATGTATTTGAACATCCCTCCAACAACCGCCACCGAACTTAACTTCGTCAACGATGTTTTATGTACAAGATTCTGATTAGAATGCAGGGATTATGTTAGAAACTATTAAGTTTGAGTTATAACCCTACCAACTAAAACCTAATTCCTTCAGCAGGCAAATGGGAGATGTCTCATGCCTAGCCCTTAACCCGGCGAAATGCGAATATACAACGCAGGAATCTTCAAAACTATATCTCAGTGCAGACGTGCGAAAGCGTGTTCCTTTCTGGCGGAGCGTCTCTCTCATCATCACGCTGACGCTCCGCATTCCCTTCTCATGACAGCCTCACAAAAGCCTTGAAGGCATTCCAGGGATCGGCATTGTCAGCTACATATACATCAATATTTTGACGGTACCTTCCCAATATATTTACAACTGTACCGCTTTTGTGCGAAGTAATATTAGTTCTCTTTTAAAGAACAGTGACATTCACAATAGGGATACAAGAAATAAGGGAAAACTTTTCCAGCCGTCTTACAGGTTGCAGAAAATAAATACTTCAATTATGACCCTAAGTATACGCTGCTATAACATGATTCCTAGTGAAATATTGGAACTGCCTTTAAACAGATTCAAAACACATATCAAAAAAACCTTAATGTGTAAAGGTCACACAGTCAATGACTACCTGGAAGATAAAAATGCTTGGCAATAGTTGTAATTATATTCTTATAATTTGATTTGTGTGTAATGGTGAAAGTGGTAAATCACAGAACAGATTTTTATATTTTTTTTACTTAAGTAATTTTAATGACGTTGTGGTTTATGACATTTTCCTTTGAATAATTGTAATGTAAAAGGAGGGCAAACTTGCTGAGTTTCTCGCCCGTTCTTCTCAGAACCAGGCCTCCTGGTAGTTTTGCGAACGGATGGCGTAGTCTTGCTCTTTCGCGAATTTTGTAAACGTTTTTGACATTCATAAGCATGCCCTAAGACGCATCTAAATTGAATAAACGTACTTTTATTTGATTTGATTTGATTTACCATTCATGGCAGCGACAGATTACCTGGGCGATTGACTGGTCGTACTTGAATTCGTGTATGTGGTGATGTTAGTTATTTCGACTATGTGTTTGCGTGTAGTTCCGAGAATGTAAGTGCGTGCTCCTATTTCACCATGCCTCCTGCTGATAGAGGACAAGTCTTTGTTTTTAATTTATTTTATTATTATTAATTACTTAAGATGTCATGTGGAACATGGTGTAACGGTTGCAGCTTACAAACGTTGTGTAAAACAAAAACGGCGATTAAAAAGAGTGGCGGAGAGGTTATTGCCAGTTCTTCTCTTCCGTTGTACGCCCTTGATTTGAGAACTGGCACTAAATGTAAAGCTTGATGAATCGCTATCTGCCCGATACACCAATATTGTATTGACAATACGGTATTTTAAGAGTTAATTTGCTATTACAAATGTAAACGAAGAAACAGTATCATTTATAGTCTAGTCGAAGACTGGGTGAGAATGTGAAATGAAACGGAGGCAAATATCGTGTTTTTTTATAGAACAGGTCGCAACCGGGCAGGAACCTCATCTGATGTCAAGTGATGCAGCCGAACATGGACACTCTCAATACCAAAGGGCTGACGAGTGTTGCGCCTTGGAATTTGTACCCTCTTGAAGAACCCTAAGTCGAATTGGTTCGGAAATACTTCAGCGGGCTGGTAATAAGAATAATAATTTATTTATTCAAGAAATCATAAGTCCATATGGTTATTATTGTGTTACGATATTGTTCTAAATATTATATTAGTAGCTTTGAAGTAAATTAAATCATAAAATTAAAAAGGGCGCTTGCAGGTCAGTGTAATGACCCAATCGGCAAAAAAAATAGCCAGTATCCGAGTACTTTAATAAGAATTGCATTTAGTTTATGTTATTTTGTTTTATATATGGACATATGTCCATGACCTCCGACGGAGTGAAGGCATCCTCCAAATTCTTCCATTTGTCTATCATTTTCGAGATATTATTAGACGCTACACCAGGTTTACAGTACTCTTTGATTTCCATATACATATTCTAATCTATTAATGCACTTAATCTATGTAAAAAAGCGCCAATATCGAATATCATAGAGTCTAGCCTACTATCTCGACTATAGAATCTCTTCCTAGTATTTGCAATTCTATAGTCTTTGCATAAAAGTAATTAGAATCGTTCGTAATTCAAATATTACGATATAGATAAAAAGATTGAAATAGGGTCAATAGAGTAAAAGTACCGGCGCTATCATTTTATCGGCGGACGTTGTTATTAGTCTTTATCGTAAAAATTTATTGAAGCATTAAAACCTTGTTTCCCAAGATCAAATTATTAACCTTTGTTTTTATCATTGTTTTTACGAAAAATGGCCAGCTCTTTTTTTACACAGACTAGGTATGTTGTGTATATAGACAATAATCTATCACTATATTATTATATACAGTAAGTATACAGATCACAGACTATAAATTGAGATATAATAATAATAAAAGCTTTATTTATGACAAAATTCATATATTGCTAGTCCCCACACCAGGGAGTCCCTGTGATGTGGGTAACTAGAAAACAATTATTCTGTGGTACATGGTACATGTTTAAAACAGTTTAAAAAAAAAGTAATTTTAGTGTTACGACTATATAAATTTAAATAGTATTTCTATTTGTTCCAATTTATAACATTAGCTTTCGTCATAAAAATCCATTATTTTAAGATTGTCGCGTACATAGTCACGAGCCGGGGAATTTCATTTTATATTTATGGTAACCCAGATATGGTCATAGCGATGATAAACACGGGAAATTATTAAGTTCGACAATGACCTATTATGCTATTAAAACGCCATGTATTACATTTGAAGGTCAAATTTAAGCGAGGTGTGGCTATGCTAATTAAAGTAACACAGACTATATTTATTTACAAAATAAATGACCAGCCCACGGAGCAAAGAGAAGATCTAAAAAAAAATATTACCTATGGTCTGGTACATCTTTTTTTCTGGGCACAATCAACACTCTGGTAATTAAAAAAAATAGTATAAACGGGCTCTCGGGAACAACTAATTGAAATCATATTGTGTTAAGGCCTTCTATGGACTGATCACCACGCCGAAATACGTGTCCGAAGAATGTAAGGATGTGAGATTGTACTGATGAGAACAGATCTCCTTAATACCGAGTTCTTCAAGTATCGAGACGTTTGGACGAAAGTCGGTCCACGAAACCCCATGCGTTCTCCTCCAGCGCCACATTTCCAGAACGTCTATTTTCTGATAATTTTATTGCTATCAAAATGATTTTTTTTTATTTCTTTTTCAAAAAATTAATTAAATCTAATAAAAAAGCGGATGTAACTACAATTACTTGACTACATTTTCTTCGCCATAGATATTAGATATAAATTTTAGTGTTAACATCGTTTATTTCTTGAAATAGATGTTTAAAAGGGGCCTTCAGCAAATAACAATTCTACTAAGCCTAATTTATATATATGTTTTTTCTTTAATAATGCTATTATATATAACCTTACCCCGAAATACATATAAAATCGTATGTAATATTTTCACATAAAACAACTCTTAACTGAAAATGGCCAACTCGCGAATCACCGAGGAAACAGCAACTTTTAATTTGACGTAACATTCGACTTCACTGATTTTAATTCACATTTTTGCCTACAATTTTTGGACGTAAGTGTTGAATTTTAGTTCCAATTGTAATCAATCTCATTAAGCGACGCTTTTGTCTCGCGGTTATTGTTTGAATGCCAAATCGTAACATGACACCTTCACGAGTGATTTGAGATCGGAATCCGCTGTGAGAGTTTCAAAAGTGAGTTACAGAATCGCAAGGCTGCCAAATCAGGCGATTGACCACCCCGCGACGGCCCAAGCAAGGGCTGTCCGAGTCTCTCTTGGGAGATTCGGACTACCCTTCATCAGTCATGCCAAGAGCAATAGAATAGACTATATCTGACAGATCCAACCTTGGGGTCACGCAAAAGAGAGATTAAGATCAGGATCGCTGTCGGCTTTGAATCTTACCCTAACTTCTCTAAATATCTTACATATCTCAATCCTGGGGTATCCAGGCTAAATATATTTAAAAGCCGTGAGCGACTCTCATTCTTGAGGTCGTAGGTTTGAACCCCGTCTGGGCTCTCTTTGTTCTTTTTATACGTTTTACAGTGAAGGACAACATCGTGAGGAAACTGGCATGCCATGCAAACAAGACAGCGCGTGTCAGACAGACAGTTGCAGAGGCGATTAAAGAGAGTGGCGAAGAGTTTTTTGCCAGTTCTTCTTGCCCTCTCTACGCCCTTGACTTGCGAACTGATAGTAAATGTAAATTTTGAATCAATTTAACATCTTTTCTGTTGCCGCATAAGTGTACTTGGTTACCTATATGAATAAAGTTATTTTGAGTTTGAGGCAAGAAGAGCCAGAAAGACCTGGAGGTGAATACTCTGCCCCATCCAAGGGTCATAGGACTTAAAGTGTGTCAGGCTGATCACCTAATTGCAAAGAAAAAAAATGATCAAGACAGATACAGATATCTGAGACCTTAACAGAGTTTTTGTTTTGATTTCCAGAGCTCAGATTTTTCTATTAAATCGTTGGAATTGTCGTTCAATAAAGCTTAACGCACGATTTACTCTATGCACGGAGAAAACCTTGTTTAATAAAACTTAGATTAACGTTTATAGTGCTATAAAGGTTTATATGTTTCGCAATGATTCCTAATTAGCAGAATTAATGTTGAAATTTTGAAAAATAAATTGCCGATAAGTTCCATGGGTAATTTAAGATTTGCATGGGCGTGTAATTAAACTCAATTGCCCCTACTTACTTTTTTGATCTTCTTAAATAAATAAATCATTTATTTTCATGAAAGATGTACATTTCGATCGATCAATTATAAAAAAACCGCACAAATCTATACTAATATTCTTAATAACTATTTGTAATATGTATTTTTGCACTTCTTGCCTACCTTATCTAATTTAATATTTTTCTTTTCTTTTCTCACAGTGGTTGCCTGGAAGAGATCGCTCGAAAGCGATAAGGCCGCCAGATGTCCTCCTTTTCATTTAATTATGTTTAATTTTTATATTGTAATGCGACGAAGTCAAGTCAAGTCAATAAATAAATAAATAAATAATATTATAAAGAGGAAAGATTTGTATGTATGTTTCTAACGAATTGGCTCAAAAAGTATTGGACCGATTTTAAAAATTCTTTCACCATTTGAATGCTACATTATCACTGATTAATAAATGCTATATTAATTGCAAGAAAAAAATAAGGATCTCTACTAAAACTACAATAAGGTGTAAAAAATGCCTATTAAATATCTTTAATCGCATGCGCCGCGAAAACTATTGACGATAGAACAAAAAAATGTTCAACTATATTAAATAACATAATACTTATGGTCTAAATACTCGCCCAGGCTATAGTTGCCGTTAATTAATCACTTAGAACGTCACGTGGAACATGGTGTAATGGTTGCAACTCCTTACAAACGTTGTGTAAAACAAAAAGCTTGCCGATTAAAAAGAGTGGCGGAGAATTTATTGCCAGTTCTTCACTTTCGTTCTACCCCTTGATTTGAGAACTGGCAGTAAATGTAAAATAAGAAGCATTTAATGACGTCTTTTTTGACGTTAATAAGTGTACATTGTGTTACCTATATGAATAAATGATTTTAGACTTATGACTTTTCCAAATTACTCGCAACAACGCTTTATTTTTCATACTATTAAATAGTCCATTAGAGACTGTTCACACGTCTTGCCTTGCGGCCCGGGTGCAGTGCCTTCATAACCCTCTTCATTTACCACCTAGGGTTATTGACGCATACGATTGAAACTGAATGTTAACGATATAAAATAAAAGGTCATACTCATGTGTAGGAGTCAATCGATCCGGTCTCTCCTTATCTAGAACGGAATGGTGCATAATTTATTTTACTTAATATTCAACTTGCTATTCACGTAAAAATGTATTCCAATATATTATTTATCTATGTTATTGCAAACCAAATTTAATCTATAAATTGGCGCGCAATTCGATATTCGAATACATTTAAAAGCCGCGTAACCTAGCGGTCTTATTAAGTGGCAGCTAGGTGAGGGGTACCGGGTTCGATTCCCGGTTCGAGGGCAAGTTTAAATTTAATTTATATTTGTTCTCGGCCTTTGGGAGGGTTGTGCGGTGCCGGGCGAGTGCTTAAACCGTACATGGAGGACACGGCCGAATTTCTAAAGACAAGCACGAATTATTAAAAATCCTATACTTGACGCTGGCTAATGCACAAATCGTGCCAGAGCCATAAAAAAAAAGCCGTGTTAATTTCAGTCATTTGTTTTTAGATAGTTTTTTGTTTATTGCAAACCTGCATTTACAAATTTAATCTATGGATTGGCGCGCAATTCGAAATTCGAATAATTTTAAAAGCCGTGTTAATTTCAGTCTTTTGTTTTTAGATAGTTTTTTGTTTATTGCAAACCTGCATTTACAAATTTAATCTATGGATTGGCGCGCAATTCGAAATTCGAATAATTTTAAAAGCCGTGTTAATTTCAGTCTTTTGTTTTTAGATAGTTTTTTGTTTATTGCAAACCTGCATTTACAAATTTAATCTATGGATTGGCGCGCAATTCGAAATTCGAATAATTTTAAAAGCCGTGTTAATTTCAGTCATTTGTTTTTAGATTTTGTCAACTAGTGTTAGTTTTTGGTTTGTTTATCGAGAGGCGATGAGGACTTGGAGAAACTGATCGTGGTTCGTAACACAGAAGGCAAAAGATCACGTGGCCGTTCACCAACCAGGTGGACCGATCAAGTGAAGGACTCATCGTCCTCAAAACTGTACACTGTCATAAGAGAGGCGCTGGACAGAAACCGGTGAAAACTGATAGTCCGCTCCAGACTCTTTCTTGCTGACCACAACACTCAGACATGAGCTGCCGATTAAAGAGAGAGAGAATGGATATACTGAAAATAGCTGTAGACTAGAATAACAAAAATAAAATATGTTTATTAAGGAATATAAGATACAGGTAACACTTATTCCACGTCATTAAATTGTTACGGTAGACATCCCTACTCATCGGCATAGATAGAGGGTGTAGGCCGAGAGAAAAAGCCGGCGTAAAAAACACTCGGTACTCTTTTAAAAAAGCAAATCATCAAACAACACATAATTTAAAACAAATATCGCAAAGTAGCCTGTCTAGCACTAGTCCCAGGCCCTTTTATCAACTAGATAATCGTTAACTTTATAGTAAGCCTTTGACTACAACGCATATATCTTGACATTTGTCACTAAGAGACGCTGGTTTCCTCTTTACCGTAGGTCCTACAGTGTAGGAGCTGTGCACAGAATCACCGGTGCGCCGGCGGTCAGCCGGTGCTTGAACGACCCCAGTTTTTTAGCACATGTAGCCGTCAAGTCTTAGACTTCCTGATATAAATCCTTTTATAAAAATACTAGCCGTTTCGCGCCCGCTTTGCTGGACGAATTAAAATAAATTTTATGTTTCATTATTTTATTTTTTTCATATTTTTATTATTCTTCTTTTCAACTTCCCGCTAAGAAAATTGAAATATTTCGAAAATCGAGTTTTTAACAGATGTTGACGTTTAGAGGTTCTAGGAAGCCTCCCCGAATGTTTCCGCGGTGAAGTCCGTATGGATAAATTTTCATAAAAGTAAAACAGCAATAAAAAAATGAAGGAACGTTGGAATTTAATAAATAAACCATCTAGGAAAAATTTCGCATCGAATGGTGGTAGTTTCATGTCGATACGATCAGTGGTTTAGGCGTGAAGGAGCCTCAAACGAAGACCATTTTTCTTTTATATATATAGATTACGAAAAAAACGTCGAATTGATGTTTCGGGTTTTATACCCGTATCAGTCGCTCAGCGAACATAAGTCGCTTAAAAGGTCCAATAAGCGCAAAGTTAGAAAAGAGAAAATCGTGAAAAGTGAAAATCATTCTGTAACAAAATGTTATCGTTATCGGCATGTTATGTTATCATGATCAAATATGAATCATTTATCATTTAATTTACAAGAAATTTTAGAACCGTAAAAGGTATACTTCCGTGGGCAGCTGGTTCCACAAGTGGTGGTGCGCGGCAAAAACTGGTTTAAAATACGCTCAGTTGTCGAACGACGGACGTCGAGGTGATACGGATGGTATTTAGTATTCTGCCTCGACGGCTAATGACATGATGCTCCCAAAATTAATGTGTGCCAACCTATGCCTGACACATCCGTACCCCTGCTTGTCTAAAAATTAAGTTATATTGATCAGCCCATAAAGCGTTGTGGTGCTTCTGAATTATGTATTTACTCTGTAAATTTTTACTGTAATTGTCACATTCTTTTTCTTTTTTTTTGCGTCTGGGGCGCAACTGTGGTCTCTTGCAGAATGACCAGCGCTGTGGACGCACGTCTGCTCCGCAGCATAATGCTAAGCCAGGGCCAGTTACAACACACATACGTTACACACTTAAAATGTAACTTGTTCCTTAAAAAAATGTCATTATTTTTTATTATTGAAGTTATACTTCTTTAGGCGCGTTATGAAAAAATGATGAGAGTGAAATTTTACGATGCGCGCGCACCGTGACACAAAATTAACAGAATGAAGTTGCCCACGGAAGATGCTACGGCATTGGACATAATTTAAAAACAACATTCAAATAATAATAGAATTTATGTTACACTTAATGTTAGAGAATAATAATAAATATTTATTTATTTAATTTTTAAAATGTAAACTGAACTTTATTGAATATAATGACTCCTTTTCCAGTCTTTGATTATTTAATTGAAATTAATTATTTGCATACAATCAAAAACTATTTTTAATAATGCCAAAAAAGTATAACTTCTTACGCGCGAACATAAGTACACGCACCCTTTTTTATTATTATTTTGAGTGTATCTGTGTTTGTTTCGTTAGTAATAAATGTTATTGTGGCAATCAAGCTATTTAGTTGATACAGAAATAGAATTGTCAAGGACTACTCTATTAGTATAATTAGCAAATTATTGTTATCGTTTACTCTTCATTTATGTTTTCAAGCACTTGACAAACAAAAATATCTATTCACTGAATAAATGTTTAATGTTTAAAGAACTTTATTTCTCATTGCAAAAATGTATTTTAATTTACATATAACTTAATATAATATACGAACAAGATACGCGTCGCCATCAGCTATCCCAATTTTAGTCTACGTGGCTCATTCTAATATGTATCTTTAATGCCCTTTTGAATTGATTAAACACGCTAATATGACTTCTTCAAATAATTTGTACGCGGCTTCGGCAAGATAAGCAAACTCGCTCGACGAGTATTGCGTATAGTGGTGTATTTGATTTTTTTAAATGATAAGCTAATATGGAGAGAGTTATTTAAATTTTTTTAAATTAAGATACAGGTGCTATAAACATAGTTGTTTAATCGTCATAATCTTGGTAGATTTTATTAGTAGGTGTTAAAAAATTGTATCTAAATAGTGCTTTTATTAATTTATTTAGTAGCGTTTGTATGTTAGAAATTTTGATTTTGCATGCTGTACCCCATATTTCAATTAGATATATGAAATGTGGCTTGACTAAACAATTATAGATCAAATGACGTACAGATTTCGGAATGCATTTTGATATTGACCAAAATCTGCCTATGTGATTTTAGTTTGGTAATTATGTGTGATATATGAAAGTTCCACTTTAAATTTGTATCCATTCTAAGACTCAGATATTTCTCCCATTTTTTATTAGTGATTTCAATGTCTTGAACTTTTAGTTAACTTTTTAGAAACCTTACTATTATAATTATTTTCTTTATTCTTACATAATTATGTATTTACATTGTATATACGCGGATGCTTAGACCCATGCGACTTCTTCAATACAAAAAGAACCTTCTTAAGTTTTCATGTTATTTTCACATATGTTTATCTTTTCTATATTTTCATAAGTATCTGATTGTCCTCATTGTAACATGTGTGATGTTTGAGAGCATAAATAAAATTGCTTCAAACAATGATGTAGTATTTCTAATATAGTATTTTTTTGGCTAAAACAAGTTAAACAAATAAGTTTCCTCATATATCGAGAACTATCCAATAAAAAAATACAATTTCAATAATTTAAGGAAGGGGTAATTATAGCACACAAGCTGAATATTTTGTCTATCCTGGGTAACATAGGTGTCTCAGTCTACTAAGCCTAAATAATACATACTAGCAGTATTTTTATAAAAACATTTATGGCTACCTTTGATAATTTCTACACTAATATTATAAAATGCATGTTTATATTGATTAAAGTCATAGAATGACTAGGACAATTAAAAAAATTATTTCATAATTAAATCCTGAGTAACAGTTAGTTTTAAATAGAGATATAGACAAGACGTAACAAGTAGACAACATCACATATATAAACAAAAGGTAATAAATGGATTTAACACGAATTTTACACTGATTACGTTTTCAAATAGATAATTGTTATTGGACACTCATTAACATAAAACATCTTGAATAGTGCATTCAGGAGGACATGTTTTCATAGATTATGGCTTAAGAAATATCTTCACGGCAATATTATTATGTAAAACCAAATAAAATGTTGAATGTAAAATACTTATACTACTTAATAGTAAATTATTTTATTCAATTTATATTTAATTGTTAATTATTGAAAATAATTATTTTATTAGTGATAAGTCATATGTACTTAATTATATTTATGTGTTTTTGTATAAGTATTAATAAATAAAATTTTATCCTAGCTTGTGTTTAATGAACAATAATTGTTTGTTTGAAGTGAATGCACTGTCAAAAGTCAAAGTGCTGTATATACAAAGCTAATTAATTAATAATCAATGTTGTTTGAAGCCCTTGCCTAATGGAAAATATACAATATCTATTAAAAATATTATAACAATTTACAATTAGGACAAGTCTCACAAATTGTGAAGCTTGTGATATTTTTTAGACCTTCAATTTGGTGAATAAATTAAACCTTCCAATTATACTGCTGAAAGGGCTGCATATTATATAGCATTGTGTGACAAATTTTAAATTTTTAGTTAGTAATAAACTTAAATAGTTAGTGTTGATTTAAATAATATCATAATAAAATTTAATTTGGTTGCTAACAACTAGCAAGGAACATATTTAAATGCCAGCTTTTAAAATTAAACAATACTTTATATTCACAGTGTAACCTTTTGGATTTAGGTGAATACCGTTGCATCTTGGTTTCTCGCACATATACAAACAAGTTATTCGGCGGTAATTGATAGAAAGTTACATAAATTATGTAAGCAATGTATTTGTTTACAAATTACAACATATCACTACTTACCAAATACCGATTCCTGCTTCCAACACTTTAAAATGAATATCACAGGTAAATCTAGCACCGATCGCACTCTAATAATTATTTATCAAGATAAATAGGTGATTAGATTTTTTAATTTATTCATTGCGTGATAAAACTCGATAATTGGATTCAAAAATTTCTGCTATCTAGGCCGCGTTAAATCTTACATTATTTTTACAATAATTATTTAAAAATTCCGCGAACGCATTCGTCCACACTACATAAATGTTCGATATATAATAACGAAAACTTAATATTTGTTACAACACTGTGCGGAATTTTAGCGAACGAATTGAATTGAGAATTTTTTGTTTTTGACGTTTACTTGAGTTTAAACTTCGAAGTACCGTAAAAAGACAGTTATCTAACTGTCTTGCTATTGTAAAAAAACTAAAGAGTCAAGTAACGTTAAATGATTATCGTAGGGCAAAATGTTATTGAGTAGTGTAGTATCTATATGTAGTGTATATTAAACCAGTGTAAAATGTCAATCCTTACTTGTCATCACTCAGCAGTCAGCTGTTGCAATGCTGACAGTTGTAGTTAAATTCAAAATTAAACATTAAAATTTGGCTATTCCGGTGATTGTATTTACTTAGATTTATATTAAATATTAATACGTAGTGATTAATAGTTGTAATCTTAGTATAAAGTAATAAAATCGAATTCTGTACCTATGAGATAAGTAATAAAACGTACAAGGTTCGTTGTAAAAGGTAATGTAATATATGAATTATTTCACGCCAATTCCGCTAACCTCTGTGGCAGATTAAATTCCTTTATATTTTTCAACAACAATAATTTAGTTTTTATTTAACTAAATACTTTGTATAAATCAAAAAAAGAGTGAAGGGAGTATTTACTAATTTAATAAGCTTCATACAGATAACATGGAAGATGAACTAAATTCCTCTGAACTAGGTTCACTAACCTACTGGCAAGACACGTATGTAAAGGAGCTCGATAATTATGAACAGAGTGGAGACATTGGTGATGTATGGTTTGGGGAAGACAGTGCTTTGCGGGTCATTAAATGGATTTGTGACTGTGGTTTGGAAAAGGACTCACCTATTATTGATTTAGGTTAAAATCCTTTGGTTCCTCTTGTCTACTATAGTTATTTTCCCTGTATAAATGTTTTCAGTCAATCATAAATGATAGTAATTACTACTAATGCTTAAAAGATGTGTATGAATCCCGTGAGTCTTGTTTCTAATTTTAAATAAAAGCTAATTTACGCAAATTATGTCATAATTAAAAAGTAATAATAATAAAACTTAAATTATTATTAATCCATTCAAAATTACAGGTTGTGGAAATGGGTTTACATTATCATCATTAGCTGATGAGGGCTTTTTGAACTTGCTAGGTGTAGATTACTGTGAGGAGGCTATAGCTCTGGCAGAGAAAGTTAACAAAGAATATACAATATTGAAATTTAAGGTAATTTTCCTTTGTGAAATTTAGTTCTGCTTTTTTCTCTCTTTTACTACTCTTTCGAGCGTAAGGTCTGCCTCTGTATCGTTTGCCTGATGGCCTCTACATGATACTGTTTTCGTCCACCAGTGATCTGTGAGGCACGCTACATGACCTGCCCACTTCCATTTCAGTTTTTGGTGTGGCTTAGAGCATCACAGTTCACCTTAGGCTCAACTCTGCACCGTCTTCATACTTAAACAAGGAATGGATGATGAAATAAGCCACTCTCTTCCTTGTACATAAATGTCCTACATGATATTTAACATTTTTTAATATTGTTTTCTCACAACATTTTTCCTCTAATGTTAAGGAAAACTATATAGTATAAAACAAAGTTCCTTCCTACCATCTGTGTGTATAGTTTTATTATTATATTATTAAGTTGTCTGCTTCAGATTTTTGACATAATCAATGATGATGCCGCTTCTCTTGGTAAATTTGGTGTAGTACATGATAAAGGGACATATGATGCTATATGTTTGAATCCAAATGTAAAGGAATACAGACCAAAATATATACAACAAGTTGTTGACATGTTAAACGATAATGGTAAGGTTTTTGCATAACTAGCAAGTTCTAGAGTCTAGATGTACTAAATTATTTTGCATATCTCATAAAAATTATTTATTTTTTCTCATATTTTTTGAACTTTAAAAAAAAATTTTTTTCAGGTTTGTTCGTGATAACATCGTGCAATTGGACTGAATCGGAATTAATAAAGCAATTTAGTGAGAAATTGAAATTGAAATGTGTAATACCAACGCCACAATTTAAATTTGGCGGGAAAGTTGGAAGTGTTGTTTCATCTGTGGTGTTTGAAAAAATAATAAAGACTTAAACTTAAGTGTGATGTTTAACTTATATAAAACTCTCTTTGACTTAAAAATATATATTATGTATGACCTTTTTAAATTATACATGGTTATTGGTTAATTCGACATATTGCCTTTAGTAGTTGACAGGGGTGTTTTTAGTGATAATTTTAACTCCCATATGCATGCTAATTGAACCATATCTATATATATAAAAATGAAACCCGTTTTCCGTTGTCACGACATAACATGAAAACGGCTTGACCGATTTGTCTGATTCTTTTTTT
Source organism: Pieris macdunnoughi (assembly GCA_905332375.1). NCBI lineage: Eukaryota > Metazoa > Arthropoda > Insecta > Lepidoptera > Pieridae > Pieris > Pieris macdunnoughi. The sequence continues at coordinate 1,057,516 of CAJOBZ010000047.1, forward strand.
ATAATATTCCTTGAAGTACGAGGATGGTTCCTACGGAGAGAAAAATTAAAAAAAATTGAGTGAAAAAGTCTAAAAACAACACTTCTCTATATTCCCATACAAAATATGCGTAATAATACTTAAAAGTCAATTTGAACTTTAATAAAATATGTATCATAAAGTTCAAGTGTTAGTGGAGGGTTCCGGGAAGGTAAATTTAATTTTTTTGACATAATGTATTTGTTGTCTTATCACCTTTCTTTTTTTTATCTTACTAGCTAGACCGGTGTCCCGAATAGCAGAATAAGTATTTAAAAAAAATAAAGAATTGACTGTTAGGTGGTACGATGTTCGCCAGGCCAGCTAGTTTATATGTTTTTTGACTTTTTTCAAAAATGTAAGTCAAAATCCAAAAAAAAAGCGATGTATATTTTTGTATACCAACATATAAAAAAGCAGGTTAGGTACATGAGTTATTAGGCAACGGGCGGCCTTATCGTAAACAAGTAAAGGCTAATCCTTGGGTTAATGAGTCCCAATTAATATGTACCTATAAGTAGCTAATTACGAGGCAGAAGATAAATGATTTTTGATCAGAAGATTTTAAAATTAATTAAAGGACAGCTCGTCTGATATCAAGAGGTAAGTAACAAAGCAGGATTCTTTGCACAGTAAAAGAGTGATAGAATTCAGTTTTATGAGTAGTCTCAAGAATTAGATTGTCAAGGGAACGCAAATGAATGCTACCGGCAGAGAGGAACATAAAATTTTGCTTTAAGTAACTAGGAATTTTAGGATTAAAAAGAACATTATAGAGAAGTTGTAAAATGTGCAACTTGCGCTGCAGCCGAATGTGCTTTGAGCTTTCTTCGGCACTCCGAAATATGGTCAAATTTACGAAGCCCATATAGTTATGTATGAATCTCATATATTTTGTAAACGCTCCAACTTATCAAAACTCATTTCACTTAAATCTCGATATCACACAGCGTAATCAGGAATAGAAAGTAGAAGAGAATGAGCAAGAGAAATATTATAAAATTAGTCGTGGCGACTAATTTTCATACAAATTTAGTTTTCCACTTTCTACATACACTATTGTCTTTTAAGGCAGATCTATTGGCTAAGCCAATAGGTCTGTTATTAAATGACCAGTGGTACCTTGCTGTTTACTGGGTTCAACCATGTATTTAACCTAGAGGTACCAATTACACAATTAAATAGATTTAATTGTGAAAACGAATGACGACCTCTAGTGGCTTTTATCACTATCAACAAATTGTAATTATGTAGCAATTATATTACGATATGATATTTTCTAATAGCAAGATTATGATATACACCTATTGAAATGATAATAATCGTAGTAAATGGATTTAACTTGTATATATTTATACTAAGACTTGGAAAAGGAGTGCAATTTGAACATATAATATATATTTTTTGTGGGTTCGCGATTAACTTTTTTTGTTGGAAGGGGATATCCCAAGGGTGGTACGAAACGAGGATCTGATGATGGCATCCCAGACGTGGAACATGGTGTAATGGTTGCAGCTCCTTACAAACATTTGTAAAACATAAAACTTGCCGACTAAAAAGAGTGGCGGAGAGTTTATTGCCAGTTCTTCTCTTCCGTTCTACGCCCTTGATTTGAGAACTGGCAGTAAATTAATATAAACGTTCTACCATGAACCGATATGAGGTTGTCCGTTTTTCCCCCCCCCCCCCCCTTTTTCTCAGACCTATATATCCAAAAACTTTTGTAAAAACCGGTCGTCGTTAGGTTACGAAAACGAGAATTTTATACAAATATATATTTTTTATATAGCGGGCCAAACGGGCAGGATTGATGAACCTGATGTTAAGTGATACCACCGCCCATAGACACTCAACTTGCCAGAAGCCTTGCAAGTGCGTTGCCAGCCTTTTTAAAATCGGTACGCTCTTTTCTTGAAGGACTTTAAATCGAATAGAGGGCTTAGAAACTGCCTTAAAAACCCTCAGTGGTGCAACGACAGACGTCGATCTGATACGGGCGGAATTTCGTATACTGCTTCGACTTCTGATAATGAAAGTCTGCTGCAGGGCAGGTATTGATCTGAACAACTCCTCACGAATTAATAAAAATTAATCCGAACATCTCTTCATGATAAATGCGGTAGAAGATGCAGGGATACCCCACATCTCTATTCAACGCCAAGGGTTTAAGCTACTTAGAAATCAGTGACTGAGCGTAGACGATTTGATCCCTAATTACGGTCAAGTGGAAGGAGCTGGTACTAGGAAGCCTAGAGGTGAGAACTGTACTACATGAGGGGCCAAATTAGCACTTTATAGCGAGTGAAGCACCGTCTCGCTCGGCTGAGTAGGAAGACCAAGCTTCTTAGAAGCTAATTTAGCTTGATCACCTCGTTCCACAACTGAGTTTTTTTAAGGCAGTTTTTCCGCGACCCACCGCTATGTAGAACCAGCTGCCCACTGAAGTATTTCCGAACCTATTGGACTTAGGGTCCTTCAAGAAATGAGCTTGCCAATTCTTAAGTTGCATTGAGAGTGTGCATGGGCGGTATCAGATTATAACGTACATAATGACGCCATTAAAACAAAATTAAGTTTACAAGCATTTATTTTAGAAACTTAATAAAAAACTTTAACATTTATATCTAAAATTGCGCGTATTATACTATAAAGTCATGATTAATGACAACAATTAAATTGCTTTAAAAGTACATTTAATTGAAGATCATTGAATTGATTGATTGAATCATCCTATCATGATTACATTCTGTGCCAAGGTACCTATAAAATACATTGATTAAGCACAAGCTATTTTAAGTGTTGGATTTAGAAAGGAGACAATTAAGTCTGACGTCATCCCATACGTCAAAAATTTATTAGATTTTGACAGATGGTAGTCTCTAAAACTTCATCTGCATTATCTACCATTCATGTTCATCATCCATGTTTTGACATATGGAGTCATCTAATAGTGCCATCTCCTTTCGAAGGCTGGCGATCACGGCTATTTTAATTTTGGTTGCCGCGCTTCTGAACAATGACTTGGTGCTTTGGTCGCTTATGGAGTCATACTAAAATCCCGTTGGCAGCAGTGGTACGTGTCTATTACCAAAACCGTAATTAGAAAATATCCGTGTTTTAGGTACTCGTGTAAAATTAGAAGCATATTTTTTCTTTTTTGACGTTCATAAGTGTACATTGTGTTACCTACATGAATAAATGATTTGGACTTTGACTTCGTCGTTAATTACGTGGGCTTATAACGTAGCGTAAATTACTATATTTCCGATGTAATTTTAATACAAAAAGAATGTGTCTGGCAGCAACAGTACTGGGTGTCCCGGTCACGTCGCCATGGTAACAAATACCGTACTAACTTAGGGAGCGTTCAAGTATTACGTAACGAATTTTGGAGGGGGGGCTTTTATAAAACGTTACGATGCGGGGCGGGCATTGAATTTGCCGTTATTGTTAATATAATTTTCGACATCCCAGTACTTTAAACCACATAATGGTAACTGTTGGGTATAAAGAGTCACTGGATGGTCACGAAACGTTTTACTACTACGTTATGGCGCGTTACATGGGGGGGGGTCAATAATCTCCAAAAATTGCGTGACGGAATACTTGAACGCTCCCTTATACCATCAGCATAAAATAAGAATTAAAATACATTTATTAATAAATAAGATATATTTACTATTACCTTAACAGTTTAAACAAAACCTTAAAACTAAAATGGATTTGTACTTTAGGCCGATAAGGTGCCTGCGATGTTGTTAAATAAAGAAAATTTACACTATTAGAACGCGTTATTACAATTATTTAATTTCGAAACGTCACCTTGATCTTCACCACCACCGCGAAACGCCGCGCCATTGAAGAAATACTTGCATAATTGATATTTAACTCGTTATAAATCGTTAAACTTTATTTAAAATGTAACATTCGCGTAAATAAAAGACAATATTTAGCCTATTAATTTCCAATATACGTTTATAGTTAAATGCATCAAAATTTGTTTCGCCTTGATTAAAGGGACAACGATAACTAATAATAAATAACTTTAAACTTATAACCACTCATACATTCACCGAAAACATTTTTTAGCTTAGAGACTATCTAAAAGTACTAAATTCTTCTAATAAACCAATTTTCTAAAGTATTTTCTTTTGCTTGCCGCGGAATCGACTCCCGGTTGGTCTTCTCTGGTCTACGACCTCAAACACAACAAAAAGTATTGCCATAAACATAATTAATTAAGAAAGCATATCCAATCTAATGTCACACTTTACGATAATTATCGTACATTTGCCGATAATTTCATAACTACGTACGATGTACGATGGTACATGACTTATCGTACGCAGATTGTACGATAATTTCCAGTCTGATAAAAAATTTGATGATTACACAGATAGCCCAATAACAATTACAGTTTTTAGTGACAGTGCCATCTATTGGCTTATTTTTCTATTAGGGAACTTATGCTGTCACAAGGCAACTACAGCAGATGAACAAAGCGTTAATGTACAAACACAAAAACGCATCAGAATGCACAGCCAAAAAATTCACGATTTGTATGGTGACGCAGATTTGGAAGTCTTCGATAACATTTTAATACCTAACGAATTTTAATTGATAAAAAAATTTTTGTCCCCGATGTTTACGGACAATAGGTATATCACTTAGAGCGAACACCATATTGTTCAACGAGAAAATATTGCGTATTTTTGTTCCTCTTTGACGAAAGAGATTGAATTATTATGATTTTTTTCAATTTGAAAAACACAAGTTTACAAGATTTAAACTATAAATCGTTTGCAACATTTTATTTTCACGTTTCATATGATTTTTAAAGTATTTTTAGCCATTTTCCCGACTGTACGATAATTTATCGTATATGGATCACATATACGATAATTTTACGGCCCTGGTACGATAACTGCCTGGCTTCAGGTTGTGAACACTGATCCAATCTAATGTCACACTTTACGACATTCATTAAAATACGCACGGCAGACGCTCTTAAGATTATTCTTATTAAATCTCATTTGACAGATACACGCACAGCATAAACTATGTAAGACAAAAGAACATAATTATCAAATCGTTGACGTAATTGACTAGTAACAATAGAATCTATTTTTATCTAAACTTAGCAGCGCTTCGTGGGCGTATTTGGTACTAAGCGGGACCACGAACATAAGTTACGATTCAGAAACAAAATTTCAGTTTGCTCCGAGTCTTTAATGTCCATTTTAAATTTGTCTCATCAAGTATTCGTTTAAGTTTTTATGGTTTAAATTTTATTAGATTTCAAATACACGCAAAATTAATTTCATCATTTACCGATTCTGTATTTTACCAATTGATTACGTTAACTATTCGATTATACGTATTATTCGTGTCTAGTCTACCGGCGTTTATACGAGTTATAGCGCATTAAAGTGATGTGTAGTGTAGAACTAGACAAATTTTAAAAAGTATATAATTACAATTCCTTATAGAAAAATTATTCATAGGAGGTAACACTTAATAAAAATGAATGAATGATTACAAAATTACAAGAGTTTTTGAAAAACTTCCGTAAAATAAACCTTAAAACAGGAAAATCAACTTTATATTATTGACTTAAAGTTTACGTTATATATTTCTTTATTCAATTCCTTTCTATTGATCTTGTATGTAAATCATAATTTCAATTAACTATTATTAGCATACACCATAGCTAAAACTTAACCCCAGAGAATAATAAATAGTGTAAAATTTATCAAGTTAGAAAATGTTATAGTACTCCTGTGTTTGCACTTTCATACAGAATTCTTAATATTAATTAAATTATAAAGCCTATAAAACCGTTGTGTCTGTGGTATATTCTTGTTTTTAGCAATATTTAAATTTGTTCACAATACCTATCTTCATGAGTATTCATATATACCAGGTATCCCAATACAACGGCAACAATAGATAATAACAATGTCAAAAACTGAAACATCTTCATTCTCTCAACTTGTTTGTGTAAAATCTCATAGTTTATCTGCAAATTATTCAAAGCATTTGTGACTGAATCATATTTGTCAGCTTTATCTAGAACATTCCCATTCTTAACCTCTAATATAGGGAATTGACATTTCAGACGGTATTCATCAACTTTGTTTCCAGAATTATTCTGCCAAATTTCACTCAACTCTTTCTGGGATAGATCAGTTTTCGGTACTTGCATACACATGACGAGAAACATATCTTTGGACACGTTTTTCAGTTGGAACCCTGGTTGAACCACAATCATGACTGATTGGGATGCTCCCACAGCTAAAACACCTGAACTTGGCCGTACTCTGAATTTTTCTGGAGATGTTGTGCGAATCTTAAAAGATATAACAGAAGGATCATTGTTTGTGATTGTAAATTGCCCAGTTATATCATCATTTTCATTTTTAAACACAATCAAATTACTCGGCTGTATCTTAAGCATATCACCTGTCGGTTTTATATCATTTTGCTGTGCAAATGTGACCTTTTTAGGCGTATGTTCTGGGGTAACACGATTTTCTGGTATAAATTCATATTCATAGTTATCTGTACCGCCCCAGCAAGTTAAAGCCTGGTCAGGGAGGACAAAATTTTTTAACGAGTCTTTGTTAACATTTTTTAATTTTTCAATTGCTTGTGCAGGCAGAAGTGACTTGACAATTTTAAATGCAGCTGATAAAACCCATGGCATTTGAAAAATAATTATGTAGTTCAAGAAATTGGGATAGTAATACTTGAAAAGTGATATTAAATATTGTATAAGTTCCATGTCCATATTGCTAAGCCCACAACCATCCATATCAAAGAATAATGATATTTTATTTCCATTTTCCTCCCTTTCCATACGATCAAACCAGTATATAATTATTTTTTTAATTTCATCAAAATCCTTAGTACCCTTGACATGTTTTTTGGATTTTATTATGAGTAAGAGAGAACCATCAACATCTCTGCTGTGTGGAAATATTATACCTATAAAAAAATGAATAGAATTTTAGTTAATAAGCTGTCTTAACCCAGTAAAAAAATAGAATCAATTTTTTAAATTAATGATACAATAAATTATACTCTAACTACTAACACTCATTCATTTAGTTTTTCAAATGCATATCAAAAAGGACAGGTTTACCAGAAGAATAAATAAATGATTCTACTCAAATTATTTTCAAATTCAACATGTATTGTCAAATATATTTTTCTTCCTGTGTTACTAGCAATTATTTGTTTATTATTGATGAAGATAATGTTAGTTATTTTTTATTCTTTATTACTCTGAATAAAAGCGATTTTGTCTTTGAATTCTTTTGTGGACATAATATATATTTACTAAATGAATTAAAAAATCATGGTTTATGTAACATTTCTGACCCAATTTATTTAACATTTAAATTCATTCACAGCATAATAGCAGTGTAGGTAATGTAGTTTTGTTTAAAAAGTGGCCAATATACAAAAAGGCACAAGATTAACATAGTTATACAAATTAATTAAGGAGTCAAATCCAGGAGTATGTAAATGTTTAAATAAAGTTGAAAAAACTAAAATAGGAACTATGTATAAGGGATTATTAATACGAAAAGGAAGCCATTGAAAGTTGCAAACACTACAATTACTATAAAAATATCATAGAACTATACCTTCTTCTACATAATCCATTTTAATATTAGATTCATTTATATCACTGGCTCCAACAGTTTTACGCCAAGTTAATATATCCCAAAGCATGTCGGCAGCTTGTTTAGGGTCTTCAGAACAATGTTTAAGGACTCTACGTATATATTTTTCATCTTTTGTACGGTCAAAGTCTAATGGATGAAATCCGTGATCCGGATTTTCAGTTATTCTTGTTTGAAATAAACTCCGCACTTCGGCAACAGGCATAGTTACAGCTTAACACTCTTATTACCCAATCCCTTACGTAGTCAACTCACAGGATATGTTAAATTAAAATCAATAAAATTACAAAAAGTAGATACGGGATACTTTAGGTGTGCGATACGAAATATGAAAATGATAAATGTTTTGAGTTTTGACACCAGAATGACATTACGATCAGCTGACATTGTTGAATGTTGACAAATAACAATTATGGGGGCCTCATAGCCTAGCGGTCTTATTAAGTGGCAGCTAGGTGAGGGGTACCGGGTTCGATTCCCGGCTCAAGGGCAAGTTTTAATTTAATTTTGTTTTCGGCCGTTGGAGGGTTGTGCGGTACCAGGCGAGTGTTAAACCGTACATGGAGGACACGGTCTAATTTCTCAGGCAAGCACGAATTATAAAAATCTTATACTTGACGCTGGCTAATGCACAAACCGTGCCAGAGCCATAAAGGAAAAAAAAAATTATAGTTAGTTAGTTACTAATTACTATCATAAATCATTATAAGTTTTATATTATGAGAGTTCTTGCCAGTAATAATTTGCTAAAATCATGTTGCATGTTAAAACAAAATTAATTTATTGATCGCAACATTGCAAGTATGACTGCAAGGCATCTAAGCAGGTTATTTGCGACCATGAATCATGATCGGAAACGAGGAATCCTAAGGAAAAATGCTAAAAGTAAAATAAAAGTTAAAAATCATTTAATCATATAGGTAACTTAAGTTCTCAAATTAAGGGCGTAGAACGGAAGAGAAGAACGGGCAATAAACTCTTCGCCACTCTTTTTAATTGCCATTTCTTTTTTTACACAACGTTTGTAAGGAGCTGCAACCATTACACCATGTTCCACATGACATCTTAAGTAATAAATAATAATACCTAACATAAATTAAAAAAAAAACAAAGACTTGTCCTCTATCAGCAGGAGGCATGGTGAAATAGGAGCACGCACTTACATTCTCGTGGGAACAACACGCAAACACATAGTCGAAATAACTAACATCAATTCAAGTACGACCAGTCACCACAAGTAGCACCTGTTCACGAGTATGGCGCAAGGCCAGCCATCAGCTCCCTCGCCATATTTTAGGGAGAGAGATAACCCGACTCATGGACGCCGCCACAAGCAATGACATTTAAGCGAGCATGACGATCCTTGAAATGTGAACTTTGCTACATAAGAAAGTAATAATAATACTACTTATACTGAAATAATTTGATACCACATGGATCATTCATCATTGGCGGACCATGCCAGTTCTTTGATACAAAAAGCCCCCTGGGAGTCGTGTGCTGTGATATTGCGGGCTACTCGATTGTTAGGAAGTTGAATTTTCACACATGTATAACTTTCTATAACATATTTTCATGAGTACCTATCTAATTTTCCTTCTTGTAACATGTGTGATGTTTCGGAGCAAAAATAATATAAAATAATTCATAACATACCTCAATTACAAAAATAGTGAGATCATTACGAAAAAAACAAGTAAAATATTATAAAAATGTATTTAAAAAACTACCCTGTACCAGCTGTTTTTTTACACAACAATATGTCCTTAACAATTATCTAAAGACAAGTTTCATAATAAATGCCTGATTTCTTATTAATAAATAAGTATATTATCACATTGTCTCAGTGGTAGGAAAATAGTTTGTTCTTAATATTTCTTCACCTAATAGATTATATTAATATTATATTTTTCCTATAATATTACAGATAATCAAATTTAAAACCAATTTACAATTGCCTATCACAGAATATTTTACATCACTTGGTGATTTTGTATAATTAAAGTTTACATTTTTAAAATGCTTTACATCAGATACCCTTGTCCTTAATTTTCTACGGTCTGGTACATTTTTTGCCAATATTCATCCAGATAATAATATTAATAAATATTGAAACTGACATTATAATAATAATAAGAATTTGATATTTATTAAATGAGTTAAGATTATTTTGAATCCTATTATACTCATTATCCATGCTACTATTTATTTCATTTAATGAATTTGTTTCAACATTCTTTACACTCATGTTTTGTACTTTCACAGCACAAGTAAGCCTGTATTCATCAATGCTGCTGCTTCCAGCACTTTTCCAAATTTGTCTCAATTCTGTTTGTGGCATATCCAATTTTGGCACATTAACTGATAAAATTAAAAATCTATCTTTCTCTACAGAACTTAAGTCGAACCCTGGTAGAACTATAATATCTATACTCTTAGAAATACGTTTAGGTAAAATGCCTTGCTTTGGACAGACTGTGTATCTTTCTGGGGCTGTAGTACGTATTTTAAACGCAATAATACCTTCCTCCATATTTGTTATTATAAGTTGTGATGAAATTTTATGACCTATAGTTTCAAATAGCAAAACTTTAGGCGGTTTTATTCTTAACATTTCACCAAGAGAATAATTATCATCTTCCTCAATTATGACTGTACCAATATTTCGATTTTCAGGCACAAATTCAAATTTATAGTTATCCTTTCCCCCCCAACTTACTAAGGCCTGTTCAGGAGCAATTAAATCTTTTAATTTATCCTTGTTTATTATTCTTAATCTTTCAATAGCAGGTGCTGGCAGCATCTCCTTAACAATTCTAAAGCCTGCAGATAATATCCACGGCATTTGGAAAATTATTATATAGTTAATAAAATTTGGATAGTAACATTTAAGAACATTAATCATGTAGCTAAATAAGTGTAAGTTCATATTATTTATGCCACATCCATCCATATCAAAAAATAACGTGACTTTCTTCCCACCCTCTTCCCTTTCAAGGCGTTCTAGCCAGTATATAAAAACTTTTTTCACCCCTTCAAGGTCCCTGTGATTTTTAATATAAGCTTTGGAATTCATAATAAACAGTAAGCAGCTGTCTATATCTCGTCCACGAGTGAAGTATAAGCCATCTTTCAGAATATCTAAATCAACATTAGCTTCACTTATATCATTAACATTATTGGTTTTTCTCCATTCCATTATGTTGTACAGCATATCGGCGGCTTGTTGTACATTATTTTGACTGTGTTCTAAGACCCGGTATAAATAAATATCACTTTTAACTTTAGGTAAATCTCGAGAATCAAAAATTGGATGTGGAACTATCTTGTTTACTTTAGTCTCGTATAAAAGTCTTATTTCAGCAAGTTTTGACATTATGGGATGTCAGTATGGATAATGTTTATTTTAAACCAATATTATTTATTAAAACCGCTTGTAATTATATTTTTAAAACTTAAAGTTCAATGTTCAATTTACTTTAAAACTTACAAGTTTTGGGTATTGCGGTATTGACTATTGTCATTTGCGAGTTGAGACTTGAGATATAATAAAATGAAAGTAGTCAAATGTCAACAGTCGTGAGTCAATGTTAAATAGAGTTCGCGCACCAAAATCCCGTAGACGCGGCGCTGTTAGCGTAGGTACCTATAGCAAAAGGTTGCCATTCTTCATCAATATTCGTTATCTCGACGTTGCGTTTGTATTTTGTTTGCATTCTTTATGCTAGCCTTTTGTCACAACTCCTATCTTCGAAGACTCTCATTAAAGCCTTAGGTACCATTGGAATACTGGGCGTTACTTACTTACTACACGGTACTTTACGTGCAACTCTATCAGTCAATCAATCAAAAGCGCAGCTGTACATGGAATACTGTTCTCCGCCTCTCTACCTTTAAGCAGGAGCACGCCAGTACCATTCCCTTCCACTTGACAAATAGTGGTTCAACGAAGAGCGTTTCGAATCGTCGACGACCAATCGCTTTCCGAGCAGCTTGATAGTACGAGATCCGGCTGCAGGATTAGTGCGCTCATCGGTTATTTGCTAAATTTTTGGGAAAACACTTCGTTCACATGTTGTTAAAATAAAATATCGAGAATCACGGCAATTTACCATAAAGATTAAAAAAAAACACGGGTGCTGTTGCCCACCTGGCCGCACTTCTTTGTAGCCAGCCCTGCGATTCTGTAACTCACACAGCGGTTTTCGCATTGACGGTCGCTCTTAAATCAGTCGTGAAGCAGTCATTTTATGATTTGGCATTCTGAAAAGGTGGGAGCTTGTAGTTTATTGATTATTAGAATGCCAAATCATAAAATGACTGCTTCACCACTGATTTGAGAGCGACTACCGATGCGCTGTGTGAGTTACAGAATCGCAGGGCTGGTGTAAACAGGTATGACTTCGATACATTTATAACGTACATTTATTAATTATCATTTACATTTATTAATATATCAAATTGAAGCTATTTTTTTTCTATTAATTATCGTATATGGGTGCCCAGTTAAGTCTGGCCGCAAATAAGGGTTACCTGTTGTTAAAGATGATAAATATTTAAGGTAGAGTGAAAGAGAGTTAACGCATAACATCATTTGTCAGACGACGTTAGCGAATGCCGCCTGTGCGACGCTTTCAAGCCATTGCGCATGGGTCGAATGTTAGTGTTTTCAAACTGAATGGATGCGACATTTTTATTCTAACATAAAGACCGCACTGTTTTGGAGTTCGTAATAAACGATATATATACATTTTTGTTTTATTTGTGCATGTAAAAATTATTGTGATAAACATGTCAATAAATAACACTGTAGGTAACACAATAACACTTTATTAAATAATAGCTAACATTACTATTAAAATAATAGGAACCATATAATGGAAATATATAATGTTACAAGAAATAATCATTCCTAAGCCTGCACATCTATACACACCAAATAATGTTGTTCAGAACATTTCACATATAAAAAAATACACAAGTGTAATAGTCGTAAATCAGTAGTTTGGTACAAAAATAAAGCTTAAAGTGGTGTAACCTTTAATAACATTAAGATTTGAGCTTATGATTGTGTAGCTAATTGAAATAAATTTTCTGTACCAAACATCTTCTCTAGTACTTCCAAAAATCATATTTAATACATTACCATTTAAAATTAATTAATACCACAGTAATCTTATTAACAAAAATATAATACAATTGAACCATTATGTCAGAAGGCGGATAGACTAGGAAACCGTGGGAGGCACATAGCAGATTGGCACAGTACCGATGGTGGGATTCAAAGGAGGCCTTTACAAGGCCCAAGGAATGAACAGTAATACATAGATAATAGATTAAGTACAGGACCAATATTTATCTGCTAAGTTTCAAAAGCTTGTACCATGAGGTGAACAGTCTTCTATCCGATATATGTAACAAAGAAAGTCTGTCATTGATTCCCAGGTTTTGGAATCCAGGTCTTATTAGTATAGTGCTAATTTTATTATTAACTAATGACCATGAAATGGTCTTAGCTACTTATCATTTTGAGAGTGAGTCACATTGACATTTATTCACACATTAATTCTAATGACATATTCTCATGTGTTTTTTTGGTGTATTAACTTGTGAATTCTAATAGCTATGCAAAATTGTATTCACAATTTAATACACAAAAAAAATATAATACTCACTTAAATGGGTTCAACTGTATTTCAAACTAGGATACCCACTAATGTACATACCATCAAGAGAAATTCTACTAAATTGGTACACATATTGTGCTATAAGCTTTTCACAGTCTTGAAGCAACATAGTCAGGCTGAAATTAAACATAAATATAAATTTTTCAGCTATAACATTTAGTATTAAAATTGAGGTAGAAAGTTGCAAGAATTGTAAATTCATACTTACAGACACAAACCAATATGAGTCCTTTTTAAATATCATCCGAGCCAAGAATCCCATTTCACTTTCTGGAGCTATTGCATGTAGATGTAAATGTTTTACACTTCTAAATGGTGGCCAGTGGTAACCAAATCTGGCATCATCAATGGAATAGTTATTTTGTGTGAGCATTTCTTTAGCTACAGTTAGCATTTTTTGCACTGTAAAAATTGTGATAAGCGATTTAAAACTAAAGGTTGTATGCAATTTGTACCAACATGAATGGGCGTCAAGATGGTATATAATAATTTAGGAAAACAATTTAAGTAGACTGTTGTGCTATGACAATAAGTTTTGTTACAGGGCAAGGTTAAATTTCAATATATGATCGAAAATAACAAAAGAAGATAATTCTTTCTTATTTAAAATAAAAACACAGAAACATCCAGTAACTATACTTGATCAGTCTTATTGTAGAATCGATTGAAATTGCAGAAAGCAAATTTTACATCAGGCTAAAGATTTAGCCATATACTATGTTACTTACCCAATTCAAAATCGTTAGGAGTTAATGCTCTGGCATCTTCAATGTGCCGCTTAGGAACAGTCAAAATATGAAATTTGCTGGCCGGTTTAATATCTCGAAACACACAAACAAAGTCATCGTCATATAAAATTTCCGTGTCTTCCAACTTATTTACAATATTACAAAAAATACAAGGAGATTTTTGTTCTTGACTCATTTTTCTGTGTGAAAATATTTGACTTCGAATTTGAGACTGTTTGGATTTTGTTATGAATGTCAAGGATTTTGACGTTTTGATGAAGTTCTTTAACATAATAGTAGTTAATACCTTTATCTATAAATTATTATTTTAACATTTTACGGCCGTTAAATTTTTTTTATTAAGTATTTTAATGACCAATAAATTTTATTGAAATTAAAAGTCTAAAGTCTAAAATGAATCAATAGTTAAATCTATTTAAAAAAGCGCCACCTGGTTCATCATAAGAATACTAATGAAATTATAGGTCTACATACATGGAGCAAGGATGGATGAAACTTGCTTTATGGAATATTATTATAATCTTCATTATATTATTAAGTTATAGGTATTACATATAACTTAAGTTAATAAAGTCCCTTTCTAGGAAAAGGGAAACTAGACACTCCCCTGTACCCTGCTTCTCAGCCACGGAGCCATAATAAACCTTCTGTGCCGTTAAATCAAGCTGTGATGATAATCTTCTTGTGAGTGTATTTATCTATTCACACTTCATTGCACGATTCGATTTTCAAAAATATTAAACAATGTATTCTCATTAATTATTATCATATTGTGTTATTACTAAGTTATAATGTACATACGAACTATGTTATCATTTAATTCATGTTAAAGATAATGTATTTTGTAGTAGGTAAATTTCATTTTAACTATTTAAATGTGTTGAGAGTAAAATTGTACGTCAGCGCGTATCTTATAACAGAGGAAGTTTTTACTAAGCCGATGGTTTTTATAAATTATATAGGGGCAAAAACTAATGTGGCAAGCACGTGCCTCCAATTTGCTATACAAAAGGCCACTAATCGATTTATTGCGCGCCCAATTTGACATTTACACTTTTGAAAATAGAACAAAGTGGCGGTAAGTAACTGTCGTTTTAAATTAAGTTTTTTGGCTCACTTACAAATTGGTTCAAATTAACGTTAATACTGAACACATTTGTATTTCTGAAACTGAATATGTTATTTGTAAGTTTCCTCCACATACGTATCTTATTACAATTAGCAATAAACAATAATTCCACTTTCAATAATAAAAATAAATATATTCGTGTTAACACTAATAATATAATAAAAATCGATTTTTTATTAAAATCTCATGTAATCAGTATTTTTCGCATCGTCTTGACGGATTTTTATGAAATGTTTTGTGTATATTCTGTAGGTCTGAGAATTGGTCGTTAACTATTTTTATATCATTAACGTTTTTACGTGGATAGACCATACTTTTGTATGGCCTATCCAAATGGTTTTTTACGCATCTTTAGACACAGACAAATAGGTAATATATAGCATTCCTCGTAAATAAAATGTATTATTATTTATATGGTAAATCAAGGTTTGCTGATTAATTTATTATGATATACCAGAGTTCCCCAAATTTTTTTGTGTCGTAGACCCCTATGCTATGTTTTTCCGTGTTGGGTAGACCCCCTACTTACCTGATATTGATTTCCTATAAATTTCTAACTGTAGTGAAGTTTAGTGTTTAAAGTAACAAATTGGGGAACTAAGAAAATTCGCCCCGTCCAATATTTTACTTCATTAGTATAACTCTGGCAAAAAACGCTGATAAGATGGACTTTGTTTTAATCAAATTTAAACTGTCGCTTTATAACTGCAAATTAACCATATTAAATTTTGTAAACAAATCTGTTAAATAGGCGATGTCTGTTTTCCTCTATTAGTGTATGTGTTGAGATCCACTATCGTGTACCCCATTTTCATTTCATGGACCCCCAAATTTTTTTCGCTGACGTAGACCCTTTGCAGGTTTTCATAGACCCCTAGGAGTCGATATAGACCACTTTGGGAATCACTGTGATATACTTAGTCTAAACCTCTTTACTTTAATAATTACATATTTTTAAATACATACATAGCAAGGTTAGTGTCAAATCAATTAAATTTTCACATTTCGATTTAAATTGGGATTTTCTCTTGAACTATTTTCTTTTTTGTCTTTTTCTAAGTCTCTGCATATAATTAGAAATCTTCTGATTCTATAGTTATTATATCATGTCAATATATTTGGCGGCATTATTAAGTGGTAAGTGGTAACACTGTTTGAGCTAATAATGCCGCCAATTTTTTTTTCGGAATTATCGCTTGTCAATTATATGGATCGTTTTTGAAAAATATCCATGAATCTCTCACGTAGCAATGGATGAACCCAATATTTTTTCTTTTTGTTTTATCGCTTCATACTTGAGAGATACGCAAGCACTGCTTCGAGTATTTCCTCAGCGTCAATTTTGAAGCCCGCTGTATTTGTACTGATGAATGTAGATTGTAGCGTCGGTTTTGGCAGCTACATTTTTAATTGTCAGTTGAACTGATAAAGGGTTTGCTTTATGACAGTTCGTATATATTAACTTGGTATTTCATAAATCACCAACGTGGTTGTTTTTTAATATTTAATAAATGATTGTTATATGATTTTAGTTGCTGTCTATGTTTTTTTGTACATTATGGTGTGATGTCAAGGTTTTTAGTCAAATAAATAATGTTTAATTGATACAGATCAAATTACCCATGACATTACATGGAAGGACATCAAATAAAAAACACTCAGTCAAATAATATATATATTTAAAAAAAGGATTAGCCGGTAAGGCTTGTTGCTAAGTTTGCGCCTAACGAAATCCCAGCTTTCTTCTGTGCTACAAGTCCACCGTCACCACAAGGCTCTGGCGTGCTATCACCGCCTGTGCCAGAAGCCACAGCAGTAGCAGTACCGCTTGCAACAGCGGATCCATTTTTTCCAGAAGCTGCCGCGCTGGCTGCTGTTGCAGCAGCTGTTCCACCAGAACCATTAGAGACCGCAGACGCGGCGCTGCCAGCTACAGCGGTGCTTCCACCTTTTCCAGCCGTTGCCGCACTACCTGCCACTGATGTAGCAGCAGCTCCACCTTTACCAGCTTGTGCAGCACTACCTGCTACAGATGTAGCAGTAGCTCCATCTTTACCAGACGTAGCAGCACTACCTGCCACTGATGTAGCAGCAGCTCCACCTTTTCCAGTTTGTGCAGTACTACCTGCTACTGATTTAGCAACAGCTCCATCTTTTCCAGCTTGTGCAGTACTACCTGCTACTGATTTAGCAACAGCTCCATCTTTTCCAGCCGTAGCAGCACTGCCTGCTCCTGATTTAGCAACAGCTCCATCTTTTCCAGCTTGTGCAGTACTACCTGCTACTGATTTAGCAACAGCTCCATCTTTTCCAACCGTAGCAGCACTGCCTTTTCCTGATTTAGCAACAGCTCCATCTTTTTCAGCTTGTGCAGTACTACCTGCTACTGATTTAGCAACAGCTCCATCTTTTCCAGCTTGTGCAGTACTACCTGCTCCTGATTTAGCAACAGCTCCATCTTTTCCAGCTTGTGCAGTACTACCGGCTACTGATTTAGCAACAGCTCCATCTTTTCCAGCCGTAGCAGCACTGCCTGCTCCTGATTTAGCAACAGCTCCATCTTTTCCAGCTTGTGCAGTACTACCTGCTACTGATTTAGCAACAGCTCCATCTTTTCCAGCCGTAGCAGCACTGCCTGCTCCTGATTTAGCAACAGCTCCATCTTTTTCAGCTTGTGCAGTACTACCTGCTACTGATTTAGCAACAGCTCCATCTTTACCACTCGTAGCAGCACTGCCTGCTCCTGATTTAGCAACAGCTCCATCTTTTCCAGCGTTTGCTTCACTACCCGCGGTGGATGTAGCAGTGGCAGTATCTCCGGGATTTTGTTTTGGGTTTGCATCAACTGGTGATCCAGATGGGGCATCACCTAGACCTGGCAAAATAGGTTTGTCCTTTGCGGGTTTATTATTTACTAAAGCTGTTGTAGGTACATCAGGTTGTGGTGCGTCTCCATTAGTTACAGAGTCATCGCCAGTTGTAGGAGTATTAGATGGTGAACCATCATCACCAGATGCTGGAGTGTTTGATAGTGAACCATCGTCACTAGGCAATGTTGAATCAGGAGACTCGGGGTTCGTTGGGGAAGAATCACCAAGGTCTGGAGTGCTTTCAGGACTAGTTGGTGATTCAGGATTAGAACCTGGGCCAGCTGGTTCGGGATCAGGAATATAAGAAGGATCATCTGGATAATCAGAATCGGAACCGGGTGCGGAATTAGTTGTTAATCCATCCAATCCTGGAAAAGCTGAATTAAGTTTGTCTTCTCCTCCATCTGGGAAGGCACCAAGATTTTCTGGAGATTTTATAGCCTTTAAGCAGTGTATAGGCACTGATTTCCACCCTGAAGTCTTCTTAAAAGCAGATATAAAAACGTCTAAAGAAACGTAACTTCCTCCGCCTATACATGAATCAAAAGCCTTCTTCCAAGCTGGCACAAATGTAGATGGTAGACCTTTACATTTACCAAAGGTTTTAAGTGACTTCTGGATTAAAACACTAGTTATTAGACCATCTTTAGCCCCAAAGATGGAAACCATAGTTTGCACGAAAACGTCCA
Organism: Pieris macdunnoughi; assembly: GCA_905332375.1. Classification (NCBI taxonomy): domain Eukaryota; kingdom Metazoa; phylum Arthropoda; class Insecta; order Lepidoptera; family Pieridae; genus Pieris; species Pieris macdunnoughi. The sequence continues at coordinate 1,076,349 of CAJOBZ010000047.1, forward strand.
CCGAAAACCTCTTATGAACCCTTCCTTGGAAAATACCACCAGGCCAGAACCCACAGTTAAAAGCATTTAGAAAACCGGCACCCAAAACAGTCTTCTTTGCTTCCAACGCTAATTTGAATGAAGTCAAGAACCCTTCGGAGATCAGGCATTCTTTGACCTTCGCGACTTCTACAGCAGATCTAAAAGCGCTAATAAAGTGATAGAAAACTAATTCCTCTTTCGCCTTTTTCGCGGCTAAGGCTGTCTTGAATGCTGTGAGGAAGGCATCATTGATAAATGCTTCTTTCCCCCTGCAAGTTTCAAGCGCTATTTGGAATGCTGCAGTCAATCCACCACATACGGAACTATCACTAGTTTTCACCGAACCATAAGCTGTTTGTAATGTGCTGATAAACACATCAACGGAGATGCCATGGCTCACAATTCCGTTGGTAAGTCCGGTACCAGTTACTCCATGTCCTAGACTTGCTCCTGTAGCAAGGGATGCGCCAACTGCTGCTGTAGCAGCTCCAGAACCAGCCACCTCTGTTGCTACGCCAGCTCCGAGGGCCACTTCTGTTGCTACGCCAGAGCCGAGAGCGACAGGCCCCAAAGCTGGAACAATAGTTTGTTATTTAATTAATAAGCGTATTGTGTATGTGAATTAAAAAACATCGAGAAAAACTTTATGGGCAAAAAGTTGGATGTTAATCTTGTATTGACCATTATTAATTAATTTTTTTTTTGAAATTTGATATAATTTAGTTCTAGGATACTTTAGTATACGAATTAGTTCCTTAATATAACAATAAACAATTAAACGGATGCAAAAACCTCTCCGTAGTGTTGTAGCCTGAATATTGTTTGGCAATATAAATACTTACTATGACTAAATATACTTACTTGGGTACGCCTGCGCAGCGATAAGGCACTGTAAAACAAAACACTTGTTAAAATAAAGTTTTACATAAAGTATATAAACTGAACCTAATAGCCCCGTTTACAGCGTAAAATAATGCAATTGAATTGCTCTTTGTATATAAAAAATAGCATTTCTTTAGTACTATGTTAGATTACATTAAGGCGTTGTCCTAATTGGCGAAGATCGCACGATGACACGATGCGGTCTCGTCGTGCGAGGGGCGCCAGCCATCGAACGACGGCATCACACGATGGACATCGCGCGATCTATTAGGACACCTGTTAGGTCATCTCACGATCAAAGTGGTCGCAAAAACGCATCGCGCCATCGTACGATCGCTCCCAATTAGGACGCCGCCTAAGTCATTATGTTTTACACCAGCCTTGCGATTCTGTAACTCACTTTTCGAACTCACACAGCGGTTTTCACAGCGGCGGGATAAAATAAAAATAAAATATGTTTATTATGGAACATAAGATACATGTATCACTTATTCCACGTCATTAAATTTGAACTTTTAGGCATCCCTACTCATCGGCAAAGAAGACAGAGGGTGTAGGCCGAGAGAAAAAGCCGGCGTAAAAAACTCTCGGTACTCTTTTAAAACAGCAAATCATCAAACAACACTTATTTTAAAATATCGCAAATTATTCAGAAGTAGCCTGTCTAGCACTAGTCCCAGGCCCTTTTATCAACTAGATAATCGTTGACTTTATAGTAAGCCTTTTTACACAGCTTTTCTTTAATACATTTCTTAAATTTATTGAAAGGCAGAGATAAAAGAGCCTCTGGGATTTTATTAAAGAAGAGTATCCCTTTCCCCAAAAAAGAATTACTAACTTTAGATAGTATAGTACGGGGAAATTGCAGCCTGCGTTTGTTCCGTGTATTAACATTGTGCGTATGTTCTATTCTAGTAAACTTATCACTATTTTTGTATACATACATATATTGCGGGGGAAAGGTAAGTATATTAATTTCCTTGAATTTATCTCTAAGAGATTCCCTACATTTTAAATTATAGATTGCACGAATAGCCCTCTTCTGCAGGATGAAAATAGTTTCGACATCAGCAGCATGACCCCATAATAATAAGTAATAAGTCATTAAGCTATGAAAGTAACTAAAATAAAAAAGTCTAGCTGTATCGACATCAGTTAGTGAGCGAATTTTTTTAACCGCGTAGGCTGCAGAACTAAGTCTCTTCGCCAATCCGTTAATATGAGGGGACCACTGAAGTTTTGAAGCCATGATAAGGAGGGAGCTTGTAGTTTATTGTTTATCAGAATGCCAAATCATAAAATGACTGCTTTACGACTGATTTGAGCGCGACCGCCGCTGTGAAAACCGCTGTGTGAGTTCGAAAAGTTAGTTACAGAATCGCAAGGCTGTACTCGACCTCCGACGGAAGCCTCCTCCAAATTCTTCCACGTGTCTCTCTTCCTCGCCACAATTTTCTTGTCCTGCCCCGCTATCCCTTTAAATCTTAAATCTATATACTATTATCATAAATGATTGAAATTATTTGTCCAATACTCCTGGACCAAAAAAAAACAGGGATTGTTCCTTGAGAACCAATTATTATTTCCAAAAATAAAAATACATTTTAATAAGGCCTCTAGTGAAAGTGGAAAACAGAATCGCGGCAGTTATGCGAACTAATTTAATTCTTACGCGTCATTTAAGCAAAATCATTTACATTTTTTATTGTACTACGTGACAATGCTGTCAATATAATAAGTTTTTGAAGTTATACTTCTTTAGGCGCGTTATGAAAAATTTATGAGAGTGAAATTTTACAATGCGCGCGCACCTGTGACACAAAATTAGGAGTGTGATTATAGCGTGCGCGAGCGAGATAGGAATAAGACAATCTACAAGTAAAAAGAAATAGAATATGCGTGAAGTTCGTATGCCAAGAATTTTGAATGACCATAATGACATTTGTCATTTACCTTTTAAACAAATAAAGGAGTTTTAATTATTTTTTCAAAGAAATTTAGCAATGCTTTTTGAATTATATATAATCAGAAGTGATTTAAATTGATTATTTAAACCAATACTAATTAATATTTGTGAAAAAACTGTGCTCATCAACCTTCCTAAGTGCTTCATTACAATTGAGGTTAACTATCAGTTTGTATTATTATTATCGAGTAATGTTTTGATTAAAAAAATTACCACATTGTTTAATCAAAACATGTAATTTTTCTCTAGCAAATATAAGGACAAGAGACAAAAAACAATTGATGAATCAGTGTAAGTGCACTAAATTGAATACAAAAAAAGAGTTGTCATCTTATCGCTGTGAAACATCAAAAACTGGAGGTGGAACAAAGCCAAACTATTTTTAATAATGCCAAAGAAGTATAACTTCTTACGCGCGTACATAAGTACACGCACCCTTTTTTTTTTTGGAGTTTATGGCCTGGTATCTAGACCTTTAGGCCAATATAATAAGGTTGGAACTCCCGCGACTGTTATTCTATATTATTTCCAATTTATGATTATATACACTAATAAAATTAATATCGTTAACACCGACTCCTGTGTTCGATTCCCGGTAAGGGCATAAATTATAAATAACACTAGATGCCCCCGCGAACTTTGTATCTCCTTAATATGAGTTTACTTAGCCAACCTTTTTAGTACATACCAACATGGAACATTTTGTTACGCTACCCCAGAGGCTGTTGGGTTTTCCGGAATGTAAACTTTTTAGGTTTTTCTGTGATTTTTCTCTATATAAACCTCAAAGTTCAAGTTATAAGTTCTTAACTAACAAATAAAAAATAGGAGTTGATCGTAGACGGTGGCTATGAAAATTAAGGGTGGTTTGTATGCTGTATCATAAAAAAATAAAAACAAAAAAAAAATATAAAAATTTAGGGGTTTGAAAGATAGATAGTAGCCGATGATCAGATTATGGCGTTCATCTTAAAAACTCAGCTTTATAATCTATATTTAATGCAAATTGGCTGTGTGATGCTAGATCTTACAAAATTTGTATAAAAAACTCCACTCTTGTTTATTAAGACGGGCCTAAACATGAATTTATAAAAATCTGGCTTAAAGTTACTTGATTTTGGCGGGCTGGGCATTCCTTATTTTTTATCGACTTGGCGCCGAATTTGACATGCATTTGTCAAAGTCAAATAATTACGACATGCGTTATACTTATACCTAGATGTTGGTGAATTATGGTTTTATTCACAGTATAACGAAAATATGTGGCGGTTTTTACAACTATATTGAATAAATAATGAAGATCATGTTTCGTAATATTAATAAAAATCTAACTAATATAAAAGGAAACTAAATTAATACGTTATTATTAACCAAGTAATTGAATAAAATACTTACCCCGAAAATCACTAAACCAATCAGCTTCATGCTGTCGAAGTAACTAATCATTTCCGAGCTAGGCCTATTTTATATAATATAGACAAAAGAACATCTGTGACAATATTAAAATTAGAATGTTTGGTTATATTATGTTAATTAGTTAACACTAATTTTGCACATGGCAATGTTCGTTTGTTTATCAGTGGGAAATACTGACATTAAACTATTTTGACAGTTAACTAGACTAGAAGATGTACAGGGAAAAAGGATAATTATTAATAGGTAACACGACTTCATTAAGTCACAAAGCAAGTCACAGCAATACTAACACAGACTGCCATATCTATTACCAAATGTAAAAAAACAATAAGTAGTCGGTAACTCAGCCCAATATAGGCGAAGGCTCAAAGTGTCAGAATTTGGGAGAGAAACGAAACTTCGACTTTCGTATGTCAGAATTCAATTCGTATTTGACGTTTGGGAGTCAAAAGAAGCGATAAGTTTCGACTCTGAATTGTCTTATTATTTTAGACTACTAAAGAAACCCAATGGGTTTTTCTTATGGTTGAAGAAATTTTGCTGCTGCGGTAAGAGAAGCGATCTGAAGAATACTGAGAAGAAGTAGAAGTTTTAGTCCAAATCGTATATTACCAAGTACCTCGAGGTTATACAGACAGTATGACATATATTAGTCATCATATTATTATACATAGTTACAGTTATGGATAATATTTAAATACACAATTTGATGTAATTCCATCTGTTTTAATATCGATATATATTCAAATTATATTGGCTATAAATTAGGACGAATAAAGCATAATCTCTTTAAGTGAATCCTTGACAATTTTCAAAGATTTTGGAATTGAAGGAATTGACAAGGAATTGAATTGGGTCTAGTTCCATGGGTATTTATTTATTGAAATTCAATACATCATACATAATGCTATATCTACAGTATATTATGCAACAAGCTATGTTTTCTAAACAAATTTTGGTAAACAAAATGTTACATAACATTAAAATATATAAGAAATAAAACAACAGTGGCCCATCTAAATTTTATTTATTTGTTTAGTCACATTTTTTTCATTCTGGGCTATAAATTTCTATATCAAACAGTAATCAATTGTTTATTCTAATAGGTGACTGCTTTTTGTACCACGCCGTCAACTTATATGAGCCAAACAAATATTCCTCACGATGTTTTTTTCAGTACGAAAGAGTGTTAAATAAGATAGAAAGTTCATTGATTCACAGCCGGAGAAAAATCCTAATTTGAACCCTAATATCTTGCGATTTTTAATAGTGATTAAAAACTCTAATAATTAACTGTTATTAGCCTCTAATTAGTTTGGCAAAACGTTCGCCGGGTCAGCTTTTATGTAAAATGCTTTTCTAAGGTATTTAGAAAACGTACACGTACACGGATTTTTACAGTGGCGCTACAACCTCTTTAGGTCTGGGCCTCAGATTTCTGAATCTGTTTCATGATCATTTTTCAATCTAATAGGCAAGTAGGTGATCAGCCTCCAGTGCCTGACACACGCACGTCGACTTTTTGGGTCTAACATGTCGGTTTCCTCACGATGGTTTCCGTCACCGGTCGAGCAAATGTTAAATGCGCACATAGAAAGAAAGTCCATTGTTGCACAGCCGGGGATCGAACCTACGACCTCAGGTATGAGAGTCACACGCTGAAGCCGCTAGGCCAACACTGCTTTAATTAAAAAACGTATCCAAAGAAATTTGCTTACCTTTCATAATTTATATTTGTATTCCTTTAATTTCCACTTAAGTGGAAATAGGAATGGCAAGAAGAACAGATAGGTGCACCAACTATTAAACTGATTCCCAAGGTACGATCAACAATTTAGAAGGTGGATCAGATCAAGGAAACAGTGGTACATGGCAGAGAGTGGAACAGTGCATAGAAATGGAGGGATTTGGGGGAGGCCACAGAGAGAAAGTCCGTGAAGATCCGTGAGATGAAAGAAATATCAATGTATTTAGATGTAAATTATCTGAAATAAATCTGGTTTTTATATGTTTTTTATTTTATATTCCTTTAATATGTGTCATACCGTCATAACATTTACGAAGTAAATACATTAGTAAATAATTTCTTTAAGCTACATTTCAAATAAAACTTGCGATAATGTCGAAAAATTAAAAAGATATTTATTAGTAATCGTAACAATCAAATATACAGTATTTACAATTTTCCTCAGCTACATAGTAATAATAAAATTAGTAAAAAGTTTGGTCCCTGTGAATTTTAAACCAAAGACAAACAAACGCTTTAATAGTCTATGAATTATTCAAGTCAGTTGGCGCGATACAAATTCAAAAGCTTTTACACAAGGTACAATATTAAGGAATAATATTATGTAGGGTTTTATGGCAGTGTACCTTTTGGTCCAAGATCCCAGGGCCGCCAGACGTCACGTATTTTCTGACGGATGAAATGTGGACGATTGGGTAGTGTTAGTATGTACTATGATCGTATGCCTACCTGCTAGCTTGGTCAAACGGCCAATTTCCAGGTATCAGGTAATCAAGGTACACAAAAACATTACTTACTTCACGTAAATTCTCATGGCTGATTTTTATATATGTTTTCGAGTGTATAGTTAAAAATAAATTGTCAATACTCCCAGACCCTTTCCGTCGGCCATATTGCTTGACAGACGCTTTAAGGGTCTCAAAATAATTAGTCAACTTCACGTAAATTCTGACGCTCCATTTTTATATATGTTCATCCGACAACTATTTTAAAAGCTTTGACAAGAAGACAGACCGATCCAAGGGGCCAATCATCCCCTAAACTAAATTTTAATATCTCTGTGATTGGGAGCGCGAGAGCATTATCTACGCGCATGAGACTGAGTGAGACCGACTGCGCTGTTAAGGCCATGAAAATTACTTGAACAGATATTTTATAATTTTTAGAACTTTTGTTGACAAGTAAATTATAGCAACAAAAATAAGAAAAAAAATTGACATATAATAAATAATACTAAAGTTAGCCGACATTTTTAATATTTTTTTTTTCAATTTATTAATTAGAACTAAAAAATATTTAAAAAAACCACTTATATTTAAATAGCAGCAATTTTTTAAATTAATTATTTATTGGAAATTTGGAAACATAGTGGAAAAATATTAATTCTTCAATATTTCTTAACAGTGGCTTTTAGTCTTCATTATCATCATCATTGAAATTAGATAATTCATCATCCAGCCAATCTTGAAATTGAATATCTAAATCGTGATCGTCATCATCAGCATTATCCTTATTTTCTTCCTCTGTAAAAAACAAGTTAAACAATGAAGGTCTGAAAAAACTAAAAAGATACAAATAATATGAGAAACGAAAATAATTTACCTGATTGTTCTTCCAGCGACTCACTGACAAAACCCGGTAATTGATCTCCATCGAACCAATGAAAATCATATTTACCATCTTGTAGTGTCCAGCCATTGTTTTCGGGGTTGAAAATATTTATCATCTTCGTACTTGCATTGTTCCAAAGACTAGCGATATAGCTAGCCCGTCGAAACTGTTGCCAAAGCTCACTTTTACAAGGTGGTAAGTTACTGGCATCGAAGTTTCTTAAATTCTTTCGATTGAATTCTTCATTTATATCAGATACCATGTATGTATTAATAAACAACTGTAGACTGGCAGCATCTACATCAATTATTCCAGGAACGATGTAAACATCACAGATAAATTTTTGTATTATGTTGAATACACGTTCTTCTTCATCTACATCACCAACAAAATCCAACGTACCAAAACGGTGAAAAATGCTTGTTGGTAATTTTCATGGCTTTAACAGCGCAGTCGGTCTCACTCAGTCTCATGCGCGTAGATAATGCTCTCGCGCTCTCACAGAGATATTAAAATTTAGTTTAGGGGATGATTGGCCCCTTGGATCGGTCTGTCTTTTTGTCAAAGCTTTTAAAATAGTTGTCGGATGAACATATATAAAAATGGAGCGTCAGAATTTACGTGAAGTTGACTAATTATTTTGAGACCCTTAAAGCGTCTGTCAAGCAATATGGCCGACGGAAAGGGTCTGGGAGTATTGACAATTTATTTTTAACTATACACTCGAAAACATATATAAAAATCAGCCATGAGAATTTACGTGAAGTAAGTAATGTTTTTGTGTACCTTGATTACCTGATACCTGGAAATTGGCCGTTTGACCAAGCTAGCAGGTAGGCATACGATCATAGTACATACTAACACTACCCAATCGTCCACATTTCATCCGTCAGAAAATACGTGACGTCTGGCGGCCCTGGGATCTTGCTCTATTTACGCTGGCAGCATTTCCTCGCTTTATTGCGATACTTATTCGTTGAGCGAGGAAAGCACCAGCTCTGAGGTCACCGGTACTATCTACCAGGCGCTAACTTAAATGTTTAATTAGCGCCTGTGGGAACAAAAGCGAAGTTGCAGGAAATACTGTTTTGAGCCGTTTATAAAATGAAGAAGAATAAAATATAAAATATTAAATATATAAGATATACAATATCGCTACTGTGAACTCACTCTGCAAACATGTACGGTTTTGAGGACGATGAATCATTCTTGATCGAACCATTCGGTTTGTGAACGGCCACGTGATTATTTATTTATTACAAAGCCGAAACAGATTACATAGATAAACGATATACCTAGATGAAACAGAAAACATAAGTACATTTATATACAAAAAAAGTGCGTGCGTACAAAGTATAAGTACACATGTCAGAAGTGAAACTTTGGCAAACAAATTTTTAAGTCTTATTTATACAAATCTAAAACTTTAGATTTCCGAGACTTAGAGGGTATGGAAAAGGGAAGATATGTTAGGAATTTGATGAATTTAATTGTCATTAAAATATTAAAAGTGTCGAAAATTAATTCAAATTATAAATTTAATTTTTTTAATTTATTTCTTCGATAGTAACAACACGTGGCATTTTAATTTACAATTCGTCATTTGAGTTTTCAATATATTATTTTGCATAAAATATAAAATACTAATATTTCATAAATTCTCTTTACGAAATTTTAATTTTAAGAATATAATTTCTATAAGGTAATTCGCAATTCTCACTCTCTCTCAATCGCTCTCTCCCTTTTCTTCGAAAAACCGCCGCACATCTTCGTACAAAGTTTGCCCTCACGCGCCTAAAGAAGAAGAAGAAGAATAAATGAAGAATGCGTTTCACTTCAAAAGAAAAAAATATAAGAAAACTGAAATTTAACGTTAAACAAAGGACAATTAATACTTAATATTTCAAAGAAAAACTTAATTGTTACCACAAGGAAAGTCAAAGTCCTCCCGCCTCTTCAAACAAATCCTCACATCCTCTTTGGTAAGGTGGAAATATCAATATCATCATAATTAGTGTCATAGTTAGATAAAACCCGAAACATTGGCAAATGGAACCATAGAACCATAAAAACCGGTGAAATATTTTACCGGTTCCCATTAAGAACTTTACATTCACAAAATATACTAGTACAAAAAAAAACAGAAGTTATACTTCTTTAGCATAACAAGATAAAAATCTTTAAACAAAATGTATTCTACGTTTGTAGAAAAAACGACACCAACAATAGAAAAAACTAAAATGTTGACTATAGCTAACTTCAGGGTGTCAGTTTTTTGTGACGGTGTGCGCACAAAAGAAGTATAACTTCAATAATACATTAAACCAATTCGACTTAGAAGAAGTCCTACAAGAAAAGAGCATACCAATTCTTAAAAGGCCGGCAACGCAATTACGAGCCCTTTGGCAATGTGAGTGGGCGGCGGTATCACTTAACATTAGGTGAGCCTCCTGCCCGTTTGCCCCCTCTTATATAAAACAATACATGAAGCTTATTTATTAATTGATTAATAGTAAAGAAAAGAAGAACAGCGGGCAAAAAACAGAAGACTTATTAGATAAAATTTAGCAATTACTAATTATTAACAGTACCTCAAAAATACTTTGACATATGTCAAGTCTAGACTCTATGTTACCTTTTGAGTTTATACGTTAGCTAATCAGAATTTAAGCAATTGAATTGATAAGTAATTTGAACTGAATATTTCTTTATAGAAAAAATGGCGCTACAACATGTTACGTCAGAACCTTATCTATTGCGTGATAATTAATAATAGGCAAGTAGGAGATCAGCCTTTTATGCCTGACGCATGCCGTCGACTTTTTGGGTATATGGCTTCCTCACTATGATTGTCGTACCGTTCGATCGAGTGTTAAATGCGCACATAGAAGTCGGGACGTCATGCACGGGATCAAACCTCAAACCCCAGGGACGAGTCGTTTAATGCGTTCAGACTACAGACCCGGCTAGAAGACTTCTTTTTATAACGTGTACGTAGGCTGTTAACACTTGCTAAATAAATAACTACAGCTAGAGTAAATCGATTAAATTATATTTATTTCCAACACACAAATATACAGTAATAAGTATCGCAATACAGCGAGGAAAAGCCAGCATTAAACGTGGCACAGGGGCCAATCTTTTTAAATTTGTTTCAATTTTCTATTATCAATTTTTAATTATTATTACTACTATGTACAATACGATATATTTGTTTCATTTCATACGGTTTTCGTAAGCCATTTTTACACTATAAACACTAAACTTTTAAGTCGAATGTAGAAGTTGAAGTAAGAAGTAGACATGGGGAGAAATTGGCTGTGCCAAAAATCAATCTGGAACTGTTTAGGGAAAAAACCTTTTGTATGGCAATTATTAAGGTTTACAATAATTTACCAAAAGAATTAAAAGATCTTCCGACTAGAGTCTTTAAAAAGCGACTGGGTGTTTTGTTTTTGGAAAAAATGTACTATACAATAAATGATTATTTGCGTGAGAGACACTGTAGTTGATATAAATTTAATAAAGTATGATATGATATTTACGATACAAATAATATAAGAACTGACCAATTCATATGACTAATAATGTAAAATTCCTTTAAAGACAAATTTGCGCGCCATTGTGTGAGTCAGAATATGCGAACTTACGATTGTACCACCTTACACATTTTTGTACCATATTCTTGCAATAAATAAATTATTATTATTATTAAATCTAATAGACCTCTATTTAATTCTCTGTCATATTATGTTTATACTGTGATAAAAGATACAGATGAGTATTTAAGTTATAACAGTACACTTATTAAATTAACCAAGGGATAATATAACATCATATTGATGCAATAATTTTTTAAATCGTTTTTTATTTTATTCCTTATAAACATACAAATCGTATGCTAAATATGGTGTTTTATCATCTCTAATTAGTCGATAATGGAACATTACGTAGCTCAGTTATATTTAGACAAATAATAGAAATAGAAAATAATTAGCTACCATAAGATTTAATTTTATAGACTCTGTCAATTAATATAAATCACAATCATTGTGTGATTGTATATTGTAATATTGCTTTTATCTACTAGATAATAAAAAAAATTTAATCATCATCCCCAAGCCCAACATTGACCGCTAATTTCATTAGACATCTCAATCATCGAGATGGCGGCGTGTCATAATATTTACAATAGGGCGGGAACGCGTGCACAGATAATAAATAATTTGATAAACAGAGGGTGTATATCGAATTACCATAGATTATGCGAAATTAATGATCCAAATAATCGCGCCGCTAAAATAATTATGTGAAATGTAGTTTAGGGGAAGCCATTTCTTAATTACAAGGGCTTGGTTTTTTTTTTATGGCTCTGGCACGATTTGTGCATTTGCCAGCGTCAAGTATAGGATTGTTTTATAATTCGTGCTTGTCTTTTAGAAATTCGACCGTGTCCTCCACGTACGGTTTAGGCACTCGCCCGGTACCGCACAACCCTCCCAAAGGCCGAGAACAAATTTTAAATTAAATTAAAACTTGCCCTCGAACCGGGAATCGAACTCGGTACCCCTCACCTAGCTGCCACTTAATAAGACCGCTAGTCTATGAGGCCCCCAAGGGCTTGGTTAAGGATACTATTTTGAATCCTAAGTTTGTGCTTGCCCCGACTGTACAATTGTGGACCTAAATAATTTTTTAAAGTAAGGATGGAGGAAACAATAAATAATATTTTTAGAATCAGCCAATGGGGACTGTGATGAATTTGGGCTTTCAAGTACGTACGCTGAATTTCGTAAGTGTACATTTTGTCCACAAATTACTCGAAAGTTTAGTCATATTTAGTAATATTTTTTCATTTGAGTCAGGTATTGAACTTGGAATAGTTAAGTTTTATCAAAATCAGTTCAGTAATTTGAGTTATCAAAGCATTAATAGAGGGGACATGTACCGCGTATATTGCACCCTCAGTTATTACTGAGTACAAAAGTAGAATTCGAAAAAGAAGAATTTTGGGTAATTTTGAATAGTTCCATTTTGGCTTGTTTTTTGTCTATTAAAGTCATAATTATGAAACTTTACAGATGTTTTCTTTTTAAAATATCACTATCGGAAGCTTTAATTTCAATTTTAATAAATTGTATAAATTACCATTAATTAAATAAATTAAACAACTAAATTCCGAGTCCGAGCTCTCCTTTGGCCAATTGTTCTGTACGGCTGTGAAGCTTGGACTATAAAAGAAGATACCCGTTCGATATAATTAATGTCTACAAATATATAAAAAATGCTTAAGGTATTTAAAGTGAAATATTAGGTCCTTACATATGAAATTGGCGTATTTCGTACTGGCCACTTTAATCACGATGTTTTCCTCTTTGGTAAGGAATTCCAAATTCAAATTTGTACAGCTATTTACTCATGTATTTGTGCTTCGATGACCGTCATTCATTTGTTTTTTTCTGTTTGCGTCACTCATTTTACAAAATGGAATACTTAAAGTATCGCATTATTTACGAGTACGAGTTCCGCCGTGGCACTAGTGCTTCGGAAACGACTCGAAGGGTGAATGATGTGTATGGCGGTCATGTTGCAAATGAAAAGACAGTTCGTTTTTGGTTTCAACAAGCCCCGTGGACGGCCTGAGACCCAAGTTGATAATGAAATATTGAAGGCTATTGTGGAAGCGGATCCATCGCAAACCACGTCCGAGTTAGCTGCAGGCTGCGGTGTTAGTGATAAAACTGTTTTCTGTTTTAATTCACTTGAAGCAAATTGGGAAGATTAAAAAGCTTGAAAGATTTGACTGAAGCAAACCGGCAAACGCGCGTCGACTGCTGCGTTACATTACTGAACCGGCACAATAATGAAGGTATTTTAAACCGAATCATTACCTGTGATGAAAAATGAATTCTTTACGATAATCGAAAGCGCTCAGCTCAATGGTTGGAAGCGAAAATTAACCCCAAAAAAGTTACTTGTAAGCGTTTGGTGGACCGGTATTGTTCATTGCAGTTTTCTCAAATCTGGCCAGACTATTACGGCTGATGTCTATTGTCAGCAATTGCAAACCATGATGGAAAAGCTACCGGCTAAACAAATTAGGCTGGTCAATCGCTCCACGCCACTGCTACTTCACGACAACGCTAGACCACACACTGCACAACAGACGGCTACCAAATTAGAAGAGCTTCAATTAGAATGTCTAAGACATCCTCCGTACTCCCCGGACCTTGCTCCAACAGATTACCATTTTTTTCGAAATTTGGACAACTTCTTGCAAGGGAAATTTTTTTAACTCTGATGGGGCAGTCCAAATTGCCTTCACAGATTTTATTGATTCCCGTCCGACTGGTTTTTTTAGTAAAGGGATCAATGAACTACCTATGAGATGGCAAAAGTGCATAGAAAACAATGGTTCATACTATGATTAATTAAATATTCGACTTTTTGTTCCTCCCATACAAAACGCCAATTTCATATGTAAGGACCTAATATTTACACAAATGTATTTGACTTATTATTATGCAAATTAGCATAACATTTTGCGATTGAAAAACAATTATGCGTCATTTATATTTTCGTGTAAGGTTTTATATTTCGATGAAAATTCCGGATTTAAATAGGACCATAGACAAAAAATCGGTTGTCTGTAAAGTCGGTTTACCGACGATAGTTGAACGTGACAACGTCATAAGAAAATGCATCAGCATTTTATTTTATTTGTTTGATAGATATTTTGTATGGATATAGAGAAGGAGGTAAATCGAAATCACAATTGAATTGATCAAGTTACATTTATTTGTACGCATAAATACAATTATGTCAATTTTTTAACGAACGACCGCTACCGAACGCGGAGGCCGATTGTGCCTCTTTGTCGCTCGTTCCGCGCTCTCGCTTGCACTTCAAGCCTTAAACGGAACGCCGCATGCGTCAAGAGCGAGGTAACGGCGCATGCGTCATGTTTTTTCGTGCGTGCAGCCGGCTCCATCGAATTATAAGACGTTGTCACGTCAAAAGGAATTGCCGCCTAAATTTAAATATAGGCGCTTGATGTTTTTTAGATCAAGACTTACTACGTAAGTCTGCACTCTTTCGTCTCTTTTTGTAAAATTGTGTTTATACCGTAATGAAAAGAGACGGATGAGTACTTAAAATGGAGCAATTCCTATGTATACGGAAGTCTTTAAGTATTATAATATAGTTCAGATATATTGAATATTGTTAGGTAGATTTCTATATCTGCTTCGTGATTAATAGGTGAGTAGGTGATCAGGAAGCGTTCAAGTATTACGTAACGAATTGGTGGGGGGCTCCTTTTGTAAAACGTTACGATGCGGGGCGGGGATTGAATTACGGGTTATTGTTAATATTATTTTCGACTTTCCCGTACTTAACACCACATAATGGTAACTTTTAGGCATAAAGAGTCACTAGGTGGTCACGAAACGTTTTACTATAATTGGGTACAGAAAAACGTTACGGCGCGTTACACGGGGGGGGATCAATTAACTCCGAGAAATGCGTGACGTAATACTTGAACGCTCGACAGCCTTCCGTTGGCCAAAAATTGATATGCTCTTTTCTTGGGCTATGGCATCTGGTTGGTACCAGCTGCAGCTACATAACACTCAGTTGTTGAGCAACGGGCACAAGGACATGGATTAATGAGAAACGGCTTAACGGGATATACGAGTGATGATGGGTTCGGTAAGCCTAGTCAAACCTGGACCAAATCCAGAACGTAGGTACTTAAGAAGGGATGTCAAATCACCAACTTTTTGTGGCAAACGCAGCCCATGGACACCCATTTTTAGTGGGTGCATTGCCGGCCTTTGAGGGAGGAGTACACTCTAGCTTTGAACAATTCGAGGTGTATCTCTCAAAGACCCCCACCGGGAGTCGATTCCACAGTTCACTAGTTCGCAAAAGGAAGTGTGTTGTGACGGACCGTGGAAGACTACCAGCCATCAAGGTGATGCTGATGAAATTCTGATACTGCTCGTTGTTGCACCAACCGAGTAATGCATAAAACGAGTAATTTTTCACAAGGCCTAGTGATATACAAAGGTTGTCAATAAATAAATTTAAATCGTACATTAAAGTAAAACTGCTTGCTAAGGCCTATTATAAAATAAAGGAATTGCTCCAGTATAAATAGGTAACGCGACTGAATCTCTCGGCTGCATTTCCAGACTTGGGGCGATCGTCAACATCCACGACTGTTTCAATGTAAAGTGGGAACAAACCGTGATCCATATGGTTCAAAAAAGAGTACACTCCTCCCTCAAAGGCCGCTAACGCACCCCCTGCGATGACTGCCCTTTTGGGCGCCCCGAGGGCTGGCACGCCCGCCAATACTTTATAAAAAAAGTGATCAAAGTCATCATTGAATCAACGAGAGAATTCAGAAAACTACATCGCAGTGCATCACGTGCGGAGACTGATGGCTATCATTCGTAAAAGAGTGGCTTTCGCGAAGTGGCGCTACAACCTCTTTAGGTCTGGCCTCAGATTTCTGAATCTGTTTCATGATCATTTTTCAATCTAATAGGCAAGTAGGTGATCAGCCTCCAGTGCCGGACACACGCCGTCGACTATTTGGGTCTAAGACATGTCGGTTTCCTCACGATGTTTTCCTTCACCGTTCGAGCGAATGTTAAATGCGGACAAAGAAAGTCCTTTGGTGCACAGCCGGGGTTCGACCCTACGACCTCAGCGATGCTTTACTCATAGTTAACTTAATACTAACAGCACCTAAGAATTGCTAAATAATAACTAATCTGTGGCGCTACTACCCTAAATGGGCCACAGATTACAACCGTTTCTTTGATAATTTCTATTTCATAGACAAATAGGTGATCAGTCTTGTCTCGTAGATTTTTGGATTTGAGACATTCCAGTTTCCTCACGATGTTTTCCTTCACGACAGAATGTCTTCTGCTCTTCGAATCTTCTTACTGTTACTCATATCAGGTATTTCTTTACTTAATTCCCAAATATACCAAACATACCAAATTTTACAATACATTTATGAAAATATGTATGTATACAAAAATAGTGATAAGTTTACTAGAAAAGAACATACGCACAATATTGATAGTCGGAACAAACGCAGGCTGCAATTTCCCCGTACTAGACTATCTAAAGTTACTAATTATTTTTTGGGAAAAGGATCTTTAATAAAATCCCAGAGGCTGTTTATCTCTGCCTTTTAATAAATTTAAGAAATGTATTAAAGAAAAGCTGTGTAAAAAGGCTTGAAAAAGTACTATAAAGTTAACGATTATCTAGTTGATGAAAGGGCCTGGAACTAGTGCTAGACAGACTACTTCTAATTAATTTGCGATATTTGTTTAACCGAGAGTTTTTTGCGCCGGCTTTTTCTCTCGGCCTACACGATCTGTCTGCCGATGAGTAGGGATATCTACCGATTCAAATTTAATGACGTGGAATAAGTGATACCTGTATCTTATAGTCCATAATAAACATATTTTTTTACACATTATAATGAATTGTTGTCAAATGAATAAACACATTTTTAAAATCATGATCATAAAATAAATTATTGCTAGAACTTTTCCAGTCAGAAAAAATCGGGTAAATAGGTACGTGTCGAGAATGCCCTTTAAAATGACATTAAATGCCCCCTAATTTAAATATTTACACAGGTTGTTAAATTATATAAAAGTGCAGCATTTTCAAAACATACTTACAAAACCGCCATCATGAAGATTGCACTGCTGTGTTTTTACGCTGTAAGTAATTACATTTTTATTCTAGTATAAGAAACTTAATTTATTTATTTCCAACACTCAAATATACAGTATTTACAATATTCTTAATCTACTTACTAATAATTAATAAATAGAAAATTAAAACAAATTTAAATGTTGTACCTTTAATGCTGGCATTTTATCGCTGTAATGCGATACTTATTCGTTGAGAGAGGAAAGCACCAGCTCTAGGGTCACCGGTACTATCTACCAAGCGCCATATTGGTTTATTTAAGATCCTATTATTTCCCCTTTAACATCCAAAAGCGATATTTTTGTATAGAATCTTATAGCTAACCGTGCTAACTTTTTGATTGGGTGATACTCAATATTGAAGTCATTAGGAAATGAGAGCAGCATAATAGAAGATAGAGAAGTGTTGGCCTAGTGGCTTTGTCGACTCTCATCCCTCGTCGTAGGTCAAATCCCCTGTGCACCAATGCACTTTCTATGTGCGCATTTAACATTCGTTCGAACGGTGAAGAAAAACATCGTGAGGAAACCGGCTTGCCTTAGACCCTAAAAGTCGACGGCGTGGGTCACAGGAGGCTGATCACCTACTTGCCTATTAGATTGAAAAATGATCATGAATACAGAAATCTGAGGACTGACGACTCGTGAAACACAGCCGAGCTATTTGAAGAAACATTTAGTTGTTTTATTTAAATGTAAACTAAATATGAAACAATGTGTGGGATCAGTTTATTAAATATTTGTTATATTTCAGATTATTGCCACTGTTTATTCAGCTCCGAACCTTGGTATGTATCTTTAAATTAATCAAGCTTTTTATAAATTTGACTATTTAAAAGACCCTAATCCTTGGGATTGATTTGCTCCAGTTCAAACAATTTGTATGACTAAAAACTTAGCGATTAAGAGAGGCGGAGAGTTTCTTGCCAGTTCTTCTTGCCCTTGACTTGCGAGCTGGTAGTAAATGTAAATTTAGATTCAATTTAACGTCTTTTCTGTTGACGTTCATAAGTGTACTTACCTAAATTTATTTTGAGGTTGAGTTTAACAATAATTGTTTTATGACACTTTGACTATATAAAGTGATTATACTATATTCAATATTCATATAAGAGAAAATAAACTTAAAAACATGAAAAGTAATATGTATCACGCCACAGTCTTACGTTGTTACTGCATAAGATCTAAGTCTATCAAAAACATTCGCAGGCGTATTCAAAAAGGGTCCATTTCTATTTCCCGTATCTCAGGAGGCAAGTTGTAAAGACAAAGAAAGGGAGAAGAAAGATTTTTAGCGGCCATATTCCGTTCTGATTTCCTATTACAATTTTATTTATTTTGGAAATATATATTCTTAACCTACATAGTATGCGAGATGTGTCACTCACTGCAACAAGAGCGTAGCAGAGGTGAGACGGGCCCCCACTAGCCCATGAATATAAAATAGAAATATGTAGTAATATATATATTTGTATATACAGATATATATATAAGGAAATTTCTTAATGTATGTATGTATATATGTTTGTACAAAATATATGTATAAAAAAAGGTCCAGCACCACAAGAGTCGGGGATATTGGGAAATAAAAAAAAAATCGACATAGTGATCTCTCTCTTCAATCGGCAGCTCATGTCTAAGTGCCGTGGTAGCCGTGGAAGCATCTGGAGCGGAGTAGTGTCCAGCGCCTCTCTTATGACAGTGTACAGTTTTTAGGATGATGAGTCTTTCACTTGATCGGTCCATCTGGTTGGTGAACGGCCACGTGATCTTTTGCCTTCCGTGTTACCAACCACGATCAGTTTCTCAAAGTTCTCATAGCCTCTGCGCATTGTATAGCTGAAAAAAGATAGAATTCGCTGTCTATTTTCTGTCTTAGGAATTTAAATAACAGTTTAACTTAGCCACCAATTTTCTGTCATTTTAATGAATTGTTTAAACAGAATTGTTGTTTTACGATAAATTCCTAAATAGACCACGACGTCCGTCGCGTCGTTCCGTAACTGAGCGTTTCTTAAGGCAGTTTTTGCCGCGCACCACCACTATATGGAACCAGCTGCCCACTCAAGTATTTCCAAACCAATTCGACTTAGGGTCCTTCAAGAAAAGAGCTTACCGATTCTTAAAAGCTACGAGAGCTCTGGCAATGGGAGTGTCCATGGGCGGTGGTATCTCTAAACATCAGGTGTATCTTCTGCCCGTTATATATATATATAGATAATCCTAATCTATATTATATAATATATATAGATAATCCTAATGTATTTGTAAACGTTGACTGAAAATTAATTGCGACATTAAGACACAGATGGCGCTAATACCAATATATAATGCAATCATTTTTATTACAGGAAACCTGCCCAATCCACGTAAGTGTTTTTATGTATTTATATTTGAATACTGTTAGACGTAGTTTTAATTCGGTAAGTTAACTTAATTTATATATACACCTTACTGGGATATTTTTAAGGCACTTTGCGCCCGCGCAGCCGCCACTATGTGAAACCAGCTGCCCACTGAAGTAATTCCGAACTAATTCGACTTAGGGTCCTTCATCAAGTTGGCCTCCTGTTAAATATAAAAATAAAACAACGTCGGATTTGTTCGGACACATACATATACACACACTTGAATGGCTGGATCGATTTTCATGTTTTTTTATTTATTATACTAGTCTCTATATATATAGAAGACAGAAAGGGTCTTATGTACGCTTCTTTTGCAAAATTTAAAAATTTTTTTTTTTTTTTCCCCCCCTTTTTTTTTTTTTCCCCCAAAAGGAAAAAAAAATTTTTTTTTTTTTTTTTTTTTGGTTAAACCCTTTTTTTTTTTTTTTTTTTTTTTTTTTTTTTTTTTTTTTTTAAAAAAAAAAAAAAAAAAATTTTTTTTTTTTAAAAATGGGGTTTTTTTTTTTTTTAAAAAAAAAATTAAAAAAAAAAAATTAAATTAAGGAAGGATGGTTTTTTTTTTTTTTTGGGGGGGGGTTGGGGGGGGGGGGGGGGGGGTTTTTTTTTTTTTTTTTTTTTTTTGGGTTTTTTTTTTTTTTTTTTTTTTTTTTTTTTTTTTTTTTTTTTTTTTTTTTTTTTTTTTTTTTGAAAAAATAATTTAAATCATTTGTTTAAAAAGGCAAAGACAAAAACATTTGTTCCACGATTTATTTTTCGTATTTCACTCCCTCGCTCGCGCACGCTATAAACACCCCCCAATTTTTTTTTCCCGGGGGGGGGGGCCCAAAAAAAAAACCCCCCAAAAAAAATTTCCCCCCCCCCCCAAAAAAAAAAAAAAAAAAAAAACATTTAATGTTCATCTCGTTCAGCTGTTTGATCAACTGGCTGAATATCTTTCAGGCCGCTAGTTAAACGGCGCTGTCTAGTTAAAAGGCTAGGCTGTCAATTTAACGGCTTATTAATCTAGTTGGCTGCCACATACAAATAGGAACTTGTTTAATATGATGCGCGCATTAATTAGTGATTGCCTGGAAGAGATCGCTCGAAAGCGATAAGGCCGCCAGTTGCTCTCCTTTTTATTTAATTATGTCAATTGTACTATATTTATGTATATGCAACGAAGTGTTAATAAATAAATAAATAATTTTTACACTCTTTCAGTGGACTGCCTTACACCGCCTCCAAATTGTGATCGTGAGTATTTTTGTCTATTAGCATACACTGTACCACACATAGCAATATAAATAAGTAAGCTTCCTAAGAAATAATTAATTATTAAAAATAATAAAATTGGTATTGACATATTTGTTTATATACAAGAACTAATTGTAAATAAGCTAATATGATTGTAAAAAAGCATTATTATTAGTGGCTTCAGGGTGCGACTCTCATCCCTGAGGTCGTAGGTTCGATCCCCGGCTGTGCACCATTGGACTTTCTGTCTATGTGCACATTTTACATTAGCTCGAACGGTGAAGGAAAACATCGCGAGGAAACCGGCTTAACTTAGACCCAAAAGTCGCCGGTGTGTGTCAGGCACAGGAGGCCACCTATTACATTTATTTTTATATGATTGTAATAATTAGGATATATTGCATGAAATTAAACGCCTATTTTATTTATTATTTGCCTATCGCACATTTCGTTGAATTGCCGCGAAATGTATGCTGTGTTTTTACATAAAATAATAATTACAGATAAAACTACGCCTACTACGCCGAAACCAACAACGAAGAAACATCATGGTGAGTTTAAAAATACACTTTATTTGGTTAAAATATAGTAATTGTACCAATTAAACTCAACAAAATAAAAACACAAGTATTTTATCAAAAATGGGCCCAGCACAGCTTTTGTGCCAACCAGCAATTTCGTGAGCCAATCCTGTGTCGCTAGTAAAATGGACCGGATTTGACAGCAGTCACAGTTCGTGCGCTTAGACCCTTAAGTAGTCATAAGTCCATTAGTCTATGGTTTCCGTAAGCCAAATACAGTACAATTTTCACAGTATATTGTCACTATAATCGATTCTTTTGTTTTATTTTTATTATGTATATAAAGATTTCTAAATGTAATTTGGAGCACGGTGAAATATTGCATGATCTGAATGATAATTTTGTTACTGAAAATGAACTGTCATTATGGGAGAACAATATTATTATTCATATTTAATTTACAGGTGAGAGTGTTAAACCAAAGACAATTAACTTTACATAATATTTACAAAGAGGTTCAAACATTTACGAAAGGGAAAAGTCAATAAGTATTTATTTATTATTATTATCAATAAAATCTAATAAATACATTTAACCTAATGTAAGAAATACCTAATTCGGCTGTGCTGTATGTTGGTGTGTTAGAAAGGGCGGTGAGCATGTAGGGTGTGCTCTTGATGCAGGTGATTTAGCGCTACGGAAATTCTTAATCCTCCTTTGAAGCATATTCCGCAACAGCTTAAACAAGTCAAGGCAATAGTGATCGTTGCGTTTGTCAAACGGACGACTTGACATAACACGTCAATTGTCAACACGTACTACAGATACTGTTAAACACGATAATAAAACGGAACACGCCATAGTTTCACATTTTAACTCGAATACTTCTAGATGACTGCGACACAACAGTTCCAGTGACGACAAAGCCGACTACAACAGGTGATACGTTGGTCTTACATATTTATTACAAAAGACCGAGGACCCTTGAGGGGCCTAGCAAGCTTGATTTTTTAAACTATTGACTAACTTTACTAAGCCGCCATTTTTATCGCAAATAGTTTTCTTTGTTCTCATAAGAAGTAGTGTTATCATTATAATCTTTGTCAGTTAGTAGACCCCGGAACTGCAATTCATGTAATCTATTTTTTTTATTTTTATTTAATCTATTTTTTTTTAGTCTAGCAATTGAAAGGGGGAACGCTGCCAGTATCTTCGGAACCTTGCCTAAAGGGACTCCTTTTAATTATATATTTTAGTTTATGTTAAGTTTAGTTATCTATTATTTTATATTATATCATATTTTATACGGTACTAGATTCCGACCACAGCTCGCGGTTCTTCGTCTATATTCACAAGAATTTTTACGACCTTTACAATTGTAATTTTTTGGTTTATTTTCATAAAACCATAATACATTATATATCTAAACCTTCCTAGGGAACCACACTATGTAAAGTTATTATTTATTATATGAACTTCATATAAGGAAGGCACGTCGCCATAGACAGTTTTATTTTTTTTATCTTCAGTGTTCCAGGCTCTTTGTATCTTAAAGGCCCTTTTTAATTTATTGGTAATAATGTGATTTTTAACGGTTATCTATTAAATGATTGCACAATAGTTCTATATATGCTTTCAGATGACTGCGACACAACAACAAAACACACAACCGTTACACATACTACAGACGGTAGGTAATTTTGATAATATAAAAACGAATCTATGGATATAGCAAACAGATAAACCTGTAAATAGCTGAAACTCAAGTTCTGATCAAGAATTTTCAGAATTTTTTATGTAATGTTATGTTAAGCGATACCGCCGCCCATATACATTAATGCTAGATGGCTCGCGAGTGCGTTGCCGGCCTTTAAAAAATTGGCACGCTGAATTTGTTCGAAAATGCTTTGAATATTTGTAAGGAATAAACTAAAAAGGCCCTTAACATCAGATGAGCCTCCTGCCCGTTTGCCCCGTTACATAAAAACATTTTTAAGCTATTTATTGCATAGATTTTATCGCGGGCTTTGAGCGAATCCAGAAATTCCGTAACGAAAATAGAAACCTTACACACGATGACGTAAAATAGGTGCGGCCAAGACGCGTTAGAGCGGGACAGAACGCATACTGCGTATTCACATCTCTCTACCGAGATGGGTGACGTATCGTAAGCGCGGCCGGTGCATCCGGTACGCGTTAGAGCGAGACAGACTATATAGGTGTGTTAGTCTGAGTCTGGTAGAGTGGTAGATTAAATTAATATCAAAGAAAAAAATCTGCATAAATAAATAATTATAATTGCATAAGTTGATAAAAAATGCTATGCAATAGCTTTACCGCGGCAGTCCCCGAGTGCCACACGTTTTTTTTTAAAACTTATATTGACGAATGATTTCAGATGATTGCACCACTACACCAAAATATACTACTCCAAAACATACTACTCCAAAACATACTACTCCAAAATATACTACTCCAAAATATACTACTCCAAAAGGTCATGGTAAGTCATAAAATAATTAACATTATTTGTCTTAGGGTGGGGTACAATAAATTGGAAACCAGACAGCAATTACAGTTGGCCTACTATTTACTGAAAGTCGTAAAGGGTGGTACGCAACCCAAGTGTTCTCCAAGAACTAGGGCTCTTTGTACCTAGGGGATATGCGACGGCGATGGCCAAGGGCCAGAATCTGTTGCACAGATCCCTGTTAAAGACGTTGCCTACTGAATGCCGTCGATACTATCGACATATTTATAGTAGCGATACTGTTTCATATATAATTTATATATTTCGACATTATCGTATTGGTACTGTTAGGATATTTTTGTGAATAAATTAATTATGTTTATTAGTAATTATTCCAATGAAATATACCTACAGTATTTACAATTTTCTTTACCTATAAAAATAGTTAAAAAGAAAATTAAAACAAATTTAAAAAGCTTGGTTCCTGTGGCAGGGGTAGGTAAGTATTATCTATTTGGCTAACTTTGATTTTGTTCCCTTTGGAGTAGACTCTTGGGCCGTGGGGTTCAAGTGCACAGGCGCTAATTAAAGATTTAAGTTGGCGCCTGGCAGGTAGTACCGGTGACCCCAGAGCTAGTGCTTTCCTGGCTCAAGCGAGGAAATGCTACCATTGAAGGTACACTGCCACAGGGACCACTTTTAAATATGTTTTAATTTTTTTTTAATTAAAATATTCAAGTTTTTTTTTATTCTATCGTTATTAGTGTCAAAAGATTTTTAGTGTACATAAGTATATTTTTGGTAACCCATTGTCTAATGGTATCACAAAAATTTGATTGACGTAAGTTCTAAATAAACACCATCTCAGTGATGCCAACATGGTTTTCCCCCAAATTTAGGGGATATGTATGTCTTGGGGATTAGGTACTTTTACTAAGGGGGGATTTTAGGGGGTTCTTTGTACAAGAAATTTATTTATTTTTTCTTAAAAAACGGACGATTCTTTACAATTTTAGCAAGAGAATTTTAGAATTTTAAAAACTAAATCAAATATTAATTCGAACTCAATAAAACTCGAACATTTGGTCCTTCGAGCCGGATGAAGGATACAGTATTTTGTTAGTTACAAGTTACAACGTTGCTATAAATGTTAAACTAATAACTATATATTTAAAAATAAATAAATTGATTTTATTGAGACATTTACAATATTCTTAACCTACAAAGTAATAATAATAATAATTAATAAATAGTATATTTAAACAAATTTAAAAGAGTCCCTTTAATGCTGCCATTTCCTCGCTGTATTGCGATATTTATTCGGTTATGAAAGCACCAGCTTTGGGGTCACCGGTAGGTGGTATCTACCGCCAAATTCAATCTTTAAGTTTTAGTTGCGCCTGTGCACTTGAAACCCCCAGCCCAAGAGTCTACTCAAAAGGGAACAAAATCAACGTAAATTAAAATCCTACATCTTTTTATTATCAAAGAAATAAATTAAATAAATTAAATTAATTTATTATTTGTATTAAATTTCGACACTTTTAATATTTTAATGACGATTAAATTCATTAAATTCCTTCCCTCTAAGTGTCGGAAATCTAAAGTTTTAGATTTGTATAAATATGAACAAGACTTAAAAATTTGTTTGCCAAAGAAGTTTCACTTCTGACATGTGTACTTTGCACGCACGCACGTTTTTTGTGTGTATGCATTGTTTTGTATTATTATTGAATTGCATTGGAGTAATCTGTAATGGTAGCTTATTTTGTTGTTAAATAAATATATGTTCACTTTCAGATGACTGTGATACACCGAAACCTCATGGTAAGAGAGTTGAATTTTATTTAAATATTATAAATCAATACACACAAATACACACAAACGTCCTACATGCATTCTCTCTCTCATAATAAGTCTGTAAGTGGCGTTTCGATTTTAAATTTCGTATTGAGGAAAGGTTTTTCTAAATAAATAACCAGAGATTGTAGAACGTAGTGTTTGGCCTCGAACAGCACGCTCGCTGTGGACACTAAAGCCTTGTGACTGGCACGTTTTAGTGAGGCCATTGGGGACAACCTTACTAGGTCTGGGCCTCAGATATCTGTATCTGTTTCATGATCTTTGACTACTAGGCAAGTAGGTGAGCCTCCTGTGCGTGACACACGCCGTCGACTTTTTGAATCTAAGGCAAGCCGGTTTCCTCACGATGTTTTCATTAACCGTTCGCGCGAATGTTAAATGCGCACATAGTTCATTGGTGCACAGTTGTGGATCGAACCTAAAACCTTAGGGATGAGAGTCGCACGCTGAAGCTATTAGGCCAACACTGCTCTCCCATTGGGGATACATATAACTAAATAAAACCTTCATAAATTGAGAGATTATTTATTAGAGTAGATAATAATTGATGTCAAATCCCCTACACGAGACAGATATATTTCCGAGTCTATTTCATTAATTTTAAAGGCAAATACAGTCAAAACCGTTTACGACAACATTGTTTAGAACAACATACCGGTTATATTGATCAAAATCAAAGGTCCCGGCTGAATTCTATTGTATTAATAACAACGTCATCGGCTGTTACGACTATCGGTTTTTATGACCAAATATGAGTAGTCCCTTCGATGTCGTTAAAACAG
Organism: Pieris macdunnoughi; assembly: GCA_905332375.1. Classification (NCBI taxonomy): domain Eukaryota; kingdom Metazoa; phylum Arthropoda; class Insecta; order Lepidoptera; family Pieridae; genus Pieris; species Pieris macdunnoughi. The sequence continues at coordinate 1,103,018 of CAJOBZ010000047.1, forward strand.
ATTGAGACTCTATATTTATTTATTGAAGTACGCCACATAATGCATTTTCTACAGTATATGTTACAGGCTATAGCTATACTAAAATACACGACACTCATAGTGTAATTTTTTTTTACAATTTATTAGTTTTATTAGCAATATTTTGCTTAGCAGATTAGCTAGGCGCTTCAAGCGCGTTTTTTTAAATTGATCAGCTCGCTTCAGAATATTTCAAACTGTGGATAAGTAGTGTTTATTTGTTTTCGAAGAATTTATAGAGTATCTCATAAAAACATTACAAAAACCTTTATTAAATGTTCAGTGTGATTAAGTTTGTCAGAATCTTGTCGATTTTTAATATTAATAAATTGTTTATTTGCAAAGAAAGTGGTACATTCAGATTTATTAATTATAAATACACAATTCGCATCATCATATAAAAATAGGCATGCAAATGTCATAATAATTATTTATAACTGTTGTCAAAACTTGTGGTCTAAATACTCTCCCTATGAAGACACCTTGCCTTCCACCTTGCCTTGCAGCCCTGCGATTCTGTAACTCACTTTTCGAACTCACACAGCGGTTTTCGCATCGGCGGTCGCTCTGAAATCAGTCGTGAAGCAGTCATTTCATGATTTGGCATTCTAATAAACAATAAACTACAAGCTCCCACCTTTTCAGAATGCCAAATCATAAAATAACTGCTTCACGACTGATTTGAGAGCGACCGCCGATGCGGAAACCGCTGTGTGAGTTCGAAAAGTGAGTTACAGAATCGCAGGGCTGAACACCATTATTTCTTTGCAAGTTTTAGCTGGGATTATACATCTAAAATGTATTTAATATTCATTTCCAGGTTATAAACCACCGAAGCACACATCTGCAGGTAATTATTTTATTCATATATATGTTTAATGTATTTTTTAACTGGTACTAGAGACAATTCCGTGTATTTCATAAATCCAGTGGCGCTAAAACCCCATGACATCAGATTACATCCATTTTTTGATAATTTTTTGATAGGATTAGCCTTCTGATACATGTATGACTTTTGGATGTGTCATTTCAAGCCACCGATTTCCATTTCCAGCGTTTCCATGTATCACTTAACATCAGATGATCCTTCTGCCCCTTTGCCCCCTGTTCTAAAAAAAAAGGAATCTAGCTGCTACTAGGCCAACACTGATGTGTGTAATTTCTTGGATATTTTTTTTTACTCCACATGAGTGATACATGTCGAAGTTTAAGTCATAACGCGTTCCTCACGATGTTTACCTTCACCGTATAAGGCTTTATAGAAGTATTCTTTAATTCCCGTGATTCGAACGCTCGACCTCAAGGAACTCTTTACGTAGACAAATCTTTATGGATTTTTTTATAAAGCTGAAGATTCAGGAACAATGGAATGGAAAATTGGTTTCGTCATAATTGAAGAAGACCATAGCGTCACTGTAGAAGATAAACTTGTAGGTCAAAAACCCTGGGCGGCAGGGCTGGCAAAATGCCAACGACCCCCGACCCAAGAGTGCCCTGCCCAAGAGATATTATGTTCTATGGATGAATGTGAAGTCTCCAATACGCATTGGGCTAGCGTGGAGACTACAGACCATTCCCTCTCGCCTAAGAGTTGATATTGAGTTCGATGAAAATCTCGAAGTTTATTAAAATTAAACTGAGTACAACGTAACGATTTTGACTGATAGGGCCCCATCAAAAGAATTTGCCACGGGCCCCTAGATGGTATCATTACTCCACTGCAAAAACCATGTATTTTTTTATTCTTAGACTCTTATGTCATTAAACTGGTAATCATGAAGTAAGGACTTATTTATGTTATTAATAAATAAGTCCTTTTCACCATCCAAAACTATGTACAAAAACACATAATAATATTTTAACAAACATTGACCAAATGCAAAAAAAAAATCCTTTTCCTTTTTCCTGTAATGTTTGATTCTCTGGACATACGAGGTAATCATTCTACAGCGGCGATATGCTATGACCAAATTAAAGAAGATAGCAGCAGACTTGTTGAAGTTTGACAGAGTTTTTGAATATGATTTTGCTTAGCACTGACTTCGAGCTAGCTATAACGTCCCTGACTCTTATTGCTTGTGTATTAATATAAAATTATCATTTAGAATTATCATTTCAGAAAGTGTAGCTGGTGCCGTCGCAGGCGCAGATGGTGACAGTAGCTTTGCCAATTCATTTGCTCTCGCTGAAGCCACCTCTTAAATTGTGTGTTTTTAATATTCATAATAAAGATTTGCATTGATAATGTGTTTATTATTAATTTTTAATAAATTTGCTTTAGGGGTTCGTTCAAGTATTACGTAAACAGATTTACTGCGATTTATCCCCCCCTCCTCTTGTCATCAAAAGCAAAGCACTCGAAAATAATAGTACATAAACATATTAATATTGTAGGAATCCTCGACAATGCATTTCGTTTTCAAGCACAGACAAAGTGTGGGTAATATGTGTAAAAAAGTAAATAATTACTGTTGACGTATTCATCAGAAAATAAAAGCTATCTTACAATTAACTAATTTTAATTAAACTTAATCAACTAAGTTGTCTATCTAATTTAAATCTAAAGTATCTATATCTGGACATCACTCATAGTTCAGATAATTGTTGACATACTACACTATAGTCTAAATACATCACTCAAATTCCAACAAGTTAATAAAAATTAAAAATAACTTTATTCATATATGTAACCTAGTACACTTATGAATGTCAACAGAAAAGATGTTCAATTGATTCTAAATTTACATTTACTATCAGTTCGCAAGTCAAGGGCGAAGAGCGGGCGAGAAGAACTGGCACTTTTCGCCACTATTTTTAATAGCTATTGAGTCATACAAATAGTTTAAACTGGAGCAAATCAATGCTATGGATTAGGATCATTTAAATAATCGTCCAATTTATAAAAAGCTTTATTGATTTATGTAAGTTTAACGAGAGCTTTGAATTTATTCTTGGGAGCTTCGCTAAAATCTTTTTCTCCAACTCTTAACGTAATTTCCGAACGTAATACTTGTCAAATCTTTTCTAGAGATGCAGTTTTTTTTAATGAAATCTCGCTGTTGGCCTTAAGGGCCTTTACAGCTCAGCTCGGGCAGTTTTGGTGAGCGTAGCTCGGCCGGAAGGGGCGTTTTCCCGCGACTAGCGTAAGGGCGAGACTCGAACCTCGGCTTGGGCCGTCGCGACTCGCGGGGCGGTCAATCGTCTGAAGGGCAGGACGGAAGCTCATTGGAGTGAGCGAAGTACCTTCGTACTACGTACCTACGTAAGGGACCACGCCTTCCCCGGTGAAGACGGTTGTTACCTGTCGATGGCTACGGCGCGGTGATCATCCGAATTCTTTAAGACGTGTCGCACCAACGGGTTGTGATGATGTTTAGCCTTGACGCAGTGGCTTGCGGACGCCAACTTCATGCATTGGGCTACTGTATGGAGCTCCAGGTCGAGCTGGAGATCGACATTCCTCACGTAGAAGGGCGGTATTTTTAGACATCTTTTAAATCAATTGTGGTTCTTTGAGTTCACGTACCTACTGTAACACAGTTTTACAAGGGAGGAGCAAACTTTTTCGCATAATTGTTCGTAAAAGATTCTCCCGATTTTCACCTCGTCGTCCGTCGGTCCACGACTGAGCGATTTTATACGATACAAAAAGTTACAGCTCCCGAAGGGACTTTTGTATGTGTGCTGTTTTTGTATCAGTTGTGTGCTATATTGCGGGCTACCCGATTGTGAGGAAGTTGCATGGATCTGCTTAGCTCTGCTTCTTAAGTCATGTTACTCATGTTATTTTCATACGTGTATATACTTTCTAGAACAATTATGTTCTTAATCTGATTGTCCTCCTTGTAGCATGTGTGTTTGAGATCATAAATAAAATAAAAATGAAACTGTTATGAGAACTAATATTGCCATCATTGAGAGTTTATTGCCAGTTCTTCTCTTGCGTTCTACGCCCTTGATTTGAGAACTGGCAGTAAATGTAAAATTAGAAGCATTTCATATACATGAATATATTTTTTTTGACGTTCATAAGTGTACATTGCGTTACCTATATGAATAAATGATTTTGTCGTTTTAGAATTTATTAAATGCTTTATACTTGACGCTGACTTCTGATTGTCAAGATCATCACAAGCCACCATTAGCTCCTTTTTACTTCTGTATTTATACAGGGTTCAAGATGTGGTCAAGCACAGGAGGCTGATCACCTACTTGCCTATTAAATTGACAAATTATCATGAAACAGATACAGAAATTTGAGGCCAAAACCTAAAAAGGTTGTAGCGCCACTGATTTATTTTTATATAACAAAATGGCTGTACAGATATCGGCAAACGTCTTGAACAAATGTCCTTGCCTACGCAGAAGCGAGTTTTAGGTATCGCTTAGAGTGACGTATCGATTGCGTGATTGGTAAATCAGTTGACGTTGACGCTGCGTCGACGTTCCTTTCATTTTTTTCCTGGTGCGGCTTGAATTGCACTTGGCCGGTTTTCATTTCTTGTTATCATATTTTAGAAGTTAGTAAAAATTATATTTAACAACTCACAATAATATCTGATATACACTAACAATTTACAAAAATTAAAACTAACTATTTTTAAAAGATATCTACGTAAAAAGTATTCTACATTTAAATAAAATAGTTAAACACTTTTTTTGCTCATATGTGTACGATGCGCAAACTTTCCCCCACTCCCTTGTTTAATGCTCAAGAATTTTGCCGGTATCTGTACTAATATCGGTTTTTTAAATGGTTTGGGTGGAATACAAAAATAACGGTATTAGTTGGAGAATTATTAATAACATTTATTAATTTATTCACAAAAATACATACATAAAATACAGTAAGTCCAATACGATAATGTCGAAATTACATAATAATTGTTTAAATAATTATAGTTTTATGTTCAACAAATAGATGTCGCCTGTGGAGTCTTGAATCGCGGTATTGTTTTGATTCAATAATAGTATAAGTTTTTCAAGATATTTTTATTAAATATCTCAGCCTTAGAAATTGTATTTTTCTTGTTCAATAATATTAAATATATAAATTTTCTTAACCTACAAAGTGATAATAAAAATAATTAAAAAGAAATTCAAAACAAATTTAAAAAGTTTTTTCCCTGTGGCAGTGTACCTTTAACGCTGGCATCATTTTCTCGCTATATTGCGATACTTATTCGTTGAGCCAGAAAAGCACCAGCTCCTACCTAGGCAAGTAGACTTTGGGTCTACTGCCACACGATGCTTTTCTTCACCGTACGAGCAAGCAGTGATGCCAATTCTACCCAAAATTTAGGAGGAAACAAGATATCCAGGGGGTTATTTCGGAGGTAGATTTTTTGGGGATTTTTAGGGGGTCCTTTTTCTTTAATACCGTGGGTATTTCAATACAATTTATATTCAAACTCAAACACAAAATATCTTTATTCGTGTAGGTAAACAAGTACACTTACGAATTGTCAAGTTAAATTAATTGTAAATTTACATTTACTACCAGTTCGCAAGTCAAGCGCGTAGAGCGGGTAAGAAGAACTGGCAAGAAACTTTCCGCCACTCTTTTTAATCGCCAAGTATTGTCATACAAATTGTTTGAACTGGAGCAAATCAATCCCAACAATTAGGATCATTTAAGTATTCCTCAAATTTATAAAAAGCTTTGTTGATTAATTTTCGTTTAACGAGGGCTTTGAATTTATTTAGTGATAATACTCTAATTTCGCTTGGGAGTTTGTTGTAAAAACGAATACAATTTCCATATAAGGAGTGGTTTATCTTTTGGAGCCTGGTTGGTCGTATACTCAAATTAGAAAAAAAATATTAATCCTCAAATCAAGCCAAGTGGCATTATCAAATACCCCAAGATCGTAATAATAGGTTACTAGTTAGAAAAGTACAAAAAGCTTTAACACTAATGTATATGTCGAAGCCAACTGGCAAAGTTAGCCGTTGAATCAACAGCCTAGCCTTTTAACTAAACAGCGCCGTTTAACTAGCGGCCTGAAAGATATTAATACACTGACGGACTCATAAACTGCATCAAAGTAAAAAACGACTTTGAAATAAATATTTTAACCAAGTATGCAAACTTTCTACAGAAATTTAAATTGAAACGTCTAGATTGGTTCGTTAACTTTAAAACAGCGTAGGGTCATATCCTTAAGGACCTATCCGGTCGCCAAACACCAAAAATGTACATTGCTTCTTTCCATTTTTCGCCATCGTTTCTTAAAGTAGGGCCAATGGAAACATATATGGTGGAGTTAAGTAGTTTATGTATCCAATTTGAAAGATCGATACACGATTTAAATAACTTCGCTCGATAGAAAAAAATCCAAACATAGCCCATTTTGGACACTTTGAATTCATTTTATGACAAAAATGTATACAGAACATGATTTTGAAACTTATACGATATTTTTTATCGCAAACCAAGAAATCCATTTCAGAAAAAATTTTGATAAAATTACATTAATTTAATGTTTTAACAATTTGTTATGTAAAAAAAGAAAATCAATTTTAATAAGGTGTAATCCACGTGCCCTTATTATGCATTCTAATCGGTTCCGCATAGATTTGATTAGGGTTATTAAAACATCTTGCGGAATATTGTCCCATTCTTCTGAAAGTGCTGTTCTTAATTGTGCCACTGTCGTAGGCAACGGATTTCTCGCATATACAGCTCTTTTTAAATTGTCCCAAAGATGCTCAATGGGATTAAATGGCCAATTCATTGTACGTATCCCAACCTCTCGAACATCTAGAACTTGTGCAGCAGCGTGCGGCCGGGAATTATCCTGCATTAAAGTAAGATTTTTGCCTAAAAAGGTTTTTGGTCAAAAAAGGGTGATATCCGCTTCCTTTAACCGTCTTATTGTTCGTGCACTAACGTTTACTCCACGCACTTCATTAAACTCTGTTTTGATGTTAACTGACGTGAGGAAACGATTTCGCAGGGAAGTTGTAACAATAAATCTATCATCACGACCGGTGGTTGCTCGAGTTCTGCCTGAACCACGTCTACTTTTGTAAGAACTTGTCTCCACAAACCTGTATATTCTAGAAACCGTAGACTGGTTTAAATTTAAATTTCTACCAATCGTTCGTTGAGCAGCTTGTTCGGACGAAGTATCCATATTATGGGTCAGAAACTCTCGATGAGTTAAAAAGCTAACCCAACAATTCTGCTGGTAACAATAATTCAATTATCAAAAGAATAAAAAATCAATAAGAATCAATTTTAAAAAATACGCAAATCTGATACTACGAGTAAATTTTCTTTTGCCGGCTATATTCATTTGTTTTACTGCAGTTCTATTTTTAAATATTGCTTTTTTTTAGATTTAGGGCCAGTCTCTCCATATTTATATGATTTAATCTAAAAAGTTTGCATAATTAAAAAAATCATTTCAAAGTTATCCTGAAGTTTGATGCAGTTTATGAGTGCGTCAGTATATACAAATGAGCTCTCGTTAAACGAAAATTAATCAATAAAGCTTTTTAAAAATTTTACGATTATTTAAATGTTCCTCATCCTTGGGATTGATTTGCTCCAGTTCAATAATTTGTATGACTCAAAACTTGGCGATTAAAAAGAGTGGCGGAGAGTTTCTTGCCCGCTCTACGCCCTTGACTTGGTAGTAAATGTAAATTTCGAAACAATTTAACATCGTTTCTCTTGACGTTCATAAGTGTACGTGGTTACCTATATGAATAAAGTTATTTTGAGTTTGAGTTTGACCTCTTCATCAGAGTGTACAACAACTTAAGTAGTTTTACATCGATATTTAGGGGTATTTGGCATCACTGAGAGTGTCTGAACCTACGACCTCGGGAATCAAAGTCGCACGCCCAAGCCACTACTATAAATAAATCTGTGACTTTCTAGGTCTTGGCCTCAGATTTCTGTATCTGTTTTATGATTATTTAGCAATCTACTAGGCAGGTAGGTGATCAGCCTACTGTGCCTGAAACCCGTGACTTTTTGCGTCTAAGGCAAGCCGGTTTCCTCACGATGTTTTCCTTCACCGTTCGAGCGAATGTTAAATGCACATAGAGACAGAAGACCCATTAGTGCACAGCCGGGGATCGAACTTTTGGCTAACACTGCTCCCAAGCCACAACTGTGCACTTTTATTTGGTGAAGAAAAAACAATAAAATTAATTTAAAATGTTTAATATCAAATCGAATTTAACATAATGATAAACTAGCCAAATATTTAAAACAATCAAAAAAATTAATATAATGTTTCTCCCGCTTTTGAAATGTCATTTTGACAATTGACCTACTGTTGATAAGAGTAATTGTAGCTATTTGAATTACCATAGCTATTACTTGAACTGTCGCTCTCTGCATTATTATAGAAGGAACTCCCGTCGCTAGTCTGTCCAGCTTGGTAAGTATTAGAGTTAGAAGAAGTTGCTGCCTTGCTGTCCGCCGACTGTGAATTGTATTGGACGATGCCATTTTGATTTTTCGAATAAAATTGTTCATTTGACGCATTGTTTGAACTATCTGATTCACTTTGGGCGTTGTTAGCTTCATAGTTAGTGTAGTTTTCATTATTAAAACCACCTTTCTTCCCATTCTTTGTATCGCCATTGTTATTATTAAAATTAGATCCAGACGTAGTGACAGTGTGAGAACCAGCATCTGAGTCACTGTAGGTATGAGTACCTCCTTTGTTAGTCGTGGCACCACTGTGAGCGTGTCCATGTCCCTCAGCATACGCAGTGGAGCCCTTTTGTCCAGACGTAGTGACAGTGTGAGAGCCAGCATCTGAGTCACTGTAGGTATGAGTACCTCCTTTGTTAGTCGTGGCACCACTGTGAGCGTGTCCATGTCCCTCAGCATACGCAGTGGAGCCCTTTTGTCCAGACGTAGTGACAGTGTGAGAGCCAGCATCTGAGTCACTGTAGGTCTGAGTACCTCCTTTGTTAGTCGTGGCACCACTGTGAGCGTGTCCATGTCCCTCAGCATACGCAGTGGAGCCCTTTTGTCCAGACGTAGTGACAGTGTGAGAGCCAGCATCTGAGTCACTGTAGGTATGAGTACCTCCTTTGTTAGTCGTGGCACCACTGTGAGCGTGTCCATGTCCCTCAGCATACGCAGTCGAGTCCTTGTGTCCAGACGTAGTGACAGTGTGAGAGCCAGCATCTGAGTCACTGTAGGTATGAGTACCTCCTTTGTTAGTCGTGGCACCACTGTGAGCGTGTCCATGTCCCTCAGCATACGCAGTCGAGTCCTTGTGTCCAGACGTAGTGACAGTGTGAGAGCCAGCATCTGAGTCACTGTAGGTATGAGTACCTCCTTTGTTAGTCGTGGCACCACTGTGAGCGTGTCCATGTCCCTCAGCATACGCAGTGGAGCCCCTTTTGTCCAGACGTAGTGACAGTGTGAGAGCCAGCATCTGAGTCACTGTAGGTATGAGTACCTCCTTTGTTAGTCGTGGCACCACTGTGAGCGTGTCCATGTCCCTCAGCATACGCAGTGGAGCCCTTTTGTCCAGACGTAGTGACAGTGTGAGAGCCAGCATCTGAGTCACTGTAGGTATGAGTACCTCCTTTGTTAGTCGTGGCACCACTGTGAGCGTGTCCATGTCCCTCAGCATACGCAGTGGAGCCCTTTTGTCCAGACGTAGTGACAGTGTGAGAGCCAGCATCTGAGTCACTGTAGGTCTGAGTACCTCCTTTGTTAGTCGTGGCACCACTGTGAGCGTGTCCATGTCCCTCAGCATACGCAGTGGAGCCCTTTTGTCCAGACGTAGTGACAGTGTGAGAGCCAGCATCTGAGTCACTGTAGGTCTGAGTACCTCCTTTGTTAGTCGTGGCACCACTGTGAGCGTGTCCATGTCCCTCAGCATACGCAGTGGAGCCCTTTTGTCCAGACGTAGTGACAGTGTGAGAGCCAGCATCTGAGTCACTGTAGGTATGAGTACCTCCTTTGTTAGTCGTGGCACCACTGTGAGCGTGTCCATGTCCCTCAGCATACGCAGTCGAGTCCTTGTGTCCAGACGTAGTGACAGTGTGAGAGCCAGCATCTGAGTCACTGTAGGTATGAGTACCTCCTTTGTTAGTCGTGGCACCACTGTGAGCGTGTCCATGTCCCTCAGCATACGCAGTCAAGTCCTTGTGTCCAGACGTAGTGACAGTGTGAGAGCCAGCATCTGAGTCACTGTAGGTATGAGTACCTCCTTTGTTAGTCGTGGCACCACTGTGAGCGTGTCCATGTCCCTCAGCATACGCAGTGGAGCCCTTTTGTCCAGACGTAGTGACAGTGTGAGAGCCAGCATCTGAGTCACTGTAGGTATGAGTACCTCCTTTGTTAGTCGTGGCACCACTGTGAGCGTGTCCATGTCCCTCAGCATACGCAGTCGAGTCCTTGTGTCCAGACGTAGTGACAGTGTGAGAGCCAGCATCTGAGTCACTGTAGGTATGAGTACCTCCTTTGTTAGTCGTGGCACCACTATGAGCGTGTCCATGTCCCTCATCATACGCAGTCGAGTCCTTGTGTCCAGACGTAGTGACAGTGTGAGAGCCAGCATCTGAGTCACTGTAGGTCTGAGTACCTCCTTTGTTAGTCGTGGCACCGCTGTGAGCGTGTCCATGTCCCTCAGCATACGCAGTGGAGCCCTTTTGTCCAGACGTAGTGACAGTGTGAGAGCCAGCATCTGAGTCACTGTAGGTATGAGTACCTCCTTTGTTAGTCGTGGCACCACTGTGAGCGTGTCCATGTCCCTCAGCATACGCAGTGGAGCCCTTTTGTTCAGACGTAGTGACAGTGTGAGAGCCAGCATCTGAGTCACTGTAGGTATGAGTACCTCCTTTGTTAGTCGTGGCACCACTGTGAGCGTGTCCATGTCCCTCAGCATACGCAGTCGAGTCCTTGTGTCCAGACGTAGTGACAGTGTGAGAGCCAGCATCTGAGTCACTGTAGGTCTGAGTACCTCCTTTGTTAGTCGTGGCACCGCTGTGAGCGTGTCCATGTCCCTCAGCATACGCAGTGGAGCCCTTTTGTCCAGACGTAGTGACAGTGTGAGAGCCAGCATCTGAGTCACTGTAGGTATGAGTACCTCCTTTGTTAGTCGTGGCACCACTGTGAGCGTGTCCATGTCCCTCAGCATACGCAGTGGAGCCCTTTTGTCCAGACGTAGTGACAGTGTGAGAGCCAGCATCTGAGTCACTGTAGGTATGAGTACCTCCTTTGTTAGTCGTGGCACCACTGTGAGCGTGTCCATGTCCCTCAGCATACGCAGTCGAGTCCTTGTGTCCAGACGTAGTGACAGTGTGAGAGCCAGCATCTGAGTCACTGTAGGTATGAGTACCTTCTTTGTTAGTCGTGGCACCACTGTGAGCGTGTCCATGTCCCTCAGCATACGCAGTCGAGTCCTTGTGTCCAGACGTAGTGACAGTGTGAGAGCCAGCATCTGAGTCACTGTAGGTCTGAGTACCTCCTTTGTTAGTCGTGGCACCACTGTGAGCGTGTCCATGTCCCTCAGCATACGCAGTGGAGCCCTTTTGTCCAGACGTAGTGACAGTGTGAGAGCCAGCATCTGAGTCACTGTAGGTCTGAGTACCTCCTTTTTTAGTCGTGGCACCACTGTGAGCGTGTCCATGTCCCTCAGCATACGCAGTCGAGTCCTTGTGTCCAGACGTAGTGACAGTGTGAGAGCCAGCATCTGAGTCACTGTAGGTATGAGTACCTCCTTTGTTAGTCGTGGCACCACTGTGAGCGTGTCCATGTCCCTCAGCATACGCAGTGGAGCCCTTTTGTCCAGACGTAGTGACAGTGTGAGAGCCAGCATCTGAGTCACTGTAGGTATGAGTACCTCCTTTGTTAGTCGTGGCACCGCTGTGAGCGTGTCCATGTCCCTCAGCATACGCAGTGGAGCCCTTTTGTCCAGACGTAGTGACAGTGTGAGAGCCAGCATCTGAGTCACTGTAGGTATGAGTACCTCCTTTGTTAGTCGTGCCACCACTGTGAGCGTGTCCATGTCCCTCAGCATACGCAGTGGAGCCCTTTTGTCCAGACGTAGTGACAGTGTGAGAGCCAGCATCTGAGTCACTGTAGGTATGAGTACCTCCTTTGTTAGTCGTGGCACCACTGTGAGCGTGTCCATGTCCCTCAGCATACGCAGTCGAGTCCTTGTGTCCAGACGTAGTGACAGTGTGAGAGCCAGCATCTGAGTCACTGTAGGTATGAGTACCTTCTTTGTTAGTCGTGGCACCACTGTGAGCGTGTCCATGTCCCTCAGCATACGCAGTCGAGTCCTTGTGTCCAGACGTAGTGACAGTGTGAGAGCCAGCATCTGAGTCACTGTAGGTCTGAGTACCTCCTTTGTTAGTCTTGGCACCACTGTGAGCGTGTCCATGTCCCTCAGCATACGCAGTGGAGCCCTTTTGTCCAGACGTAGTGACAGTGTGAGAGCCAGCATCTGAGTCACTGTAGGTCTGAGTACCTCCTTTTTTAGTCGTGGCACCACTGTGAGCGTGTCCATGTCCCTCAGCATACGCAGTCGAGTCCTTGTGTCCAGACGTAGTTACAGTGTGAGAGCCAGCATCTGAGTCACTGTAGGTATGAGTACCTCCTTTGTTAGTCGTGGCACCACTGTGAGCGTGTCCATGTCCCTCAGCATACGCAGTGGAGCCCTTTTGTCCAGACGTAGTGACAGTGTGAGAGCCAGCATCTGAGTCACTGTAGGTATGAGTACCTCCTTTGTTAGTCGTGGCACCGCTGTGAGCGTGTCCATGTCCCTCAGCATACGCAGTGGAGCCCTTTTGTCCAGACGTAGTGACAGTGTGAGAGCCAGCATCTGAGTCACTGTAGGTCTGAGTACCTCCTTTGTTAGTCGTGGCACCACTGTGAGCGTGTCCATGTCCCTCAGCATACGCAGTGGAGCCCTTTTGTCCAGACGTAGTGACAGTGTGAGAGCCAGCATCTGAGTCACTGTAGGTATGAGTACCTCCTTTGTTAGTCGTGGCACCACTGTGAGCGTGTCCATGTCCCTCAGCATACGCAGTGGAGCCCTTTTGTCCAGACGTAGTGACAGTGTGAGAACCAGCATCTGAGTCACTGTATGTATGAGTACCTCCTTTGTTAGTCGTGGCACCACTGTGAGCGTGTCCATGTCCCTCAGCATACGCAGTGGAGCCCTTTTGTCCAGACGTAGTGACAGTGTGAGAGCCAGCATCTGAGTCACTGTAGGTATGAGTACCTCCTTTGTTAGTCGTGGCACCACTGTGAGCGTGTCCATGTCCCTCAGCATACGCAGTGGAGCCCTTTTGTCAGACGTAGTGACATGTAGAGCCAGCATCTGAGTCACTGTAGGTCTGAGTACCTCCTTTGTTAGTCGTGGCACCACTGTGAGCGTGTCCATGTCCCTCAGCATACGCAGTGGAGCCCTTTGTCCAGACGTAGTGACAGTGTGAGCCAGCACCTGAGTCACTGTAGGTATGAGTACCTCCTGTTAGTCGTGGCACCGCTGTGAGGCGTGTCCATGTCCCTCAGCATACGCAGTCGGGCCCCTTTGTCCAGACGTAGTGACAGTGTAGAGCCAGCTCTAGTCACTGTAGGTTAGTACCTCCAGTCGTGGCACCATGAGCGTGGCCATGTCCCTCAGATACGCAGTCGAGCCCTTGTGTCCAGACGTAGTGACGTTAGAGCCAGCATCTGAGTCACTGTAGGTATGAGTACCTCCTTTGTTAGTCGTGGCACCACTGTGAGCGTGTCCATGTCCCTCAGCATACGCAGTCGAGTCCTTGTGTCCAGACGTAGTGACAGTGTGAGAGCCAGCATCTGAGTCACTGTAGGTATGAGTACCTCCTTTGTTAGTCGTGGCACCACTGTGAGCGTGTCCATGTCCCTCAGCATACGCAGTGGAGCCCTTTTGTCCAGACGTAGTGACAGTGTGAGAGCCAGCACCTGAGTCACTGTAGGTATGAGTACCTCCTTTGTTAGTCGTGGCACCGCTGTGAGCGTGTCCATGTCCCTCAGCATACGCAGTCGAGCCCTTGTGTCCAGACGTAGTGACAGTGTGAGAGTCAGCATCTGAGTCACTGTAGGTATGAGTACCTCCTTTGTTAGTCGTGGCACCACTGTGAGCGTGGCCATGTCCCTCAGCATACGCAGTCGAGCCCTTGTGTCCAGACGTAGTGACAGTGTGAGAGCCAGCATCTGAGTCACTGTAGGTATGAGTACCTCCTTTGTTAGTCGTGGCACCACTGTGAGCGTGTCCATGTCCCTCAGCATACGCAGTCGAGTCCTTGTGTCCAGACGTAGTGACAGTGTGAGAGCCAGCATCTGAGTCACTGTAGGTATGAGTACCTCCTTTGTTAGTCGTGGCACCACTGTGAGCGTGGCCATGTCCCTCAGCATACGCAGTCGAGCCCTTGTGTCCAGACGTAGTGCCAGCGTGAGAGCCAGCATCTGAGTCACTGTAGGTATGAGTACCTCCTTTGTTAGTCGTGGCACCACTGTGAGCGTGGCCATGTCCCTCAGCATACGCAGTCGAGCCCTTGTGTCCAGACGTAGTGACAGTGTGAGAGCCAGCATCTGAGTCACTGTAGGTATGAGTACCTCCTTTGTTAGTCGTGGCACCACTGTGAGCGTGTCCATGTCCCTCAGCATACGCAGTCGAGCCCTTGTGTCCAGACGTAGTGACAGTGTGAGAACCAGCATCTGAGTCACTGTAGGTATGAGTACCTCCTTTGTCAGTTGTGGCACCACTGTGAGCGTGTCCATGTCCCTCAGCATACGCAGTCGAGCCCTTGTGTCCAGACGTAGTGACAGTGTGAGAACCAGCATCTGAGTCACTGTAGGTATGAGTACCTCCTTTGTCAGTTGTGGCACCACTGTGAGCGTGTCCATGTCCCTCAGCATACGCAGTCGAGCCCTTGTGTCCAGACGTAGTGACAGTGTGAGAACCAGCATCTGAGTCACTGTAGGTATGAGCACCTCCTTTGTCAGTTGTGGCACCACTGTGAGCGTGTCCATGTCCCTCAGCATACGCAGTCGAGCCCTTGTTTCCTCTGTCACTAGACGTAGTGCCAGAGTTAGAGCCTGCATCTGACTGACTGTAGGTAGAAGAACCTTCATTATTAATAGGATGGCATAAAACTCCTAGCACAACTGGTAGATTAGGTCCGTAGTTAATACCAGGATAGAAACCATGGCCTAAAAGTCTGAAATAAGGAAGAGCTGGTTCTTTGCCGATATCTTCTGAGTTAATGAAGATGTAGATGCTTGGGTCTGGTTGGCTTGGCTGGTTGCATGGGGAACATCTTCGGGGACAAGGAACATCTAAAAGAAAGAAAATATTGTATTATTTATGTATATATGATTTGATTAACTGTTTACTATTTGATCAATTACTTTACTAGTACATTCGTAAACTTACAATTTCCGGGTAACACGAATGATGTTCCCGCAGTAAAAAGCTGAAAGTAATAAAATAGTTAACAATAATACATATGCTTTGACCTCAAAAATCTCCTCTTTGGTTAGGTAATTTCAAATTCAATTTTTTTCAGCAATTAAAAAATTATAAATAATAAAAAAAATTACTCGTACATTTGTTTTTCGAAAACCATGATTCATTAAATTTTCCCGTTTTTATTTTTTTCGTTGGATTCACTCTATTTATAAAATGGAAAACATGAATATCGCGTTATTTACGAGTACGAGTTCCACCGTGACACCAGTGCTGCTGAAACGTCTCGACGACATTGAGTCTCTTAAAAAATCTTTGGAGCAAGCAGTGGCGAAATTTTCCTTGGAAACAGTGAATCCATAGATTCGTGGCAAAATAGATAAAAGTCAAAGGTGGCGATTAGGAAAGGAATAAAATATTTTTGAAGTGAAACTTTTTTAGGCGCATGAGGGTACATTTTTACGGATGAAAGGTCACGAAGATGTGCAGCGTTTTTGTCGAATAAAAGTTAGAGAGATTGAGGCCGATTGACAGAGAGTGCGAAAGGGAGATCGAGAAAAAATACACGCTTTTGGTTGATGTATTCGTAGTTACATATTAGAACTTAAGATGGCAATTCTGTCGCATAATTTTTTTATTTCATATTTATAAATTGCACGTTTGTATTCTTGAATCTAGTTTGTTTTTTACTTGCAATGTTAAAGTTATTTTCTCTATATCATTGTAATGTTTCAATTAATTTCAATGGGGAAAATTGCTTTGTGATACGAAGTTTGCAAGGAAGGAATTAAACTCGTATATCGAGGTACCACTGTATATTCTAAAATTCAAAAATGTGATAATCAAATACATTTTAGAGCAGTAAAATGTGTTTGTGTGTTTCAAATTATAACTGGTTTTATAAAATTGGTTTCCACATAGCTTTATTTATAAGCTTTATATAAAAATAGTGATCTATATTCGCATGGGACACATAAAAAACTCCGAATTAATTTATGTATGTACGACAACCATGGGATATTTTATTGTATTAATTATCTTTAACGACCTTATAAAATATAATTTAATTTGAAAATGTATTTGCCCCTTTCACATTAAAATATTGAATCCATACCTTATCTTATAATATATTTTCTCCAGAAAATTCTACAATTGTGGGAGAAAAATATTTAGCAAAATCAAATTAAATAAACATTAAAATTTGGATTTGGAAGGATAAAGCGTGAAAAAAAATAACACTTACCAAAAACAACAAACCGATGGAAGACATAATAAAAACTATGAAAAATGTAACTGCATTCCCGCTTTTTATACACCATAAACAAAAATATATATTTTTTGTATCGCATCTGTGCAAATATAAATTACAACCGCGCGTAATGCCTGATTTATGGGTAATTTGACTTTTTTAACTTTTGACTATTGTCTTTTGTAAACTCTATGACCTATGAATGGTAATTTAAATTAAAAAATATTAATTTTATTATTTAAACAATGAGTTAATTGCCTTTTCATTATAATTTGTATTTAAGATATTTTTCATTTAAATAATTATTACATATTATAAAAACATACAATACATACACTGTGTATGTTTCCCCGGAACTTCCTAACCCACTTTTGCAGAGGGAATGTATTTTGTATGTAATATTAGGCAAAAAAGCCTGATCAGAGGCTGAATTTTTGAAGTTACAATTTTCTTAACCTACAATTAGTTATAATAAAAATAATAAATATTTAAAAAAAATTAAAACAAATTTAAAAAGTTTGGTCTTTGTGGCACGGTTCTTTAACGCTGGCAGAATTTCCTCGCTGTATTGCGATACATATTCGTTGAGCGAGGAAAGCACCAGCTCTGGGGTCACCGGTACTATCTACCAGGCGCCAACTTAAATCTTTAATAAGCGCCTGTGCACTGAACCCCACGGCCCAAGAGTCTCTACTCCAAAGGGAACAAAATTGAAGTTGGAGGAAAGTTTCTTATATTTGTGCCGTTTATTATTTTCAAGTACTAATTACTTTTTTTTTATCATTGTTTTAAAACTAATTCTCTGTCAGTTAAGATTATTATAATCGGTTCCCAGACTTAATTTAACACCCGCTCTAATGCCCATTGAAATTTAAGTTAATGGATATAAATTCAAATGGAAATATAGGTACTTGTGATTTACTCCCTATACTAGCTGCCCCCGCGAACTTCGTTTCTCCTTAATGTGATTTTACTTAGCCTACCTTTTCAGTACATACCAACATGGAACATTTTGCTATGCTACCCGAGAGACTGTTCAGTTTTCCGGATTGAAAACTTTTTAGGTTGTTCTGTGAATTTTTCTCTATATAAACCCCAGAGTTCAAGTTAATTATAACAAATAAAAAATAGGGGTTAATCGTAGAGGAATGAAAATTAAGGGTTGTATGTATTTTTGTATGCTGTATCATAAAAAAATAAAACCAAAAAAAAATTCTAAAAAATAAAAATAAAAGTTTTGGGGTGGACCACCGTTATCACTTAGGGGTTTGAAAGATAGATAGTAGCCGATTCTCAGACATACTGAATATGCATAAAAAAATCATAAGAATCGGTTGAGCCATTTCGGAGGAGTATGGGAACGAACATTGTGACTTATATATTAGATATATGGCCAAGATCGGGCGGGGAAGGACGCTTACCTGAGCCGGCCTAGATACAGCTTTATCGACAGAGTGGAGAAGGACCTGCTGCAGCTGAAAGCTAGCTATTAGCGGGAGGTTGCACAGGATAGAGAGTGCTGGAAGATTCTCATTTCGGTGGCCGAGACTTTTTGGGTCGCAGAGCCTAGTTAATATTGGATATAGTCTTTAAATAAAGTGCCTAGTAATAGAATAAGAGCAGTGTTGGCCTAGTGGCTCCATCTGTGCGACCCTCATACCTGAGGTCGTAGGTTCGATCCCCGGCTGTGCACCAATGGAAGTTCTTTCTAAAATTCGCTCGAACGGTGAAGGAAAACATCGTGAGGAAACCGACATGTCTTAGACCCAAAAGACGACGGCGTGTATCAGGCACAGGAGGCTGATTACCTACTTGCCTATTAGATTGAAAAAATGATCATGAAACAGATTCAGAAATCTGAGTCCCAGACCTAAAAGAGGTTGTAGTGCCACTAAATATTTATTTATTTAAATAAAGTTACGGTAAAGAATGTTTTAGTGAAGTGTAAATGTAGACATATGTCGCGGATATTGAATTAAAAACTCCGTCCGTGTGTGATATGCTCCAGTTCAAACAATTCGTATGACTCAAAACTTAGCGATTAAAAAAGAGCGGCGGAGAGTTTCTTGCCAGTTCTTCTTGCTTCTACGCCCTGACTTGGTAGTAAATGTAAATATAGAATCAATTTAACATCTTTTCTGTTGACGTTCATAAGTGTACTCGTTTACCTATATGAATAAACTTTTACACATTTAAAGAAAAACGCTTTTTACCGGATTAAAGTTATGTTTATTATTATAAATTTACAACTATTTGACATAATTTTAAATTTATCCGACCGTTTAGTCACCGTGACCACGCACGCTGTAAAGCACGCGAAACGTCGGATAAATTTAAAATTATGTCAAATAGTTGTAAATTTATAATAATAAACATAACTTTAATCCGGTAAAAAGCGTTTTTCTTTACCTATATGAATAAAGTTATTTTGATTTTGAGTTTCGATGCGGCATTTCATTCACAACTTTTTTATCAAACCTTTATTAACTATACAGATATAGTGTGGGCCCAGTGGCTTCAGCGTGCGACTCTCATCCCTTAAGTCGTAGGTTCGATCCCCGGCTGTGCACCAATGGACTTTCTTTCTATGTGCGCATTTAACATTCGCTCGAACGGTGAAGGAAAACATCGCGAGGAAACCGGCTGTACAGCTAGGCAGTATACTGTGAAATGTGTGTTTAAAATTTATATGTATGTGTTTGAATGTCAAGAGTATCTGAATAGTATATGTAATGTATGTATGATTAATAAAAAACTGTTATACTAAACATATATCTTGTAAGCGATAAGGCCGCCCGTTGCCTTATAGGTAACTCGTGTAACCTGATTTTTAATTTAATTTTTTTTTATATGAATATTTTTGTATACGGTAATAAAGTGTAAATAAATAAATATAGCCAATGATGGGATACATAATATAAAAAAAACTATTCACAAAAATTAAAATTATTCAATACAATTGAATTTGACGACTCATTGGTCTAGTGGTTAGTACCCCTGACTGCGAATCCATGGGTCCCGGGTTCGATCCCCGGCTGAGACGAACATCGATGTGATGAGCATTTGGTGTTGTGCTTAGGTCTTGGGTGTTTAAATATGTATTTATATGTATGTATATCCGTTGCCTAGTACCCATAACACAAGCTTCACCAGCTTAGCATGGGATTAGGTCAATTGGTGTGAATTGTCTTTAAAAAAAAAAAAGAAATACAATTAAACTTAGTAACACCTAATTTGGCTGTGGTGTGTAAAAGTGTGGGTGTTCTGATGATGCTGGTGATTTTGCGCTATGGATATTCTTACAGACCCACCAACTTATCTGTGAAATGGAGTAAATGGGAACTACGGCCGCCATGTTGAATTTCGGCAGCTACAGGTTAGTGTTGTCTACTTTCTTTTTGTAAATTACCCGATATTTTTTTCATTGATTACTTTTTAACGTAATTGTAACTTAAAAATATAAAGCCGAGTGATTGAACTACCTATAGTTCTCGTCACGTAAAAATATACTTATATTAATTAAACTTAAATTAAATTAAATACACTTATAATACCATTTTATTATTATAAAACAATGTTAGGTATTGTTTAAAATAATAAAATTATTTTTATATTTTACCTAGTTTCTTATCTGACATACCCAATCATGGGTAACTTTTATTAATTTGCAACACTAAAGCGACGGTGGCGCTACCACTCAGTTCACAGATAAGTTGGTGGGACTATAATACTCCTTTGAACCATATTCCGCGATAGCTTAAACAAGTCAAGGCTTAATCGGAGTTTTGATGGGTACTTAAATTAGTCTTTAAGTTGTCTAGGGTCGTTCAAGTATTACGTAAGCACTATATGGGGGGAGGGGTTTCTTTGCTTTTATTATTTGGTGATTACGTCAACAATAACTATTTACTTTTTAACACATATTACCCACACTTTGTCAATGCTTGAAAACGAAATGCGTTTTCGAGGATTCCTACAAAAAATTAATACGTTTATGTACTATTATTTTTGAGAGCTTTGCTTACTTTTGCTGACAAGAGGAGGGGGAGGGGGGATAAATTGCAGTAAATCTGCTTACGTTATAGTAACTGCCGCAGTCTAACTAAAATGGATCTAATTGGTATAAATTATTATAGTTAATGTGTAATGTTTATTTCTCATTACTAATATATATATATTTTTTACATAAGAAACTTAATTTATAGATAGGAACGAGATACACGTCCCCATCAGACAACCCAAGTTTAGTATACTAGCCTCATTCTGATATATGTATCGTTAAATTTAAATAGTAAATTAATTATGATAAATAATTGTGGCTTTTTATATCTAGGCCTAAAATGATTCATGATTTATAAGATTTAGGTGTATATTTTTGTATTTTTTTTATGTCGGTTAATTGGGGGGATAATTAATGTGTCGTTCTATCGCATTAGTAATAACTGTAAAGAATAATGATGTGGAATAAATAAATAAATAAAAATGATCATTTGTCAATCTAATCGGCAAGTAGGTGATCACAAATCAGCCCTGCGATTATGTAACTCACACAGCGGTTTTCGCATCGGCGGTCGCTCTCAAATCAGTCGTGAAGCAGTCATTTTATGATTTGGCATTCTGATAAACAATAAACTACAAGCTCCCACCTTTTCAGAATGCCAAATCATAAAATGACTGATTCACGACTGATTTAAGAGCGACCGCCGATGCGAAAACCGCTGTGTGAGTTCGAAAAGTGAGTTACAGAATCGCAGGGCAGCACATAGAATGAAACTCTATTGGTGCACAGCCGGGGATCGAAGCTACGACCTCAGGGAAGTCGCATGCTGAAGCCACTACGCCGACACTGATCTAAGAATCCTTATTAGATGAAAGTAGCTCGCAACACCAAGCTGTTTTATTTAGTATTAAACAACTTTTTACCTGTTAATAAAATTTCACGGTAACTATTTTTAACTCAGATTGTGTATATAAAGATTTATAGAGTTTCCGCTGTAGCCATGTGTTTCTGCGCACAGGGGCCGCATCCTTTAACAATTCAGTGGATAATAACCGAGAATTGATCCATTTGAATGAAACACACAATTATACACTATTATATTATATTTAACAATATTCTTAACCTAATAAAAAAAATGTGCGTGCGTACAAAGTACATGTCAGCAGTGAAACTTCTTTGGCAAACCAATCTTTAAGTATTGTTCATATTTATACAAATATGTACTAGCTGACCTGGCAAACGTCGTTTTGCCATGTATATCATTAATAATGAAAAATAGGGGTTGATCGTAAACGGGTGAAAATTTGGGGTTGTATTGTTTTTTAATGCTGTATCATAAAAAAAATTCTTTTATCTAAAAACTACAAAAAAATTATTTAGGGGTAGACTACCCTTAACATTTAGGGGGATGAAAAATAGATGTTGTCCGATTCTCAGACATGCCCAATATGCACACAAAATTTCATGAGAATCGGTTAAGCCGTTTCGGAGGAGTTTAACTACAAACACCGCGACTTAGATGGAGGGAAAAAGGAAGCACGCGAAACGTCGGATAAATTTAAAATTATGTTAAATAGTTGTAAATTTATAATAATACATAACTTCAATCCGGTCAAAATAGTGTTTTATTAAAGGAAGATATGTTAGGAATTTAATGAATTTAAATTAAGGAAATAATTATCATTAAATGTGTCGAATACAAATAATACATTTAATTTTATTTATTTATTTCTTCGATAATAAAAACACGTGGCATTTTAATTTACAATTCGTCATTTGAGATTTCATAAATTCTCTTTACGAAATTTTAATTTTAAAAATAGAATTTCTATAAGGTAATTCGCCCTTCCCACTCTCTCTGAATCGGTCTCAATCGGTCTCTCACTTTTTCGTCAAAAACGCTGCACATCTACGTGACGCTAATATTATTATTCTTGCCTTTCATCCGTAAAAAATTTACCCTCATCCGCCTAAAGAAGTTTCACTTCATTTGTAATAATTAAAAATTTAAACAAATTTAAAAATATTCGGTCGTGTGTGTAGCTTTTAGCTGCTATCATCGCTGTATGGCGAAACTTATTCGTTGAGGAAAGCACCAGCTCTGGGGTCAACCGCCATCTTAAATCTTTAATTAGCGCCTGGGCCCAAGAGTCTCTTCTCCAGTTGGAAGAGACTTAGATATTTGAGCCGATTATCTTCCGGCATCAGCGGCCGCGAAATAACAATACGTCCTGATGATATCATCAAGATACTTAATTTAATATATTGACTTTTCTACGCGTTATCAAGTATCTATAGTGAGGCAACGAGCTTCAGAAAGATTCAATTCAGAAGACAGCAGGTCAGTAAATTTCACCAACATCATCTTGATGGTTGGAGGTCTTCCACAGTCCGTTTGACAAGGCATTTTCTTTTGCGAACTAGCGAACTGTGGAATCGACTCCCGGTGGGGGTCTTCCCTCAGAGATACGACCGCCAAATGTTTAAAAATCGAGTGTACTCCTCCCTCAAAGGCCGACAACGCACCCACTAAAAATGGGTGTCTATGGGCTGCGAACACTGCCCCATTTGGACGTCCCGCAAGCCCGTTTGCCCTACTATTATATATATATAAAAAAAAACAGTATCCACTTTTCATATATTGTAGGCTTATATCTATGCAGTGGTATCATTCTGTGAGCATGTTATGCTACAGAAGGAGACAGCAGAACGAGAGAGGGAGCGCTTTAGGACGAATCCAAGGGATAGAAGACTAAGAGTAAATAGGAGAAGATATGCCCATCTCCTACCTCCTATGTAGTGTATACTGCACCGGAGGAGAGTGTACCATGCCGTTGAGGTCCCGGTAGAATGCGACAGCGACCCCGGAGCCTCTGTAACGCGACTTTGTAGGAACTACTCGAGGTGGTTTAGTGGGTATCGCTCACCCAGTCTCTGAATAGCAGAGATTTTGGCGTGGTTCGAGTCCCACATACCCATGCAACTTTTGAGGGCAGGGACTGCGCAAATGCATTTCCACCGCGGTTATCAAACAAGGCCTTTATCTATATTTAATTTATTAAGAAGATGAGACGAAATTTTTAAAGAGTATAATGTCACAGTGTTACTTATTTATTTATTTCGTAATCCTACAGCTAACATAAATTATATATAACAACATAACATATATTATAACAACAACAAATTACAAACAGTAACACTGAAAATATAGCCAGAGATGAAATACATATTACTACAAAAAATTACAAAAGGAAACAAACAATCAAAAATTATTCAATACATTCAAATAAGTAATACCTAATTTGGCTGTGTTGTGTGATGGTGTAAAAGTGAGGGTAAGTACGTGAAGGTGTGTTTGTGGGGTTACAATACAATCTGCCTTGCTATTCTGTAACTCACTTTTCGAACTCACACAGCGGTTTTCGCATCGGCGGTCGCTCTCAAATCAGTCGTGAAGCAATCATTTTATGATTTGGCATTCTGATAAACAATAAACTACAAGCTCCCACCTTTTCACCGCTGTGTTTGCGAAAACCGCTGTGTGAGTTCGAAAAGTGAGTTACAGAATCGCAGGGCTGCTTATAATTTATTTTCAACACTGACATACTAATACTTACATGTATTATATTTATAGGGTAGCGGTTTAGGCCATTCTTCGTTATTATATATTTCGTTTCGTAATTTGTCTAAAAGCTATTGGCTACCCAATCATAAGTCAATAAAAAAACCAGTGTTAAATGTATGCTAAATATCATGCAGTGTCACCCTACACATACAAAAATATACATTTAATTTGTTTTACACAAATGAGATACTTTGCTTTGATGTCTGGCAAATCAATCGCTGATTAATACCAGAACCTTTAAACGAATATTTGTAGAAAATATATAAATATTGTTATAGTATATACTATATTATATTTAATGTGTTTTCCAACTTAACGTAACTTTGTTTATCATGCTTTTAATGAGGTTTAAGTTTTCATTTACTTTTAGTTAATATTTTTATTTTGTGGTTGTTTGTTTACTTCTTTCCCTTGATAGATTACATATGTTCTAATGTAATCTTTCGAATTAACGATTATCTTTTAGCTATTTTAATTGCCAAAATTTATTATAAATCAATTAATTAAATTAATTGCACATAATTAAAACAACATTCGAATAATAATAGAATTTATGTTACAACGGCCTGGCCACGGGGGTCGTACACTTAATGCGGGAAGAGAATAATAATAAATATTATTGATGTAAGTGTTCGAAGGAAAACATGAACGATTCGGAACGAAGGTATAATGAGAACTCCAGTTATCCAGATTTTTCTGGTATACCAGAATGAGATTGAAACCTTAATTATTTTCTTATATTCAAAGAATTGGAGATTTATTTGCAAATCAAAAATTATTTTTACAATAATATCCAAAGAACGTATGGAACTTCTAACTACCCGTCAATAAACTGTATCATTTTCCGCCCCGACTCACGACTAAACTTTTTGCCCCCCCCCCCGCCCCGGCCGGGGCGCGGGGCCCCCCCGGGGGAAAAAAAAAAAAAAAAACAAAAAGCCCCCCCCCCCCCCCCCCCCCTCTTTCCCCCCCCCCCCCCCCCCCCTTTTTCTAATGTAACTGATGTGTATGTGCTTTAAATTTGTGATGTCATATTTTCTTGTATTTCATGCATACACATTGTTTTATAACGTGTAAATAAATAAATTTCCAACACACGAATAAACAGTAGGTATTTATTCTCAACCTACATAGTAATATTAATATTAAAAAATTGATAAATTGAAAATTCAAACAAATTTAAAAAGTTTGGTCCCTGTGGCAGTGTACTGGCATCTGCCTTGCGATTCTGTAACTCACTTTTCGAACTCACACAGCGGTTTTCACAGCGGCGGTCGCGCTCAAATCAGTCGAAAAGCAGTCATTTTACGATTTGGCATTCTGATAAACAATAAACTACAAGCTCCCTCCTTATCTTATTTGTTTTTTTGATTTAAGTTTGCGCCAGTGGTACCAGCGATCCCAGCTTGCCTCGCTAAAGACCAGCATAAGACTAACACAGAGACCAAACGTTTTTGAAGTTATACTTCTTTTGGCGCGAAAAATTATGAGTGTCAATTTTTACGATGCGCGCGCACACCGTCACAAAAAGCAACACCCTGAAGTTAGCTATAGTCAACATTTTAGTTTTTTCTAGTGTTAGTGTCGTTCTTTCTACAAACGTAAAACAAATTTTTGAAAAGATTTTTATCTTGTTACGTCAAAGAAGTATAACTTCTAACGCGTGTACATAAGTATACACAGGTTTTTTTATATTTATTTTTAGGAATAAATGTTTCACGTGACCATTTTCAAACAAATTTGTTTAGATTACTCCGTTGTATTTGTTATGTACGAGCCAAGGCTGTACAGTTTCTCACTCAGTTTTTCTTAGTTTTATAAGCGTGGCGATTACCTAAATTGGAGTTACGCCCGAGAGTATAGCCAGACGCGGACACTGTCTTCAGAATTATTAGCATAGCATAACATTTAGATATAAAGTATTAATTCCTTTGTTGTTCTTGAATATAGGAGCCCAGGAACCATACAATTTATTTTAAAGCAAGGCCTTCTACGCCTAACACCGCATCTTTATCGGAGGGAATCGAAGTTTAGTAGAAAAAAACTGTAACATTTCGATCCGTTAGTGACAAACAAATATAAATAAAACAACGGGATAAATTGTATATTTTATTATAGAATATTTTATATTTACAAATTTAACGCTATTTTGACTACCAATGAACCAATATAACCCGTTTTGGACGATTCACTCGACAACGTTCTAAGAAAAAAGTTTTTTGTCGGAAAAACGTTATTTTTTTTACTTGATCGTGTTAAGAGGGTGCACTGTTTATATTTTTATATACATTTTTTTTTTATTTTATGACCTGGTAACATAGACCTTTAAGTCATAACTTATTTGGAAAATGTTAATTAATTTGGAGTATTTTTATATACACAATTTTCTTATAAATAGATTACAATTAGTTTTAAATATACATTTATTAGATACAGTTTCCCTTTTACTTTGGCACGTTTAAGGAGAGCGAAATGACTCACGTCCTAACACCTATTTATTTAAAAAAAAAAGTTTTCACTATTTTAAATTAGTCGTCCCTATCTGCCAAATCGTGTCAACGCTGTCATGAAAAGAGATGACTAGTAAAAATTATACAGTTATATTTTATACAGGGAATATTCGAGTCCGATATTACTGAAACAGATTCAAAATGGTTTATTTATATTGTCAAATTGTCTTTTTCCCAATTAAAAATATTTTTTTAAGTAACAGTAGGCAAACTGGCTGGAGGCTCATCTGATGTTAAGAGATATGCCCATGGTCACTCGCACTGCCAGAAGGCTCGCAAGCGCGCTGTATTTTTTGGGGGGGGATGGGCGCCGGGAACCTCTCTCACCGCACGAAACCTATTGCATCACTTCACGCCGGTTTTTAGGAAAATTACTTTATTGCTTGGGTATCTCAAACACCAGATCTATTTTGATGACACTGAGATCCGTATCTCCTGTGTCTCAATAAATCTAGCTTCAAGAGCTGTCAAACCATTATTTCTGTATGAAGTTTGACGCATTTGACAGCGCTCAAGACGAGATTGCGACTTAAGATACGGATATGGGCCTAAGTAACAGTTTAGTTATCTCCAAAATATATCGCTGCAATATAGAAAATGTTTAATTTAAATTAAATATCATCTTTTCGACAAATTTATAAGCAAAAACAGAAATTTTGGACACGAATAAAACACATAATTGTAAATATCGTATTTTTTTAAATATTCCTAATACCACTAAAAGTTCTTCTATGTTCAGCTTTGAAGGTTCTGCTCGCTCTTCAGCTCCAAAGCCCAAACGTGCTGCGGCCATCCCGTCCTGCCTTTGCCTTTCTTGTCTGAGTTCTGGAAGCAAATATTTCGATAAATATTGGATATTTTTATTAGATTCGGTCTAATAGGCTATAAAATAAAATGTTATTAGGATATTAAGTACAATAAATTGTAAATAATCATTACTTTACAAAATAATTATTTTTTTAAATTTTGTCACTCCCAATGTGCTCTTCTGACAACTTCTCATCCTCCTTCCGTCTTCATCTCGGAAAATATGTATTCAATTAGATTATATTAGAAAGTATATTGTTGACAAATGAACATGATGTACTAACAAATACAAAATAGTAGTAATAGTAATAATATTATGTTGTGTATAAGTGTGAGTTTAGGTGATCTTAAAAATCCATTCGACGCTATTTCATTCTAACTACAATAAAATCGGCTTGCCGCACAATGATGTGCAACAGATTATGGCCCTAGGCCGTCACCGTCGCATATGCCCTAGGTACAAAGAGCCCGAGTTCTTGGTGAACACTTGGGATGCTCACCTTCCCCAGCAAGACTGTCGAAAACCAAATTTATAAGAAAATTTGTCGACACAAACTGACATTTTCATACAAATTAAGTTTTCGACTTTCTATATTATACCTACTACTGTTAAGTCATCTTGGCTAACCCCTATATTATATTATCGATAGCGATCCCACGATCAATACGCAGACTGATGCATTTTATACATATTATCCGCCACAGATAACCGCTATCCGTTAAGTACCACCGCCATATGTTAATCAATGAATGTTCGTCATTATTTTATGGGCACTTGACACTAAATGACACATTTAATGAAAATAATTAAACAGATTTATTAATGCTAAATGATTTTGGCCTCTGATGTAATTATTTTTTATTTATGCAAAAACTCGCGTTGTATCGCCGGAAGACAACCAGATCATCTAGCTATCGCGAAATATTATTAAAAAAAAATTAAAATTAAAAATAAAATATGTTTATTATGGAACATAAGATACATGTCACGTCATTAAATTTCAATTTGTAGGCATCCCTACTCATCGGCAAAGAAGACAGAGGGTGTAGGCCGAGAGAAAAAGCCGGCGTAAAAAACTCTCGATACTCTTTAAATAGCAAATCATCAAACAACACTTATTTTAAAACAAATATCGCAAATTAATTAGAGGTAGCGTGTCTAGCACTAGTCCCAGGCCCTTTTATGAAATAGATAATCATTGACTTTATAGTAACTTTGTAGTAAAAACTAAGGACCTATCTGATCGCCAAACTACAAAAAGTACAGTTTCTTTCCATTTTTTGTCATCGTTTCTTGAAGTAAGCCGAATGGAAAAAATATATGGTGGAGTTGAGTAGTTTATGTACCATTTTGAAAGATCGATACACGATTTAAATAACTTCGCTCGATAGAAAAAAAATCCAAACATAGCCAATTTTTGACACATTGAACTCATCTTAGAAACCTGCATCATGAGCTCACAACACCTCACTTTCAAACCATCATACAACATAGCCGAAATTGGTATTTTATCTTTGCTAATTTTCGTAAATGTTTGAAGTTGTATATTATGTATTTCATCTTTAGTATAATTGTTTTTTGTTATATATAAGTTAGCTGTAGGACTACGAACTCAATAAATAAAGAAAATAGAAAAGTACCAATAAAAGATATTGCTTCAAAATTAAGCAAGCAAGAGAAGTTTAAATGGTGTTAGAGGTTGCCACATAATGCAATAAAAAAAATGGTAGTATATTGTATAATTTAAATTTATTATTGATAGAAAGAGAGAATAGGCCATGAAAAACTGATAATGTAGCATTCGCATCGAGCGTGTTACGCATCGAGCATGTTACGCTGTGTTCTAAAATCGGCGTAACATGCTCGTCAAAACTCTGTGCTCCGCTTTCGCCGCCAGTGTTCAGGAGATGGCCAACAGCGAGGATGTGTTGATATCTTTCATTCTATTTAATTATTGTTTCATCCAAATTAAGAAGAAGAAGAAAAAATGTTACTGGACATCAAACTTATTTAAAAACACAGGCGTATGAGGTGGTTTGTTGTTGATTGCAATATTAAAAAACCGAATGATTACTGGACAGTATAAAACCTTTGTACGCATGTCTCGATTTTGAAGAACTGTTTAATTTAATTGGACCAAAAGTAATTAAAAAAGACACAATTTATATAAAATCATAATCATGATCACTCGCGACGTGCGACGCGTACTGACTGAACCGCGTAACAGTCAAAGGATTCGCTGAAAAACCGACCGCCGGGTGGAGCACTCAAAGCGAGCAACGAGCGGCTCGTTGCTCGCTGATTTCCCCGTAACACGACGTACTGACTGCACGAATGCTCGCTGTGTAACGTGTTACATTACACCTCGTAACTTTGGTCAGTTCCCACCTTTAGGCAAACAGTAATTAATAAAAAGAGAATAGAAAGAAATCGAATAAAGAGTTGCCAACATATGAAACCAGGCTAGTGCACTGTAAGATGTTGTCATTGGAGAATCGTAGAAAATGAATGCGTTTAAGATATTTAAGAATCAGGCTGATTGCCCCAACCTTATAACTGAATTTAAATTTCTGTACCCTTTGATACCCCAGGTATTTCTTTCAGAAAAAAACGTGTGTGTACTTTTGTACACGCGTTAGAAGTTATACTTTTTTGGCGTAACAAGATAAAATATTTTCAAAAATTGTATTCTACGGCAAAAAACGACACTAGCAATAGAAAAAACTAAAATGTTGACTATAGCTAATTTCAGGGTGTCAGTTATTTCTGACGGTGGGCGCGCATCGTAAAAATTTACTCTCATCATTTTTCCCTCCCACGCCAAAAGAAGTATAACTTCAAAAGTTTTGGCGTTTTGCTAAAAAGAGCTAGGGTCTGGATCCATAGTTGCTCCCTTCACATTTTGAAATCCTTTTTCGTTTATTTTTATTTTTTTTATCTTTTCGTGTATGTTGTTTGCCTATAAGTGCTTGTCACATTAAATATTGTCTTTTATTTTTCTTGTACCAATGTATCAGTGTCGTTGGAAAACTTTTATAAATAAATAAATAAGAATACCCTTGAAGTCCTTCAGTGCTAAAAATATAATTATTACCAGTATCCGGTGAAACGATAAAAAAGTTACCGACTTTGACGTAAACCAGAGACTAAACCAGACACAGGTTGTAAACAGGAAGAGCGAGCACGTGTCGGTACCATAAACAAATTGAACAGGTACTTGACCTAGATACAAGGCGTTTCGACAAAAAATTGCGATTTGATTTAACCAAGATTCCTTGTTGCTAGTTTAACTTTTTAATTCTACATTTAATAATATTACTGTTTGAGCTTTATTAATAGGCGGGGCACATGGCAAGAGGAACAAAAAAGTGGAGCAAAAAAATACTAAATTGGTGCCCAAGGTACAGCAAACGAAAAAGAGGGAGACAACCTAGAAGGTGGATAGACCAAATAAAAGAAACAGCAGGTACATGGCAGACAGTTGCACATTGCAGAGAGGAATGGCGGGATATGGGCGGCCTTAGTCAAAAAAGGGAACACATAAAAGAAGATTTATATATAAACGTGTTTAAAATGTAAATTTATCTGAAGTAAAAGCTATTATTATTATTAATAATGAATCCAAACAAAATGGTTATTCAACATTTCTTAATATGAGTATTAGTTGTAATTAATTAATTCTTTTTTTCTCTCTGATTTTTCTATGCATTGCTCAGATCTAATTTTCTTGTTTTGGATGATATACGTTCAAAGTACGTAATCTTAATTGATGTGAAGTGTATCGCCTTTTTTATTTTGATTATTGTCCTGTTGCATTCAATAATATCGTTCTATAACTACACATATTTACGGTTAATATCTAAAGATCTTAATTTCCTCATTAAATTTTTAGAATTCTTTCATTGAGACTTAAAAAAAATTATAATTGGGTTTTTGAAAAAAAAAATATTAATTTTTTTAATGTATTTTAAAACTTTATTGTTGATATTTAATGCAAAAAAACTTAAAAAAAATGTTTTTCAATTAATTATAAACAATTAAAAATTGACGACATTTAAATAAAAAACACGTGACTATAAACGCGCCATGAATGATCACCATAGTTTTGACGTCATAATGTTAAAGCTATTTAGTAACAGTACAGCGTTTACGGCTATTAATATATATTAGTATTTTCAATATTTAATATATTAAATATTTATATTAATTAACAAAATTAAATAGATCAAAACACTGTATTTATTATTTTTCTATCAACTGCAATAGCGAAAACTAATATTATGACGTCACACGCGCTCGGGTTTGTTCGGCGTGTTTTCGGACTTCGGTACTGGATTCAAATATTAATTTTTATTTTGAAATAACTTTTGAATTATTGCGAAAAAAAATAAAACAAAAATAGTTTTGTTATAAAACTTATATATGATCTTTCCATTTATCACAATTTTTTCTTTCAAAAACCCAATTTTACGATCGCCTTATGTCTTAAATATATTTAGAGATAAAAAATATATTGTTATCTATCGTATAAACAATTTTATTTAATATATATACTTTTAACCTACACTTTTATTTGTTTTTTGTTCTATATAATTTATGTGTAATTACAAAATAAATAAATTTAAACTGGAAATTACCTTTATACACCTGATATTAAATCATGTTTACAATAATATTTTGAGTAAACTATAAATTGCTTAATTTATTAACAAAATTTTCGTGAGCAACAATTTTTTTTAAATTTATTTATATATAATATTTCCCCAAGATTCAAACTCATTAAATACCAAATAGCCCAGCTAAACAGAAACCAGATCCCCTTTTATTACGCTGCTAATCTAATAACACCACATGGCCCGACGCCCACAAATTAGGAAATACGTACATTTCCCTTCTAGCAAACTTTTACATTCACGTAACATTATAAGAATTTATATTGATATTAAGGGAGAGCAGTGTTGGCCTATTGGCTTCAGCATGCTCTCATCCCTGACGTCTGAGGTTCGATCCAATGGACTTTCTTTCTTTGTGCACATTTAACACTCGCTCGAACGGTGAAGAGAAACATCGTGAGGAAACCGGCTTGTCTTAGACCCATAAATCGACGGCGTGTGATCGCAGGAGGCTGATCACCAACTTACCAATTACATTGACAAATGACCATAAAACAGACCTAAAAATTACGCATTAATATACTATAATACTTCAGACACCAAAACAAATGCGCTACAACCCTTGTTCTTGGCCCCAGATTTCTGTTGCAAGCAAATAGGTGATCAAGCTTTTGTGACACGCCGAAGACATTCAGGGTCTAATGCCGGTTTTAACACGTGTTCTTTTATCGCACGAGCGATTAAAAATTGCTGCAAAACTGGGGTTCGAACCTACGCACTCTAGCCAAACAGCTCCTTTGTTATGGTGGAATGTTGATCAATAATCGCTCGCATTAATAAAATAAAAGATTAATTAAGGTTTAACTTGGTTCAGACGAGACCAGAGCTGGTAATTTCCTTAACGTACTGGTGCTTTTGTCCCTTTGGAAAAAAATAAGTTGGAGGAAAGACTATCATTTGAGCCATCTAATTTTTCATTTACTGCCAGTTCTCAACGGCGTAGAACGGAAGAGAAGAACTGGCAATAAACTCTCCACCACTCTTTTTAATCGCCAAGTTTTTTGTTTTACACAATGTTTGTAAGCTGGAACAATTACACCATGTTCCACCATCTTAAGTAATAAATATTAATAAAATAAATTAAAAACAAAGACTTGTCCTCTATCAGCAGCAGGTGAAATAGCACGCACTTACATTCTCGTGGGAACAACACGCAAATACATAGTCGAAGTAACTAACATCACCGATAGATAGATAGATAATAAACGGTTACATTTTTAACTACAAAACATTAACCGTACTATCTATATAAATAATTTCAAGTGCATACACGTTATCTTCACCAATTAGGTAATTGAATACTAAAAATCCCACTTGAGACTTTCTCAAGGGAATGCACTCACTGACGCCGAACAAGTGTTTTAATCTGTGTACTCTAGTGAATATTGTAAACGGTTAGGTTCAGCTGAAGCCAATGGGAGATTTCTTTAAGTTGACGAAGTTTAATAATACATTAATATTATACTAAAAATATAGCTAAAGATGGATGGATATATACAAAAAGGTTCAATATTTACGAAAGGAAAAAATACATTTAAGGACCTATCCTATCGCCAAACTCCAAAAAGTACATTGTTTCTTTCCATTTTTCGTCATCGTTTCTTGAAGTAGGGCGAATGGAAAAAATATATGGTGGAGTTGAGTAGTTTATGTATCCATTTTAAAAGACCGATACACGATTTAAATTACTTCGCTTGATAGAAAAAAAATCCAAACATAGCCAATTTTCAACACTTTGAATTCATTTTATGACGAAAATGTATATAGAACATAACTTTGAAATTTACACGATATATTTAATCGCAAGCCAAGTAATCAATTTCAGAAAAAAAATGATAAAATTACATTAATTTAATGTTTTACATAACTAATTGTTATTACGGGCCGACGCGACGCGCCTCTCCAGTGCGCACCGCAGTCCACCCCGAGACACTGACACAGCAATTCGTGCTGGGATAGGGCCTTAACTAACTAACCAGGGGCCTCATAGCCTAGCGGTCTTATTAAGTGGCAGCTAGGTGAGGGGTACCGGGTTCGATTCCCGGTTCGAGGGCAAGTTTTAATTTAATTTAAATTTGTTCTCGGCCTTTGGGAGGGTTGTGCGGTACCGGGCGAGTGCCTAAACCGTACATGGAGAACACACGGTCGAAGTTCTAAGGCAAGCACGAATTATAAAAAATCTTATACTTGACGCTGGCTAATGCACAAACCATGCCAGAGCCATAAAAAAAAACTAACTAACCAATAAAGTATACAGTATTTAAAATTTTCTTAAACTACAAAGTAATAATAAAAAGAAAATTAAAACAAATTTAAAAAGTTTAGTCCCTTTGGCAGTGTTTAACGCTGGCAGCATTTCCTCGCAGTACTGCGATACTTATTCGTTGAGCGAGGAAAGCTCCAGCTCTGGGGTCCCCGGTACTATCTACCAGGCGCCAACTTAAATCTTTAATAATCGCCTATAATTATTCGGGTGTGTTGTGTGCACTGCACTTTTAGTAGGTTTGTTTATCTCATAAAAAACCATACATAGACAGAAAGTCTTGGTACATGCCTGGGGTTCGACTACGAGCTCAGAACGCTTCAGCCGCGATAGATGACAAATCTTCTATCATCTTTTTTATGACTGAGAACTTAGCGATTTTAAAGAGTGGCGGAAAATTTCTTGCCAGTTCTTCTTGGCTGCTCTACGCCCTTGACTTGCGAATTGGTAGTAAATATAAATTTAGAATTAATTTAACATTGGCGTTCGTAAGTGTACTTGTTTACCTATATGAATAAAGTTATTTTGACTTAAATTAAAACCTTTTTTACTATTAATTACTAAATACTGGAATAACCTGCCACCTCCAATCCAAGGCATTACAGGCATGCAATATTCCCTTTTGGAATGCAAGTGGAAATTATTTGTATTGTCTCTTCTTTTATGTAATTTATTTTTAATAGTTTTATTATTTAATTACAATTAAACTAAACATATATAGCCAAAGATGGAATACATAATATTAACTTACAAAAAGGTAATATAATATAAAGGTTAATATTTACCTAACTTAAAGTATATATAAAAACAATGAAACTAAACATATATATAGCCAAATGGAATACATAATATATACAAATAAGTGATGTAGCGCCATGGATATTCTTAATCCTTCTTTAAAGCATATTCCGCGATAGCTTAAACTTTCCGGGAAGCTATCTTTTTCAAAATTTTTAAATCACACATTTATTCGTTACTAAAATTCTTAGTTATTAAGTTGAATGTTTGCCTGTTAAAGGGTGCAATCAATTGTTATTGTTTTGTTCTTTTTTTTAATATAGAACAAGTGAGAGTGCAAGCATTGAGTGCCCATGGGCGGCGGCCATGGGCACTCAATGCCAGAGTGCTCGCGACGTTGCCAGCCTTTTAAGAGTTGGTAAATTGGTTCCTAGATGTAATGTTTCTTTTTCAAAATAAATAAATACATGCTGTATTTCATTTAATTTTTATAGACAATCCATCATGGCTAAAATCTTTGATATATAATTAAATAATACCTGTCCATGTTCATTTGTCCGTCTGCGTGGTGGATTGTGGTGCAACTCGGCTCTGAAGCCGCCCGCCGGTTCGCCGTCACTCTCTAACACCTTCAATAAGTAAGAGATGTACGATGTCGCCAGTCTCAGTGTCTTTATCTGTGGAACATTTCAGTTATCTGTATTTTTGTATTTGTCAATTGTCAACTTGATTTATGACTTTACTGTTTGAATTCGTAAGAATAAAAAGGCGCGGGCAGTTTTGTGATCAAAGTGTTTTAATAAAATACCTAATATATATAATTCCTACGATTATTTAATAATAAAAAAAAATTAAAACAATTTTAAAAGTTTGGTCCTTGTGGCAGTGTACTTTTAACGCTTGCAGCATTTCCCCCTCTATTGCGATTTTTATTATTACTATGTAGATTAAGAAAATATATATGATTGATATGATGACAAATAAACAACATTCCTAACAATATAAGTTATAGTCCAATTAAATTGTATTTTTAGAAACGTTAAGGACCTGTTATATACTAGGTAAGTTCCCCATCATTCCCGTGTACTATTATTTTTGAGAGCTTTGCTTACTTTTGCTGACAAGAGGAGGGGGGATAAATTCCAGTAAATATGCTTAGATACATAATGCTTGAACGGCCCCGAGGAGTACATCTTACTTTAAGCAATTGGAGGTCGTTTCTCTCAGTTAATCCCACCGGGAGTCAATGCCACAGCTTAT
This sequence comes from Pieris macdunnoughi, assembly GCA_905332375.1. Classification (NCBI taxonomy): domain Eukaryota; kingdom Metazoa; phylum Arthropoda; class Insecta; order Lepidoptera; family Pieridae; genus Pieris; species Pieris macdunnoughi. The sequence goes on from CAJOBZ010000047.1 coordinate 1,139,593, forward strand.
TCTTTTATCTCTGATTCTTACCCTTAGTTTTTTTTTATGACAGCGTCATCGTAGTTACCATAACGTCAAAGCAAATAAAACTTCTACAATGGAGATACAGTTTTATTATTCATTAGAAATGATGGTTCAGCGTTTGCACCGGCACTCGTATGAAATTATGAATCGATAAACACGGCAGAGGACTTGTTTTTATATAATATAAAATAGATATATTGACTTGGTTATGTAGGCATTATCAAGCTCTATAATTTTTTTTTTTGTTTTTCTTTATTTTATTTAGCCAAAACTTATTTCTCTGGAACTATATCGTTTATCAGCGTTCGTACGAAACGCTTTCGTTTGACCATTTCAATTCCGACTTTTCAGACTACCAAGAAAAAATCTTGTCGTAAATAATGTAATTGCCTATGTCACTCAAAGAACGCGGCTTGCTTTTGGTAAAAGAATTTTCAAAATCGCTTCAGTAGATCCAGAGATTCAACCTCATAAACTTCACCACTTCAACACAAAATAACTGTATTAATATGTTAAATTGTAAAGATGTTAAATTGATTCTAAATTTACATTTACTACCAGTTTGCAAGGGCGTAGTGCGAGAAAGAAGAACTGGCAAGGAACTCTCCGCCACTCCTTTTAATCGCCATTGTGTCATACAAATAGTTTGAACTGTAGCAAATCAATCCTAAAGATTAGGATCATTTAAATAATCGTCACATTTATAAAAAGCTTTATTGATTAAATTTATCTACATTAAAGGAAGAGTGCAAATGAAGAGTGAAATGGAGCAAAATTGTGACGGAATGGTACCCTAGACACGGAAAACGAAGAAGAGGTCGACCACACAAGAGATGGGAGGACGAACTGAAACTAACAGCAGGCTACAACTGGAGAAGAGTCGCAAAAGATAGAGAACAGTGGAAAGGGTTAGAGGAGGCCTTTGCCAAGAGGCAAACCGAACTCCGAGATATACTGGAGTGAAAATATATTAAAGTTCAGATATATAAAATGACAGAGTTTCGGAATTTAAAGGCTATATTATTATTATTATTATTATAAAGGAAGAGTGCAGTAAGATTGAAAATTAAAATTAAAATTACACAAACAAAAAAAAATTTACATCAAATTATAACAAGCGTAATAGTTTTACATATTGATTAGGCCCATCAAACGTCTTTTGTCTTTGAATACCGTCCGTTACTACGTTTAAAATTGAATGACTATATTCAGGCTGGCGTTGCTAAACAGATTTTTACTATGACAAAATCCATGTGACAAGATTTTTTTTGGCGTGTTAGCGAAAAATGATGAAAGTAAATTTTTACGATGCGCGCGCACACCGTCACAAAAAACAGACACCCTGAATATCTTCAAACGTCGGTAAAACAGTCTGGGCCGCTAGCTGGCGCTTGCTTTGTTTTATCAACAAGTTGCATTATATGTCATGGCGTAGTGTTTTTAGAGTCGTTTTTATTTAAACCAAAATAATGATTTTTATACGAGAAAACCCGTTCCAAAAAACATAGTGTTTATTGTAAAATATCACGATTAGTACACATTATATCGTTTCAATTGGAAGTGACCATTAAAATGGACAAGAAAAATGCAATTCGAATTTAAAGCCCGGCCTTTCCTACTCTCTATAATTTCAAGTGTTTAATATACCTGTCAATTGTTTGTCACGCTCATTGTGCGCTTGCGCCGCATCTATCTCTCTTCCACTCGAAGACTTAAGTATGCAATCGTTTCATCGATGTTTTGTTATGACGTTGTCACGTTAAACTATCGTCCGTAAACCGACTTTACAGGCAATTTTTTTTTAATTTGATCAAACTCTTTTTACTTGAGTCGGCCCTCCCCCTCGTGGTTAAAGGCTTGTTATTTTGAACTCTTGGTAATTTGAAATTTGTCTCTGGTCCCTTGAGTTTCAAATTATAGAGAGTTGACTGTATATAAACGTGCGATATAGCACCCACTTATGTATGTACAGTGCCACATACTTTTCTTGTCCAGTAAGAGCGTCGCTGTCATGGATATTAGTATTGCCAGTAAATAAAAATTAACCATTTTGAGGGGAATAATTTGAAGTCATGCAGGCTAACTTAACTTATTGAATTAATAAAACAATGTATACTAGTATCTAGAAAATAATTCTAGGCTTAAATAAATATGACACAAACTTAGAAACAACTAATATGATAGGTTTTGTTAACTGTACTATTAATATAATATCTTTTAAGATAGCAATCAGAACCATTCGATAATTAAAACTTTGCTATTGTAATTAATAATGCAAGGAATAAAAATAAATACATTTTAGTTGGATTTTTATTAGATGTTGATAGGTAGTAAAATTATTTATTGTTCGCACCAAGAAATTACAGAAAATAAACAATGTCAGTCTGACATTTTAAAATGGCGACGGTAGTACCTACCAATGTCAGTCGTCAGCCAAGAAAAGTATGAGGCACTGTACCACCTAAAGACTACTTCGGAATTCCAAATTTAAATCTGACACAGACGCATGTTTTTTTATCTATGGTGTTTGTAATATCTATTCTAGAATTAAAAAAATATCTAGGGGAAGTTTTAAAAATATATTAAAATCATACCTTTGACAGTTTTGTATCGGGCGGGACATTAGGTATACGGCCTCTTAGGTCAGTAAATGCTGTGTTTATGTTTTGAGTACGACGTCTTTCTTTCTATAGACAATACATAGACTAATATTTATATTTTTAATGTCAAGTTTATAATAAAAACGTGCCTTGTATAATAAAAAACGACCAATTTTTTTTGAAATATTAATAAAAATACGGATTTCGGACTTAATACGTAAGAATATTATTTCTGTGTATTTATTTCATGTTATGTGCTTTATGAATTAAAAAAGACAATAACCTTAAGGATTATCAATACAATAGAAAAATATTTACAGTTGACCATAACTTACCAATTTTCAACATTAGTTTATAAAAAAATAACAAATCTATGGGTAAGATTCACAGTCGAGACTTAACTGTCACAGCTGTCAAAATCCAACGACTTTTTGACACCAAGTGACATTTAGCTGAGTCTCGTCTTAAAATCGGAGTGTAATTACAATTGTTTTAATTCACCTTTGACAGTTTCGTATCCGGCGGCACATTGGGTATACACTCCCTCAAGTCTGTGAACGCCGTGTTTATGCTCTGTGTTCGTCGTCTTTCCTTTTTATTAGCTGTGGTTCTCCGTTTTACAACTCGGACGAACGACGGCTGCGCGCGGTCGTAGCGTGGTAGAGACTGCATGTCGCAGTCTATTCCTAAAACAGACGCAAAATATTTATTACATTTGTTTACAGAAAAACATTCTTATTCTTACAGACTATGCTAATACGATAATGCCAAGAAGGAATAAAATAATAAATATTAAACACATACACAATATAGCTACTGTGAATTAACTCTGCGAACATATAAATATGTCGATAGTCAGAGACAGCCTTTAGTAGGCAACGTCTTTAACGGGGATCTGTGCAACAGATTCTGGCCGCACATATCCCATAGGTACAAAGAAACCCAGTTCTTGGAGCACACTTGGGTTGCTTACCCCCCACAGGTACAGTTACAAGCTTATATACTCAAGACTTTCAGTATATAAGCCTGTAAGACTGTAAGTCCCGTCTGGTTTCCAATTTATTGTCCCCACCATCCCTAAACCAAATAATGTCCGGTGCATTAAAGGATAGTAGGGATAGATGCCATACAGTCTATATAAAGGTATCGTGTAACTTTATTCTGTATTCTCTAGGTGTAAGAATAACTTTATTTCTCATCTAAAATTGCCCCTTTTGCCCCCCCAAAAAAAAAATAAAAATTTTTCCTTTTCCCCCCCCCTTTCGCTTCCTGTGGGGGGGGGGGGGGAGCCCCCCCCCCCCCCCCCCCCCCCTCTCTCCCCTTTTTCTTTTTTTTTCTTTTTTTTTTTTTTTTTTTTTTTAAATATCTCCCCCCCTCCAAAACCCCTCCCCCCCTTTAAATTTCTTTTCTTCCCCCCCCCCCCCCCCCCCTTCCCCCACCTTTTCCCTTTTATAATTTTTTTATTATTTAATTTTAAAAATCAAAAAAAAATTTTATAAAAATCCAAAAAATATTTTTTTTTTTCTTTTTTTTTTTTTTTTTTAAAAAAAATATAATAATTTTAAAAAAAAAAAAAAATTTTCTTTTTTTCCCCCCCCCCCTTTTTTTTTTTTTTTCCCCCCCCCCTTGCTGTTTCCCCCCTTGGTTCCCCCCCCCCCCCGCGCCTCCCCCTTCCTCCCCCCCCTTTTTTTTTTTTTTTTTTTTTTTTTTTTTTTTTTTTTTTTTTTTTTTTTTTTTTTTTTTTTTTTTTTTTTTTTTTTTTTTTTTTTTTTTTTTTTTTTTTTTTTTTTTTTTTTTTTTTTTTCTTTTTTTTTTTTTTTTTTTTTTTTTTTTTTTTTTTTTTTTTTTTTTTTTTTTTTTTTTTTTTTTTTTTTTTTTTTTTTTTTTTTTTTTTTTTTTTTTTTTTTTTTTTTTTTTTTTTTTTTTTTTTTTTTTTTTTTTTTTTTTTTTTTTTTTTTTTTTTTTTTTTTTTTTTTTTTTTTTTTTTTTTTTTTTTTTTTTTCTTTTTTTTTGTCCGCCCCCCGGGACGTGATTATATGGTCTGACGTTCTTTTGCAAATAAAAATTGCATACATAATTCACTTACTGAGAAACAATATCGAAAACTAAGATTAATAATTAAAGCGCACAGATGTACGTATATAAAATAACAAAACAAAAAGCAACAAAAATGAGGGTAGACATAATAAACTCGATCAGTCAACCAAGTAAAACATAGATGTTCGAATTAGATTTTTTACTAAATGTGGCATTGATGGCATAGTCTGATATAGCAAGTTAATAAACTATAATATTTTTATTTACACAAATACAGTATTTACAATTTTCTTAATCTATAAAGTAATAATTAAAATAATTAAAAATAAATAAAATGAAAATCAAAACAAATTTAAAAAGTTTGGTCCCTGTGGCAGTGTACCTTTAACGCTGGCAGCATTTCCTCGCTGTATTGCGAGACTTATTCTTTGAGCCAGGAAAGTGCCAGCTCTGCGGTCACCGGTACTATCTACCAGGCGCCAACTTAAATCTTTAATAAGCGCCTGTGCACTTGAACCCCACGGCCCAAGAGTCTCTACTCCAAAGGGAACAAAATTGAAGTTGGAGGAAAGACTCTTATATTTGTGCCGTTTGTTATTTTCTGCCTGCTCTGCGGCCGCCCCAGCTTTTTTGCTTGTCCGAAGGAGATGAGACGGGGCAAAGGTGTCTACACAGGTAGCATCCCATACTAAAGCCCGTCCCATTTTCCAAGGGATCAAAGACATTCCATCCGGCCGCTTGCCATCGTCTCTTGCGATGCCTGTTGGCTCTAAAATTGCTGGAACATTGACGGAAGCAAGAGAGCGGCTTATAATGTCGTTTAGCGCGGCATGGCGAGAAAAACGACCTGCACTCTTTTGGCAGTGTAGGCCATGTATATGTTTATTTTATTTTTAGTTTATTGTTCTATTTATATATTTTGGGTATAGACAAGGTTTACAAAACGTTTTAGGTATTGGGTATTATTTGTTCATGCTCGTGAACGGGTGCTGCTTGTGGTGACTGGTCGTACTTGAATTCGTGTATGCGGTGATGTTAGTTATTTCGACTATGTGTTTGCGTGTTGTTCCCACGAGAATGTAACTGCGTGCTCCTATTTCACCATGCCTCCTGCTGATAGAGGACAAGTCTTTGTTTTTTTTTTACATTTATGTTATTATTATTAATTACTTGAATGATATATGGAACATGGTGTAATGGTTGCAGCTCCTTTCAAACGTTGTGTAAAAAAAATGGCGATTAAAAAGAGTGGCGGAGAGTTTATTGCCAGTTCTTCTCTTCCGTTCTACGCCCTTGATTTGAGAACTAGCAGTAAATGTAAAATTAGAAGCATTAATATGTACTTCTTTAGTGACAAGTCATAAGTGTACATTATACCTACATGATTAAATTATTTTTTACTTTATTTGTTTTTGTTTAATTACTAATGTATATTTTAAATTTAGAGGTGTGTACTTAATCTAAATAGGGTTTTTATTTTTTAAAGTGTTTTAAACCGGGTATTTGTATATTTATGTTATAAATATTATTAATAATATACATAATAGTAATAATTTAAATTTAAATATGAAAATTATGGTTGTACAATCTTAACTCCGATATTACATCGAATTTATCGTACGTAGTTAAATTTAGTTAGCTTTAATCAAGCCTTATGTGATTTTATAAACACATTGGTTATTCTGTATCCGGACAACCAGCCAAATATAAATAGGCAGCAAAAATTTAATCCTTATGTTATAAATATTATTATTTTATAAATATGTATTTACCTGCATTTTGTGAAAAGTTATGATGTATGATATTATGATGGAATCCTTCGTACGACTCGTTCGATACTTGCATTTCATCGTAGCCTGTAACAAAAGGAATGTGTAAATAAATAGTTGTATTTTTCTTTATATAATAGGAGGCCAGAAGGTTCGCAAGTGCGTGCCGGCCTTTCGAGAATTAGTACGCTCTTGAAGGACCCTAAGTTGAATTGCCTCGGAAATACTTCAGTGGGCAGCTGGTTCCACATATATAGTGGTGGTGGGCGATAAACTGCCTTAAAAAACGCTCAGTTGTGGAACGACGGACGTCGAGGTGATACGGATGGTATTTTGTATTCTGCCTTGACGTTGCTAATGAAACTCAATTGAAGGTATTAGTCTGACCAACTCCTCTGACACTCTCCATGGTAAATGTGGTAGAAGATGCAGAGAGACCCCACATCTCTATGCAACACTAAGGGATCAAGCCTCACGGAAAGTGACTGGTCGTCGACGATCAGGAGGGGGACTACAGCCACAGCTAATAGAAGCTTCCAGAATGGACATCACCATTTAACCTGGCATTAATTCAAGGTAAAAGTTTAATTGCACAGCTGTGTTGGCAGTGGCGTAACAATACGGTGGCAGGGCTGGCAAACAGGGCCCCTGCCCAAGAGATATTATGTTCTATGGATGAATGTGAAGTACGGGAGATACGCATTGGGCTAGCGTGGGGACTACACACCATTCCCTCTCGCCTCAGAGAGGAGGCCTAAGGCCATTAGTGGGACATATACGACTTGTTATCGAGTACCCTGCAAATCTCGAAGTTTATTAAAATTAAACTGAGTAGGGACGATTTTTACTGACAGGGCCCCATCAAAAGAATTGCCACGGGTCCCAGGTGGTATTGTTACGCCACTGTGTTGGCCTAGTGGTTTCAACAATAATTTGATTCGCATGATTACGCCATTCCTTTAATATTATTTTTATGCCAGTCAAAAACAACCTGCAACCTTTCTGTCCAGACATTTTTATCAAGGAGTGCCCATTCTTCTCCACACGAAACTACCTTTTGGAAGGGGCAACTAGAATCTTCTTTGTATTTTTTTTGACGTTCAAAAGTGCCCTTTTAGATGGTCTAATTGAAATAAATGATTTGACTTTGACTTTGAAGATCCTTAAATTTCTAGAATAGGATTAGATTATACTTTATACCAGTACTTAAAAATAATATTATAAAAAATTTAAGATTCTTTTGTAGTTACTAAAATTTACACGTGGTTTTTGGTGGGTAGTCTCAAATCTCACCACGTATCACCATAGGAGAGGGAGGGGTTAAAAAATGTTAAAAAATCATCATGTGATTAATGGACAGCCCCATACTTTAAAAAAAAATATTTAAAATACTCACCATAATTTCTGCTAATGAAATTCGTTTCGTGATACATATCTTGGGAATCGAACTCGTGAACTTCACCCGCATTGGGCCAGTAGATGCCTCCATCCATTGGACTACCTAAAATATACCAAATTTATTGACACATGTGTTGCAGCTTAAATAATTATTAATAATAATTAATGCACATGGGCGAAGTGGTTTCTCGAGTGCACTAAAATTGTCTTCTATTACTGTTACAAACATTTATATAGATAATACTAACGGATCCGACGTAGGTTGTTTTGTACACGTCTTAAAGACCCCTCACACTAGCCTCTTCCGAGCGTCGTCGTCGTGTCACCGTCCGCACTATTGAAGTAACTGAAGTATAACGTTATGAGATACTGCCCATAGGTACTGTCAATGCCAAAAGACTCACAAGGGCGTTGCCTATAAGGACTTGTACGCTCTTTTCTTGAAGGAACCTAAGTCGAATTGGTTCGGAAATACTTCAGTGGGCAGCTGATTCCACATAGTGGTGGAACGACGGACGTCGAGTAGAATTTCGTATTCGTATGATGAAAGTCAATCATTTATTCATATAGTTACCCACACTTATGAACGTCAAAAAGAAATACATATTAAATGATTATATTTTTACATTCTCTGGATGGGAGTGTACCTACACTTTTCGAACTCACACAGTGGTTTTCGGAAGCGGCGGTCAGGCTCTCAAAAAAGGGCAGTCGTGAAGCGGTTATTTTTTTGTTTTGGGTTTTTTGGGTGATAAACAATAAACTACAAGCTCCTACCTTTTCAATGCCAAATCATAAATTTTTACGACTATTTGGGCCGCCGATGCGAAACCGCTGTGTGGTAGTTCAATACAGAATCGCAGGGCAGTTCTCAAATCAACGGCGTAGAACGGAACAACTGGCAATAAACTCTCCGCCACTCTTTTTAATCGCCAAGTTTTTTAACTCAGTAGGTAATCCGAACAACATTTCTCATCATATCGTACCTTGATGTGTTTGTTGACAGTAAAATGGCGGCTCATATCTATCGAAGCCTTCGTCTGGGGGAGTGGTACTGCCGTAACTCGACATATCTGGAACAAAAGATGTTATTTTACAACAAGTTTTCGCTGTGAAAGTGTTCACCATAGAGCATAGTCAGCCAGAAACCTGTGGTATTATCACCCTTGGTCTGAGCTCAGATTTTTAATTTTTTACTTATATAAATAAATAATCTATTGTACCTATTCCATTTGTTAAATTCTGTAAAACAACAATCAAATATAAAGTAAGTATATACAATTATCTAATAGGCAGAATATACGAATTTATATTGTACCTCCATAACAGTTTTGTACCATATTCTTTCAAATTATTATTGTTATAAGGAATTTATTTGTATCCTAAAAAAATACAAGAAAATATGACGACACTTAACACACAGTAGGTACAAGCAAACACACACACCGCACAATTTAATCCAATTTCCAAATTCCGTCTGCAAAAACTAACCTAGGAGTTCAGGTTGTATTTGCTGGTGATTTTTTGTTTAGCAATAAGCAAAATCTAAAACTAAATTTACAATTTTTATTTGTAACATTTATGTTAATCTTAATTGTCATATATTAGGTCCTTACATATGAAATTGGCGTTTTGTATGGGAGGAACAAAAAGTCGAATATTTTTAAATATAATATATTTAATTAATCAAAGTATGAACCATTGTTTTCTATGCACTTTTGCCATCTCATAGGTAGTTCATTGATCCCTTTACTAAAAAAACCAGTCGGACGGGAATCAATAAAATCTGTGAAGGCGATTTGGACTGCCCCATCAGAGTTAAATTTTTTCCCTTGCTAGAAGTTGTCCAAATTTCGAAAAAAATGGTAATCTGTTGGAGCAAGGTCCGAGGAGTACGGAGGATGTCTTAGACATTCCAATTGAAGCTCTTCTAATTTGGTAGCCGTCTGTTGTGCAGTGTGTGGTCTAGCGTTGTCGTGAAGTAGCAGTGGCGTGGAGCGATTGACCAGCCTAGGTTGTTTAGCCGCTAGCTTTTCCATCATGGTTTGCAATTGCTGACAATAGACATCAGCCGTAATAGTCAGGCCAGATTTGAGAAAACTGCAATGAACAATACCGGCACTAGTCCACCAAACGCTTACAAGTAACTTTTTTGGGGTTAATTTTCGCTTGGGGTCAGATTGGTTGGCTGGCCAGGTTCCAACCATTGAGCTGAGCGCTTCCGATTATCGTAAAGAATCCATTTTTCATCACAGGTAATGATTCGGTTTAAAATACCTTCATTATTGTGCCGGTTCAGTAATGTAACGCAGCAGTCGACGCGCGTTTGCCGGTTTGCTTCAGTCAATTCGTGAGGTACCCATCTTTCAAGCTTTTTAATCTTCCCAATTTGCTTCAAGTGAATTAAAACAGTTTTATCACTAACACCGCAGCCTGCAGCTAACTCGGACGTGGTTTGCGATGGATCCGCTTCCACAATAGCCTTCAATACTTCATTATCAACTTGGGTCTCAGGCCGTCCACGGGACTTGTTCTGCAGGTCGGAATTTCCAGAACGAAAACGTTGGAACCAAAAACGAACTGTGTTTTCATTTGCAACATGACCGCCATACACATCATTCACCCTTCGAGTCGTTTCCGCAGCACTATGAATGACGGTCATCGAAGCACAAATACATGAGTAAATAGCTGTACAAATTTGAATTTGGAATTCCTTACCAAAGAGGAGAACATCGTGATTAAAGTGGCCAGTACGAAAAACGCCAATTTCATATGTAAGGACCTAATATTTAGAATATTAGCTTGTAACATATACTGTTGATACAGCATTATATGTGGGGAACTTTAATAAATAAATAACAGTAAAAACTAAACTTTTACTTTACACGATGTTTGTAAGGAGCTGCAACCATTACACCATGTTCCACTTACATTCTCGTGGGAACAACACACGAAATAATATGCTTTAATGGAGTATTAGGAATATCCAAAGCGCAAAATCACCTGCATCATGAGCACACTCCACATACACAGGGTGTGTTTTTCTCTTTCACTTTCAGACCATCACACAGCACAGCCGAATTAGGTGTTACTTAGTTAATTGTATTGAGCAGTGTTGGCCTAGTGGCATCAGCGTGAGACTCTCATCTCTGAGTCTTAGGTCGTAGGTTCGATCCCCGGCTGTGCACCAATGGACTTTCTTTCTATGTGCGCATTTAACATTCGCTCGAACGGTAAATGAAAACATCGTGAGGAAACCGACATGTTTTAGACCCAAAAAGTCGACGGCGTTTGTCAGGCGCTGGAGGCTGATCACCCACTTGCCTATTAGATTTAAAAATGACCATGAAACAGATTCAGAAATCTGAGGCCCAGGCCTAAAGAGGTTGTAGCGCCACTGTTTTTTTTTTAGTTAAATTAAAAAGTATTGTATAATTTTTTTCCTTTAATAAGAAATATTAGAACCTTTTCGTAAATATTACATTCTCAATCTTTATATATTTAGTGTAATTGTTTTTTGTTCTATATAATTTATATTAGGATAACGAAATAATAAATAAATAAATAAAGTAAATTAATAATGTTTATTAAAAATTACGACACCATTATCATGATCTCACCATAGAGGAAAGGAAGAGCATGAAGATGTCTTTTAAACCATAGAGGAAACAGATTTATAAAACATTGGACTTTGTGTAATGTAATGTGTGTTTGTGTGTACTATAATTTATAAACAAACACTAGAAAGAGTACTTCAGCTGGCATTTCCTCGCTGTATTGCGATACTCATTCGTTGAGCGAGGAAAGCACCAGCTCTGGGGTCACCAGTACTATCTACCAGGCGCCAACTTAAATCTGTAATTAGCACCTGTACAGTTGAACCCCACGGCCCAAGAGTCTCTACTCCAAAGGGAACACTCAAATTGGAGAAAAGATTCTTATATTTGAGCCATTATTATTACCTATGTATGTTAAGATAATTCTAAATACTGTATAGTAATGTGTCGGAAATAAATTCTTAGATTCATTATACACTAAACAGTTTTTAGTGAATTAAGTATTTTTAAAACTTATTTACATGTAAAATCTCGTAACATCGGATCGGGCAACGCGATAAACATATGATAAGCCTATAAAACACATATGCTTGGCACATTTGTCTGTTTATGTTATGAAGCTTGTGTCAAAACAAAAATTCGATTGACTGTTTTTGTTAAAACGTCACTATCAGACATGGTTTAAGATCGAGGAGGTACCCCAGGATTGGGTTCCGATATACCCAATCAAGAACGGTGACAAATAAATTCCGCATCCACCGTATTCTTCAAATTTGGTCCTCAGCGACTTATTCCTGTTCTCAGATTAAGGATTGCACAGGTGCTAATTAAAGATTTAAGTTGGCGCCTAGTGGTAGGTACTGGTGACCCCAGAGCTGGTGTTTTCCTTAACGAATAAGTATCGCAATACAGAGAGGAAATACCAGCATTAAAGCTACAGTACTGGGACCACTATTATTACTAAGTATGTAAGTATTTAATTGTTATATTATTTTGTGTTAAACATGTTGAAGATTGTACGCACAACGGACCAACCACGAGTCTAATGCGGAGAAAGGTCCTTTCCCTAAACATGTTGAAGATTGGCTGATGCTGAAGAGTTTTTTGCTCTTAAGGAGGTCTTAGATCAGAAATATGTATAGGTAAACAGAAGTGATCTCTCGTAGATATTTTATAATAATAGATATAAAGATCCTTTTAGGTTTAATACCAATGGATTACTTAAACATTCTCATAGGGACGGATCTCTCTATTCAGGCGGTAGCTCATGAGCGTCTTGGTCAGCAAGGAAACATCTGGAGGGGACTATTTGCACCGGATTATGTCCAGCACCTCTCTCTTTGGTTACCTTGACTACTTAACTATTAAATAGGAATTAGGCGAAATAGAGAGCCCAGGGGTGACCTCTGACCGGCATTAATGTTTAATTTTAGTAAGGATACATTAAAGAAACAAATTTAGCCCGAGGTCTAGACCTCTTAAGCGTTGTAACGCCATTTCATTATTATAATATAATATTTAAAATTGTCTGAACTGTCAAAGAGAGACAAAAAAACATCAAAGTATTGAATGCCAAAGCCTATAAAGCGTTGTTATTTATAATATTCTGGTAAAGAAATTGATAATAAATAATTTATATTCCTATTAATAAAAAGCGTCAATTACTATAAAATATAAATATATATCAAAAGCAAAAATCATATCTGCATACTATTAATTAAATGTTGAACATAATTTTATTGGTTGAAATCCTTACCTATAATATTTATTATTTTATCACAAACAATCACGATATAGAAATATCACATCACTTTTTAATATAACGCTCGGTTAGTCACTTTTCACACAGAATTAAAAAATTATTTCTTTTTCTTTACCATATAAAACGATTGCACTAACACTGGCAGCTAATAAAAAAAACGTCACGCAATGACAGGATAATACGCGGGAAACGACAAAAGAGGTCGGCCTCTAAACAAATACTAGAGATGAATTTGTGTGTTCATATTCTGATTGGTTACACGAATGGGCGGAGTTTCTTTCATTTTATCGTCGTTTTATAACGTCCTAAGCGTCCATATATTTTTAGACGTTCCACTTGAACTTTTTTAAAGTCTACTTGAGACTATAGACAAATAAATGTTATCTACTGTCTAGTTACAAGTAGCTTATCTGCATAGATAAGAACTTTTTTGCTAAAACGTTTTTAGCGGCAGGTAAAAGTTTTAAATTAGAACAAAATGTGTTGATGTATTTTTAACGTGCGCGTGTGTTTTTTTAACTTAAATGTGATACAATGCAATTTTTGTATTAAAAAACGCGCTTAATATATAATCATAAAAATGAAATTAATCTAATTTAACTAAAATCTAATTTTCATAAATTCGATTTTTAAAATAAACACATCTGATTGGTCTACATACTGGCCAATCACATCGCGTGTCCGATTGGGCGGAAGCAGGACGTGTATCGCACAAACAAAATATACTTTCTTGATAGCTACTTAATCTAAGTGTCTGGTAACATCAATTTGCTTTATTTGTAAATTATTTTTACACAACTGACTCAGTGGTTAGGCGTCTGGGAATCATAGCTTCAAAAATTTACAATACCGTACGTAAAATCCTATAGGAAATGTTTGACGGAGTCGAACTTGTGCTTTTATTCTGTTTGTGGTAGCGCCCTCGTAGTTACCATTACCCCAAGGTAAAATACAAATAAAACTGACGTTTGGACACAATCCCACCTGATGTACAGTAAGATGCGGCCTATTGGAGGGCACGCCTGTCCAGGAGAAACCTTGAATTCTAGAGATGTTGTTGTTGACAACTGTTTTAAAGGACACGAAACTTACCTATATGTTTTTAAATAAGTATATAAAGATATACCAGGTGACCCGGCAAACGTCGTTTTTCCATGTATATTATTTCTAGGAAACATTTTTTTAGTTCAATAAAAATAACATATCTACAATAATAAAAAATAGGGCTCGATCGTAGAGGGGTGATAAGTAGGGGTTGTATGTATTTTTGTATGCTGTATCATAAAAAAATAAAAATTTGGGGGACACCCCTTATCACTTAGGGGTTTGAAAGATTAGATACTATGCCTAAAAATGTCATAAAAATTCTTCCCTAGTGAAATGTAATGTAAATGGTGTGCCTGTAGGTACGTGCTAGTCTAGTGGCTTCAGTGTGCGAGTCCCATGACCCATCCCTGAGGTCATTCGAACCCCGGCTGTGCACCAATAGACTTTCTATGTGGGCATTTAACACTTGTTTGTTTTGTTTTATAGACACATTGGTTTTTATTAATTATGGGGTTTCTGTTGATGCAATCTATTTAACAATATGGATACGCCTGTACATTTGAACAGTTAATTGGTTATCCGAAATATTAAGAAGCATCAGATCGCAACTGGAAGATTATTGCAATATAATTGTAAAATACGCCATTCACTGATGTATACTCTAGAGGTATTAAAAAAATCATACCCCAGTAATTTTATTTTAGCAGAAAAAAAAGCAGTTAACAAAGACAACTCTCGAGTTAAATATTGAAATCAAGAACAACGCCATCTAGTGTTGTGGTAACAAGCGTTAGCACTTACAAATTGTAATATCGTATTTGAAGAACCTAGTTTAAGACGGTCAATAGATGGCGTGAATCATAATTTTAATTGAATCTGTGAAAACTGTTATTTTATTGTCGATATTTTATTTAGAAAAACCATCTAACGCTTTAGATATACAGTAATTACCCCTTTATTATATATTTTTTATTTTTGTAGTGCTAAATTTATAACGATTTGTCAATTACAAAATTTGCGTACTTTTGCACCCGTTTCAATTGTGTTTTTATAAAATTAAACTAAATAACTTTATTCAATTTGTTTCTAGTTTTTGAATTGTTCAAAAAAATATTGTTTTACGAAAATACTCTTACAACGCAATTTCCTATAATTACTTGGGAGGATTGCTGTACTTGCTAATGTATTCAACTTTGATCAGTACAAAGTAATAAGTCATGGTACAAAATGGTACAACCGCAGTTGTTTTTTATATGATGTTACATTCGAATACCAAGATGTGAATATATATATATATATATTTTATATGGGTATATGGTATGTTAAAATAAAAGTCCATAGATAAATTATAAAATTATTATTTCATTATTAAAATCTTCATTTGTGTAAAACATAATATCCACCAATGTATAAAATGGTGTATGATTCATCGGGTACAGTAGTACATAACATACATACATATCTGAAACAAAGGAGAAGCGTGTTTAGTATAAAATTATTAGAATCTGTTGACAACTAAAGGAAATATAGCTTGGTCACAAGGAAATTTTAGGCATAGATATTATTATTATAGAAATTTTTAGGGATGCTGCCCTGTAAAATAATGTCGAGAAAATTGCATAAAATTAAATGAAACTATCTCTGAAATGTTGCAAAGTAAGATTTATGCATTTCACTTCGGTTCAACAACATTAATATACATATTTTAAAATTGTTATACTAAACATTAATTAACAAATAATACAAGCAAACATTTTTTGCATGTGCACCTTTACTGAAACTTGTAAGATTAGAAAATATAAGGATTTCAGAACGACTGAAAATGTACTCGTAATACCTCCATAATATTAAGCACTTATACTCTGATTTTAAATTCCATTGAATTCTGACAATTCATAAATGTTGCTACTAGAAAAGGTCTCCACCGAAAAAGAGACAAATTTGACCCATTTTAGCTACGTATATTTTATGTTTTACCTACAAGAGGGTAAATCTTAACATTTACTTACTCAAGTGACCTAATACAAAAATAACACATATCTCAATATCACGAACAATATATGGAATTAACTTTAATTACTTTATTTTGTTCTTTAGCTGACATCACTGCCTACCAATTCCAGGTTTGGTAAACATTTAAAAAAAATGTTATCTTTACTTGTGCGTTTTTTTACTGTTTGTGATGAAAAGGGACCTAATTATCAGTCACCGTAAAACCACTTTAATGTTGAGCAACGCACTTAATAAAATGGATACATTCACTTGCAAATAAAATGTTTGTATAGAGTCAGATGTTGACTCGTATTGAAATTGAAAAATATACCCGGCCAAAAAGGTTTGTAATCTCTGACATGTCAAAAAATGATAGCTGTCAGAAAGAAACGGTAATTAAAAATCATTAGAGTATAAGTCAAGAGACTACACCCTATTTCTTAAGAACTTTGTAACTATCTAAAATAGAAAATTCTCAACTCACTCATTCAATAGCAGACGTTTCCAAACTAACATAGCTGGCCCCCATATTCTCCTTGTGCCGTGGAGAGGCCACATGACGCTTAGCATTCTCTCCTTCATCAATATCACTAGCACAGACACCACATTTTAAGATTCCAAACACGTTATACACATATTTATTACGGGACAACATATTGATATTATGCTTTAATTCCAAATAAAATCTAAACACATTTTCCGAATTTAATTTCTGCTTGAAGTGCTCAGCGTACACCAGATGGTTAAGTAGTGAACGGATAGAATTTGAATTACTTCCACAAACAGTGCAGACAAACTGGGTTCCTTCGGTATGCAATATGTAGTTACCATTCATGTAAACACTAATTATATCACCTTTGTTTGATTTGGCTCTGTTCTCGGCAATGGCTGTTTGGTGATTTATGTCAGATAGTATATGTTTCACAGCATCAGATGTATCAGGGAATGATTGATCACAGATTGCACACTTGTTGTTGTGTATCTCGTTGGCTTCCAGAAGTTTTAAGTCTTCCTCTGGGTATAAAGCAGAGCGAATGAGCTTCGAAATTGTCTCAATATGCATAGAGCTATCAAAGTGTTCAACGATGGCCGAGAATGATGGTAAAGCAACATAGACAGGACAAATGGTGCAGACAAAGAAATTTCCAAAACTTGCATAGTATTCTGCAGGCCTGCAGTGATTTTTGTAAAGCATAGCTAGTTTGTGGGGTGCTGCATTTCTCAAATGTTTCTTTTGTCGTATATGATTAAACAGCACCTGCCGAGGACCTTTAAGTACCATTTCACAACATGAACAGTAGTTGGAGACCTTTCCCGATGGCTTGATAAAGTTTTCTATAACCACATGGTCTCGATTATGTAATGGTTTGCCAACACTGGCAAGGAATTTTGCCCAATCAAGACTTTTTGGACCCCACTCATCCTGCCCTGCCTCAGAATTGATTTTCCTCCTGTATATTTTATCAGAAAGTCTCCCAAGATGATTCTCATCTAAAATGTGTAAAACAACTTCATTAGAATCAATTGAAGTCTTGCAAAGGCCGCAATAGAATCCATTTCTATCTTGGTGTACGCTATGTTCATTCAAGAATTTTCTATTTATCTCCTTCATATTTTCAACGGTTGGTTCTTGCACACAAAACGGTATGTGTTTGTCACCTTGTAGAATGCATGTCAAGTTGTGAATATGGGTGTCGCTAAATATATGATTTAAAACACTGTCATACCTAAACCTTAAGGTATAATACTCGCAAGCCATACAAAAAAATGCAAGTTTCCCTGTACGGTCGTCAACTAAAGTAAGTAATTTGTGATTGTCAAGCAATTTCACTATAAGATTCTCTATAGGCCCGTAGTAACGGTACTTCTTAGTAAGGTTCTTAAATGTTTTTTCAGGCACTTCGGTGTCATCGTTTTCAAACGATTTATTCGCATCGGACGCGAAGTTTTGGTTAACATTATCCTTGATACTCATAATTATAGGCGCAACGGAACTAGTCTGTCCGGAGAAGTCAGTCATATTTATCTCCTGACACAACTTGTCATAGACACCTTGGTAAAATTTCACAGCAGCATCAATACTAGCTTCAGAATTGTCAGGAAGAAGTCTGACCAAGGACGCTTCAAGCTTTCCTGAGAACATTTTATCCAACCTTTCAGTAGGTTTAACTAGTTTCATTAAACTTTCGATGTTATGCGTTGGGGTTTCTCCGCACTCAAGAGCAGACAATCGCCTAGACATATTTGGTAGGATTACTGGCTCAGCGACATCAATACTCTCTCTTTTGAGTTTAGGCTGATGTACTTCCAAGTTAAAGTGGCGTTGGAGCGACTCCATTAATGGTTCTTCATCATTAACTTCAATTTCAATGTTACAGTCAGCACAAATATGGACTGGCCTGGCATTTTCAACGCTTAATTCAGCTTTCAATAATTCAGGAACTTCGCTGACCGGTAAGCTGTTGAATCTCTGCCGCTGTAGACTGCTCTTCTTCTCCGTAGTGAAGATATACTCAACTTCAACGCCTTCACGAGATGTTAAGTATATCTTTCTGTGAGTGTCATCGAGATTTTTCAGATAACGCAAGATAATTTTATTTTCCTGCGTCTTAGGATCATGGATGACGTTACGGAAATGATTCGCCAGTCGCTTCACATCGTCGACTTTTCTAAATGAAAGTACCGTCAATTCGGATACCCCTCTTCTGATTTCTTCTATATCAGTCATGATTTATATTGCCAAAACCCTATGGAAATGGAAGAAAAGACGTATCTTGGATGGCCAAGATTTGAGTCAGATGGTGTGCCCGTACGGATGGATGTTGCGCTGTGCCGAGAAAGGTTGTTGTAATTTTTGACTGATTAGAGCTATCACCGCATATCAAGATCTGGAAAGAAAAGATTGAATTTAGTATAAAATCAGTTAAAGAACACCTGCCAACCCAAGAGACACTCGCTCGCTTTTTGTTTTTATAAAAATAAATACCTTATTATTAAAGAAATGGGTCTTTTTTTATGAAAAAAGATTTAGTTTTAATTTGTCGTACAAAACAATCATGTAAATACTTTATTAAGTAAACAAATTATCACTCTATTGCCATTGGAGGTGCCAAAAACTTACAGACACAGGCACAGCTTATAACAACTCTTAGCTACACTCAAATACATACACACACCCATTCTCACATACTTGATGCTCAAGACTAGTGTTTGATTAGTTTAATACTAAACCTACCTTTTTTCAAAAAACCTGTTTAGACATGTACCATGTACCACTGACTAATTGTTATGTAGTTACTTACTAGCGGTATATGAATTTTGTCAACGATTTCATTATTATTTTTAAAATAAAAAAAAATATTTAAATTATTAAATATATATAATATATAATAACATATGTATTGCTATTGTATGTATTCACGGCAAACTAATGTTTTAATACAAAAATGATCAATAACAAGTAAAGGTTACCATATCGATATCATAATAGTTATCTTCAAATTAATAGGCAAACACTTTAAGCATATTCCTGTTCAAAATATTGTCATTTCGTAAATGAAATCTCGTCAGAACAGTTTTATGCTCTTAATAGTATTTTTTAATATTTCGTGTAGGTAGATATCTTTATTTAATAAGGTAGTGAGTAGTCTTTGTTAGGTTTAGTTTCTACTGTAATTTTCCAAGCACATACATGATAATATGTTAATAAAAGTAATCATAAAATACTTTAGTGTTCAACTAAATCAGTTTTAACTACTTTTAATTATATCTGACTATTTATTTAACAAAAATTAATTTAATCAATGTGTTGTCATTCAGATTAGTTGAAGTTAAATATATCATTTTATGAAAGAAATACAAAACAAATATTAAATTCACAACTTTACACAAAAATAACTAATTGTCATAAATATTTGATACCATAATATTCAATACTATAATATTCTATGATAGTAATTTATCTTAATATATATATTTCTTGTGTGCGTGTGTATGTGACTGAACTCCTCCTAAACGACTGGACCGATTTTGATGAAATTTTTTGTGTGTGTTCAAGGGGATCAATGGTTTAGATTCACAAATCAGCCCGGCAGATGGCACTGCAGTCGGTACTTTCATACTTTGCTTAATATCCTAATCGCTTTAAATATCATGCAGGACAACGTCTGTGGGGTCCACTAGTTATTATATAATATTCTACATTTTTAAAATCTAAAATATAGTTTACCATATATTGTTGATTCAAAACCTTTATTTAAATACATTCTCAAATTTGAGGGGAGAGTACAACAAATAAAAGATCATGAAAATCAGTTCAGCAATTCTCGAGTTAAAAGTGTACGATTAAACTTACTTTACGATAATTATACCTTTTTTCCAACAGCAATAAAGTGGAATTGTAAAAACCTTCTTTATAAAGTATACCTTACTAAAGACAGCTACTAATAAATAAACATACATTCTAGTATAGATCATTTGTATTGAAATAAATCTATTATTTATAATATTTATAGAGTACTAGAATTACTGTATTAGTATTTTTTAAAGTAAAGTACCTAATATCAAAATAAAGATTATTGTTATACAGAATGGATAATAAATCACTAGTTGTTATATTGTGCTATACAGCATATGTAAGTATTCCAAACCAACCTACATTCTAACAAACATTACAATATCAAAACTATTTTCCCCATTTCCAGTAATGTACTAACAACAATCTGTTCACAAGAAAAAACTCAGTCTCACTTATCAATTACATTATCTTAATAAGGGGGTAAGTGAAAGAAAGTTTTCAACTTCAATGAAGTCCTGACGTGGGAAGGATAATTAATTTTGTAGAATTAATTTCTGCTATCAATGAAATAGAATTAAAACAATCTTAATTTGAATAAATGTTCGTTATAAGAATATTTAAGTTTCTTCTACACAAATATAGCTCCTTTATAGTAATAGTTTTAGATTTTTCCAGTATTTACATATTACATCTGAGATGTCACTAATATAAGAAATAGATAAACAATACGTCACAAATGCGCAATCTTGTTTGGTACCATAATATCACCCCTAAACCTATATTATTAAGTTCGAGATATTGAATTTATGATAATTAAGTATACAACCGCATAATATATGGCGAGATTTTAAACAGGAGTCGTAATAAAAGAAAATATAAGAAATGTACGTTGAGGTTAGAATGATATTGCATTTACCTGAAAAGTGGACAAAGACTTTCTTTTTAATATTAATACGAATTACAGAATTAAAGGAACTAAATATTACCTGAAACTCTTGATTTTGTGCATGGCAGCAAGAACCGCCTATAAAAATTGTACGGGCATTTGGTGACAGCTTTGTGGTGACATGATAAAAAATTTCGATTCACGATTTGATAGGTCCATCGGTAATAGATTTTTATTTCATAGACTAGATCTAGAAGAGGCAATAAAGTTCATAGAATATAATTCTAGACTATTAATAATTTAATATATTATGTACTATTAATAAAAAACAATTTTAAATAAAATTAAGAAGAGTGGACTTTTGGCTAGATATTCGTATAGATTTTACGCTTAAGTTGATATTCTATTTTTTTTCTATATATATTATATATTTCTAGTCTGTGGTTTAAGCGTACGAAGTAAATATCTGTAAACGGTGGTCAGAAGTCAGAACCAGGAAAAAATATTTAAATCATAGGATTTAAATAATATTGTAAGATCACTTAGCACATAACCAATTCTATAATTAGTCAATATTTTGCCATTTTTTTTTACTTTTACCATTATCCTATCTACCTTGTTTTTAAGACAAACTCAACTATGGAGGAATTAGATAATGAGAAAAGTGAAGTAGAGTTTGAGGATTCAGGTGATAACAAATCATCTATGGAAATATCTTATTTAGACTATAATGAATTGCAATATACAACTGAAGCTGATACAGTGTGTGATATGTGTTCTGCTGAATTTCTAGATGCCTCTGATTTGCAGACTCATTTGAGAGAAGTTCATTTCAAAGGTGAGCAGTCAAAATGTTATTGTACCTTCTGTTTGAAAATCTTCTCAGACGTTGAAGATTTCATGCTGCACATTCGTAACGAACATTTACTGCATTTAAAGTGGTGTGTACACTGCTTCCGACTCTTTCCTAATCTTGAAACAAAAATGGCCCATGAAAAAAAACACAAGTATCGCCCAAAGCATTCTATATTCTGTTCTCAATGCAATAAGTGTTTTGCTTATGATTTCGATATATCTCAACATGAATACGAAGAACATGAAAACAGTGAGGGTGTTATGATTAATCATGGATTTTCTCTTTTATCTTCTCTGCTAAATATGAATGTCAAGTCATTTTTTGGAACACTACCTAAAAATTATATTTGTATTTGTAAGACTCCATGCCAAAGCATGCACAGCTATATTGACCACCTTAAGAGGAGTTCATGTAAATCATATACATGTGACTTATGCTGTAAAGTGTACTTCAAAAAAACACGCCTTGTCAAACATGTAAATACGCATACATTGAAAAAGAAGAATCATTCATTTTGTTTAAAATGCAATAAACATTTTACCTTTAGAGCTTTAAGAGAGCATAAAAAAACTTGTTTCTTGATTAAATGTGTGGACTGCAGTCTAGATTTTGACACTGTTCAAGAATTAGCTAATCACAAGAATCAAGCCCACAAGGAGACTGTAACTTTAGCACGCTGTAAATTATGTGAAAGGCAATTTGTTGGTGATGTTACACTTACAAATCATGTTAGAAAAGTTCATCAACACAATTTACACCTCTATAAATATCTGTGTGTTCATTGTGACCGTGTTTTTAACCATCCTAAGCTTTTATTTGGTCATTTCTTCTCAAGGCATAAAGAATTATCACCCTACACATGTAAAATTTGTAACACTCAGTTTCGAATTCGTAAAAAATTTACTTTACATGTACGAACAGAGCACAAAAATGTGGGATTCGTAGAATTTGATGAGAAGTTCAATGTGTATTTTGTTGAGAAAAAGTCTGAGAACCCATTTATTCCTCAAAGCATTTATTATGAAAATTTGAAAGATGACACAAGTGAACAAATTGATGCCGGAGTTAAGAAGAAGTCCTTAAACAGTGGAGCTAGACGGAAAATAATTACGTTACAAGAAATACAGTCAAATTCTTCAGATTCCGATGCTCCATTATTAAAAATATGCAAGAAGAAAAAATCTTTAAAAAGGCGGAAGAAAAACAAGTTTATGTGTAAAGTGTGTAACAAGAATTGTTTCACATTGCAAAATTTTAGGCATCATATGAATTTGCATGTGAAAATACAACCAATACATTGTATAAAATGTGATCAATCATTTAAATCTGAAAAGGCTCTTAAAAGACATTTAAAAGAATATCATAAAAACTCAAAGTTGATAGAGACATTACAAAAAATTAAAGATAGAAAAAAAACAATTGTTGCCTCAGAAAATCCGATTCAACCAATTCATGATTTCATGATAACCCTGAATAAAGTTGATCCTGCACAATCACCACCGGCAAAATTACATATAGTTAAATCTAGCAAAAACTTGTCTGTTCAAAACTTCTTTGAAACCTTTAAACCTGATCAGACCGAGAAGGTAAGAATTGAAAGTTCAGTGACAATGAAGCTGACTACAGAAAGAAAAAAAATGAATATTGTTCTTAGAAAATGTAACTTTGCACCTCTTACATTTGAAGGACTTAAATTGCCTCAAAAATTTGTTGGTACTGCTGAGGAACCACCAACTGTTACTATTAAAATTGTAGAAGGTGAAACAGGACATGCAAATCTGAACTATGGAGAGCGAGTTTATAAGCAAGCAGATGTCTTGACTCTGGAAGCAGACCATGCTTATTGTGAAGAATACATTTATGATGATAATCAATCCAATGAGGATTTTGTTGGTGAAGAGAAAACTAATATTCCAGAAGTAGCAGAAGAAATAATGTTATCTACTGAAGAATTTCAGCCGTTGCAACAGAAATTTACCATCCCAGATATGCCAGAAGCAATCAAATCATTTAGAATAGGAACATTACAAGCGGAAGCACCCTTCTACAAGATTATCAAACTAGAAGATATTGTTCAAACAGAACAAAAGCAAAACACTCCAGAGAAAAAAGTTGTAAAATTATCAGATGGAGTACAATTGGTAACCGTGAATCCATTAGCACATCTCATAAAGGAGGGAGACATACATAAAAAGAAACCTAATAAAAATTACTACAAACCTGTAGAAAGGGATATAAAAGAAGCAATAAAAAAAGCTATGGCGGTAAGAACTGTAAATAAACCCAGGAAAAAGGTTAAGTCAAAAGCAAGTGCAAAAGTTAATATACTAAAAAAAGATACTCGTAAAGTAACTTGAAAAAATATTCAAAATCAAACTGTACTTTGCTTGCAAGTTTTCAATTTTGATATTTTTTGCATATCTATAGTTGTTATATGATTGTGTATCTGTAGTTATTATATGTATTGTAAATAGAAAAATGTATTTTATTCATGTATAATCTAAATTTGTTAATAAATTGTATATTGTTTAAAATTTGTTGCTATGCAGTAGACAAAAGAATAGACAAAATCAAACATTGTAGTCAAGTTGGAATATAATTTTTCCAACAGATATAGTAGAATCAAAAAACCCAAAATAATGT
Organism: Pieris macdunnoughi; assembly: GCA_905332375.1. Lineage (NCBI taxonomy): Eukaryota > Metazoa > Arthropoda > Insecta > Lepidoptera > Pieridae > Pieris > Pieris macdunnoughi. The sequence continues at coordinate 1,164,452 of CAJOBZ010000047.1, forward strand.
TTTTTTCATTTTTGACTTCCTTGAGTGATAACTGTATCTTTTCAAAATGTTATTTAAAGGATTAAGTTATTTTGTGCACAATATTAGTAATACTTGTTTTGCTAATTTTAATTTCCTGAAATAGATAGGAACAACCATGAATATAGTTTTAGTTTAGATTGTATTTCTAACAAGTTTAAAAACATAAATTCTATTACTATTATAATATTTCTGTTTCACTGAGATTTCATTTGTATATGTTATGTATCCTTGTAATAATAGCATTACCTTGTTTTATTTTTCCTGAAAGAAACAATAGATTTTGCTTTGTTTCCCGGGGTAAGAAGATAAATGCACAATAATCAACTACCATTACCAATGTTAAAGCAATGATTATTAATTCTTCTAGCTATTATGTTTTGCTAGAAGATAATCTTATGATGAGAAAAGTAAAAACTCAAATATTCCGAAAATATTTATTACAAATCAAAAATTATTCTTAACATAACAAACTCTTATTAGAAAACTTGCATATTACAATATAAAAATCAATTCCTACTTAATACAATTTTTTAATTAAAAAAATTGGGTGGAAATGTCAATTTTCATTAGACAAAACAGTGGAAGGTGCAGAAATGTGTCTGCCCTGATACAGGGCAAAGTAATTATACCTTATAGATATAAAACAGACACATACTTCTGCATATATTTATTCCCTAAGACTTGAATTCCATTTGGAGCTTTAAGCTCTGTACAATTGTCACAAGTTTAATATTTCAAGGCTGCAAAATCTACATACATTGAAAAAATTTAAAGATTTTATAATAACCATGCCCCAACCAAATTCCTTCGAATCTGAAAAAGTGTTAGAATGAAATCCTCCGATGCACTGTAGTTGACACTGATAAAACAGTCTCCATATATTTGATGAAGAAGTACCAATGTTGCATTTTGACTATTTAATTTATATAGAAATTAATTAAGAGAAATATCGAGTTAAAAAGAATTGTTCGAGAGCTGTCTAGTTTTATAAAAATGTGTATTTTTCAAGAGATTTAATTTATAAACATTTCATTTAAATTATCCAATTTAATTTGACAAAATATGCATTAAACTTTTACTAATACCAAATCGTTTTAAATCCTACATTAGTTCTACAGCCTTTGTAAACATACTATAAACCTCGATTAGTTAAATAATGTTTTTCTAAGTGATAAGGAAAAAACATTGAACTTCAATCTTACATGATATATGTACAATTATTTCTATTTTATTATTAAAACCTATTACAATTTACATTAATGCGTTTAAAGGAACGATTTAATCAATATTACGCATCGTTATTGACAATTAAAACGAATCGTTGTTCTAACGATTGTTTATCAGAAGTAATAAAATTCATTTGAACGCATTTTTACAATGATTATTTCCTACTAAATGTTAGGAAAAATTTAACATAAAAAAATTATGACAAAATTTTAATCACACAGCGATTTTTTTACATGCAATTTTTTTACTGGTAATTTTCTTTTTTTAGCTACGTACAGCTGTTCTATGAGAAGAGAGGGGGGAGCTCTGAGTTGATTCCAAGCAGAATTCCGAAGCTTGGTCCGATAGATCCGACGTAATCTGTAACAAAATACAATGGATTTTATTTATTTATTTCGTATTCCTACAGCTAACATAAATTATCTATAATAACAAACAGTTACACTGAAAATATAACCAGAGATGGAATACTTAATACATACATCTACAAAAAGGTTCAATTATTTACAAAAGGAAACAAACTAAAAAAAATGTGAGCCGTCGCGGGACGCCTGGCAGATGTGAAACATCGACATTATTTCGTAAAAGTAATATGAAAAGCAGAAAAGAACAGATTGTGATAGGAACTAAATATGTCGTAATGATAAAATATTACGATTATTTTTCCAGATAACGATGACTATTTATTGAATAAACATTTATTTTCATTAAATACAAAAATTTACGAATTTATTTCAAATCGTGACTACTTAAATCGTTTAATCAGTGACTGAAATATACACACTGTACACACTACTGCATATAGACTGTATATGTATACCATCATATAGCGTGGCGTCGCCACGGCATGCGTCACCACGCCAGAAATCGGTTTTACGTGCGGCTATAGATGTTTCACATCAATAAAAATTATTTAATACATTTAACTAAGTGGTATCAAATTTGGCTGTGTTGTGTGATGGTGTAAAAGTGAGGGTTAGTACGTGAAGGTGGGGTATTTTAGCATTTAAAATTTGCTTCAAAATATAATATTTTTAAAAGGCCAAGGAGCGACTTAAATTTATATAACGTCGACGCATTTGCAACCGAGTCGTCGGGCAATAAATGTCACTGACAGTAGGAATGTGCACGCAATGCAACCCGTAATCGATTAACTATCTGCGCACGCGCTCTGACTCCTGATTGGTTCTTACGAGTAAGGGTTGTTGTTTTTCTATAAACAACAATTTCAAACTTAAAATATCTTTATAAACAAGTATACTTATGAACGTCAAAAAAAAAAGTTAAATTAATTGTAAATTTACATTTACTACCAGTTCGCAAGTCAAGGGCGTAGAGCGGGCAAGAAGAACTGGCAAGAATCTTTCCGACACTCTTTTTAATCGCTAAGTTTTGAGTTATACAAAATGTTTGAACTGAAGCTTGGGAGTGAATCTTTGTCTTGTAAATGGCAATACCTTATAGTGCGCATGCGCAGCGCAATCTGGCGGCAAGTCCAAGTCCTGTAGCAGGGCAGCGAGATGCGCGGAAACGTGTCCCCCGGCCAGGGCCAGTTGCACCAACCTCGCACCCATTTCTGCTCGAGCGGCCAACGCACGGGGTGATCTATTTATATTAAAAAGTTTATTTATTAACACTTTGTTGCATTATATTTGGTATATCTTCAGATAACATAAATTAAAGAGGCAATGGCGGCATTACCGCTAACAAGCGATCTCTGCCAGGCAACCGTAGTAAGGAAAAAGATATACTAATAACTCAAAAAATAAAATGACAGGTAACATTTAAGACACAATTATAAAACCAAAAAAAATTGTGCGTGTACTAGGTGTACACACGTAAGAAGTAGAAACTTCTTTATCATCTTATTTTTCGAAAAATGATCTACTATATGCAACTTTACAGAAATTCGTTAAATTAGATAAAGTTTAACAAAAGGCTTTTATTATCATAGACATGAATACAAATATTTCATTTTACCTTATTACTACGAAGATTATAGAATTTCATTAATTGTAATAGAATTATTACTATCATTGAAAAACGTGACGATTTGTTACAAAATTTCTCCCATACGTCGATAAAGAAGTTTCGTTCCATCGCCGATAAAGAAGTTTGACTTCAAAAAGCAACATGGCGCTTAACCGAAAAATGTGACGCGTAACGAAAAAATGTTACACTAAATTTTTTTCCAACCTCGATGAAGAAGTTTCACTTCAATAAAAAACCATGTGTGTACTTAGGTACACACGCGTTAGAAGTTATACTTCTTTGGCGTAACAAGATAAAAATCTATTCAAAAACTTTATTCTACGTTTGTAGGAAAAACGACACTAACAATAGAAAAAACTAAAACGTTGACTATAGCTAACTTCAGGGTGTCGGTTTATTGTGACGGTGTGCGCACGTTTTGTAAAAATGTAATCTCATCATTTTTCCCAACGCACCAAAAGAAGTATAACTTCAAAAAAACTAAAAGCTTTTAAAAGTCATGAACTGTTCGAATAATTCAACAAATTAATTTTTACTTAAATTTAATTAAAAAACTAGCAGTACAAACTTTTAGGTCTCGTAATTTCTGCATTTGTTTCTTAAGGCGCGTTATGAAAAATTGATGAGAGTGAAATTTTACGATGCGCACGCACCGTGACACAAAATTAGCAGAATGAAGTCTACGCATTGGACATAATTTAAATACAACATTCGAATAATAATAGAATTTATGTTACACTTAATGTAAGAGAATAATAATATATATTTATTTATTTAATTTTTCCAATGTAAACTGAACTTTATTGACCCCTTTTCCAGTCTTTGATTATTTAATTGTAATTAATTATTTGCATGCAATCAAAAATTATTTTTAATAATGCCAAAGAAGTATAACTTCTTACGCGCGTACATAAGTACACGCACCCTTTTTTTAAATAGACATGTAGGTGATCAGTATGTGCCTGACACACGCCGTAGACTTCACCTTCGTCCTACCGACCCGGTCGTAAAAAAACTGACCATAGCCACAATACATATGTCAGGCACAGAAGGCCGATTCGTTTACTTGCCTTAGAAAACGTACATCTAGAAATCTGTGGCAAAGACCCTTTATTAATTGACAAAAGTTATAAAACTTACTTGCTCCTAAATAGGGTAAGCGCTCTGCAAGCGGCGGCCAATCGCGGCGTAAGGGCCTCCAACCGACACGCGACACTAGACCTATCTTCCGCCTCCTGCCCTTCCGCGGCCGACACCAACCCTCGTATCTGTCAATATAAGAGCCCATTAAATAAAGTATAAATCTTCTTCTATTCTGTCTTTTTTATAATAATTAAATAAGCTTCTTCCAGACAATCCCGAAAGCAGCTTAAACCTACAACTAATATTAAATACAACGCATAAAAAAATATCTCTTTTCATCGTAATGAAATTTAACAGAAAGAGATGAAAGAGTACTTTAGGTGATGAATAAATAATTAATGGATGTTTATTTTATGGCGCGTCTAAACGGGCCATGTTTTGCTGCAATTATGGCTGCAACACTGTGGCCGCAACATTCACATGCACCACACTATGCAATATTGCAGTAATGTCCCGGCCATATAGCCAAACATGTTTTGTATAGCCACATATGGCCGATGTTGCCCCGATGGGTGGCCGGACATCGCTAGCTATCGAATTCAACTCAATATTGCCAGCCAGTTCTCTTGTTGTTTCAGTCACTCTGTTTGCTATGGCATAGTGTATCCTTTTCTACGCGACATGACGTTTGCTTTGAGTGAAGTGTGCGTGTTGCTTTATTCTGTGTTTTGCGATCAGCTGTATTTGACGTTAGTTTACTACGTAAAAATGACTACTTTTGACATTCTAGTTCTTGAATAATTTATTATCAAGGCATATTTCTAGACTCAAATTGTCTTCAGTTTCACGTCTATTTAAGTAAGGTCGAATCCACAATCTCTTCTTTTTCTGTTTCTTTTTTAAAACAATATAAGCTGCTGCGACAAGTGTGATTTCGTCAGCCATTGTTGCCGGTTTGTGTAGCCCGTTTAGGAGTCTGCATCATGGGCCATACTATTGCAGACATATTGCAACACATTGCCCAGCCATAGATTGTTCGGCCATCAGCTGCATTAAAATATTTTTGTAATGGCCGGGCAATTAGTGGCCAACAGTGCAGCCATCAATTGCAGCAAAACATGGCCCGTTTAGACGCGCCATTATGAAATCTGTATATTGATGTGATTTTTCTGTAGATGTCTTCTATAAAACTGTAGTACATCACTTTGCTCTATTGTCAATGGTTTCCACAGCGTACGAAATTTAGAGTAGTCCTTTTCACATTGGGTTCATCGTAATTTCATACAAAACCCTAACTTTTGAAAATATAAAAATATTCATCAGAAATAACGAAGGGTTCTAACGTTGAAAGAACTATTCAAATAAGTTTTCACGGTTGTCTGGCCTCAGCTAAGAGTAGAATTAGGACACAGCACCGATAATTTATTTTCTTTCTTCAAATAGTTTAATTCTTTTATAGTTTGCATTTTTAATTTTTATGCTTGTTTGTATCTACTTGATTTCGCTGGTCGTGTCCACATGTTATAGGGACGGCACCGCTTTTGATATTAATGTATGTATGTCAATTTATATCATGTTTTGTCCTAATTTTGTGGTCCAAATAAAAAAAAAAGTTCTTACGTTTTGGAGGCTATTCAATACAAGCAATGAGCATTGTTGGCCTAGTGGCTTCAGCGTGCAACTCTCATCCCTGAGATTGTAGGTTCAATCCTCATTCTCATTCAAGTCTCTTTTTAATTTATGTTATTATTAATTAATTACTTAAGATGTCATGTGGAACATGGTGTAATGGTTGCAGCTTACAAACGTTGTGTAAAACGAAAAACATGGCGATTAAAAACAGTGGTGGAGAGTTTATTGCCAGTTCTTCACTTCCGTTCCCCTGATTTGAGAACTGGCAGTAAATGTTAAGTTAAAAGCATTTCATATACATTTCTGTTTTTGACGATCATAAGTGTACATTGTGTTACCTATATGATTAAATGACTTTTGTGTGTCAGGCACAGGAACAGATGAGGCCCAGACCTAAATGGTACAGCCCATTCGCGTTCAGCGTCACTGATTTATTTTATTTATTTATGCAATGCAAACAATAAAATTTCCTCTTTATAATAGTGAATGAAACTTAAATAAATATAAATACCTCGTCACAAACATAGATGTAATGGTACAGAGCCTCTCCCCCACTTTCCCATCCGCTGACTTCGTTGCGACGCGCGGCTTCGCTTAACTTCTCTATTATCGGCTGGACGCTTTTTACATTATCTGGAGAATATTAAAATAAACTAATATATACGATAAGTTATTTAAATGTTAGAAATGTCATTTTGCGTTGATGAAATTAATGGGAAATTCTTAACATACTAATTTTCACATTTTAGTTATAATAATAATAATAATAATTTTTATTTATCAGACAAATACAGTCCATTGATTGATTAGTGAGTTAGTAACAATAATTTCTTAAGATCTATGTTAGAGAATTAGTAAAAATAAGGAATTGGTAAAAATAATTAGTGGTTCGATATGTATTTATTTTATAGAATATGGGGCAAACGGGCATGAATCTCGCCTGATATTAATTAATACGGCCGCCCACATTCATTTTCCGGGCTCGCAAGTGCGTTGCCAGCCTTTCAAGAACTGGTGCGCTCTTTTATTGAAGGACCCTAAGTCAAATTGGTTCGGGAATACTTCAGTGGGCAGCTGGGTCCACAAAGTTGTCGGATGGACGTTGAGATGATCCAATTTATATGACCGCGATAAATATTTTTCCCCATATTATATTTTTAATAAATGGTTGTAACGCGACTCGCGTTGGTGTAAACAATATCACGCTACGACCAAGATGCGTACACGCAACGCCCACGCACGTGTGCGAGTGCGTTAACCCTCCGGGTCGTCTGCTCGTGGATTTTCAGTTTTCCTTGCCAGATGCCCCGCGTCGTGAATTTAAGCCTTTGGTGAACATAAGGGCTGCGATGCCCCACGTCCTCCCTACGGTTCTTTGTTATTACTATATTACTATAATGCAAACAATAATATATCAAAATTACTTTTTTAAGAACATTAAGTTTAATTCTCAACAGGCCCTTACATGGTTTAATTACCCGTTATCTAGAATATATATCGTTTTAATTACTATACTAATATATTTATTTTATAAGAAAAGGGTTATGACAGAATTCATATATCGCTAGGCCCAACACAGGGCCTCCTTGTGTTGTGGGTAACTAGAAACAATTATTCAGTGGTACATGGTACATGTTTAAAACAGTTAAAATAATAAATTTAGTGTTACAAATTAAGGAGTGAGTGTGTGAATGGGTGTGTATGCGCATGTATTTGAGAGTGTAGCTGAAAGTTGTTATGATCGCGTGTGTCTGTGTTAGTTTTTGAAACCTCAAAGTCATACCAAGATATGTAGTAATGCCTCTGTAGATTCGAAATCCAATCCAGTTTGTATCTGGATAGTTTGACGATCTCGGAATCCATAGATTTGGAAATTTTATTATAAAGCGTTGGCCTATCTCTTAATGAATGTTTTTTTTTTTTTTTTTATAGAACGGGGGGCAAACGAGCAGGAGGCTCACCTGATGTTAAGTGATACCGCCGCCCATGGACACTCTCAATGCCAGAGGGCTCGCGAGTGCGTTGCCGGCCTTTTAAGAATTGGTACGCTCTTTTCTTATTAATGTTAAGTATTTTGTAAATAAACTTACCGGATAACACAACTTCGGGCAGCAATTGTTCAACGAGTACAGAATGCGCCGCATTCCACGCGCCTGCGCCGACCAGGCATTCTGCTTCTAATTGGGGACGGTGCTGAAATATTTTTTTTAATTAGATTTTTCCAATACTGGAATAAATGATAAAATAGGCTTTATCCAAGCAATAAATAAATTTACAATATACATTTAATAGGCTTTATTTTAATCCTTGTGTGTGAGATTTAAGCTACATAACTAATATAATATAATTTTTTTACATTACATTGTCAGATTCGAATTTCACCATGCCTCCTGCTGATAGAGGACAAATCTTTGTTTTTAATTTATGTTATTATTATTAATTACTTAAAATGTCACATGGGACATGGTGTAATGGTTGCAGCTCCTTACAAACATTTTGTAAAACAAAAAAATGGCGATTAAAGAGTGGCGGAGAGTTTATTGCCAGTTCTTCTCTACCTTTCTACGCCATTGATTTGAGAACTGGCAGTAAATGTAAAATAAGAAGTATTAATATGTAATTCTTTACTGACAAGTCACAAGTGTACATTATGTGATTAAATGATTTTTTATTTTCACTTTTACTTTTTGAAATTGTCTTCAGACATTTTAAATAACCAAAGAACCTTTACATAATTTACAACACAATTGATGTTTATATGGCAACATTTAACTTATTAATAATCTGTCAACTAAAACAAGCTTGACAGTAATCTTGATATCTTATATTAAAAAATTAAAAGTATGAAGCACGTACATATTATTTATTAATTCCACATAATATTTAATATATTTCAAACTTTCAAACACAAAAACTGGTCTCACTTGTTCCGCGCGTACGCGTGCGTGCACGTAACCTGGAACAGTGCGTGCGCCTTGACTTATTGTTGGATGCCCGTATACTTAACTCTTTATATATTATTTTGTAATCGTTAAAACATTCAATCAATTAATTAATTTAAAAATGGCGGTTATATCACCTTCCTCATAAGTAGTCATGTTTATATGCATCAAATAGATTTGAAGTAAATATTTTTCTGAATACAGTTTACGAACCTCATACTTCGCCCTATGAGCCCTAGCGAGCAGCAAACACTTCTGTGGGACTCCCAACTTCTCAACAAACTCAAGGCGAGCCTTCACTGAGGAATCAGCCTCCGCCGGTGCGTGGCGGCCTATTAGCTCTTGGATGAGATGAGCACGGCTGAAATATAAAGCATTTTTTACAATTTTTATTTATAATTAAATTTTTTATTATCTAAATTTTTTACACTTTGATTTTTAATTTTAATATTTTATAATTTATTATTTAAAACTTATCTTTTTATTAATTATATATATTATATTTTATTTAATTGATTTTTTTTAACTAAACCTCTTCCTTATTAACGAATCGAAATAAATATAAAATAAAAATAGGTAAAATTTTTTTAACGGTTTTATTTAATACATTCAATGTTTAAGATAAATTATAAAAACATTTACATACAGTCGTGGAATTATAAATATCTGACTAATAAAATAAAACTGGGCATGTAATTGTTTTAAAATTCTCACACATTAATGTATAACTAGTTGAAACATTCTTTTATTTAATGGAGTTATAACTATTGGAATTTCCTAGCAAGAAAATAGTAAGTAATTTCCTGACGTCTCGGCCAACTCCTATTTTAACGACGAATTAAACGATTCTTCTATTATCGACATTAAGTCGATAATTTGTAGACAATTGACGTGCCCCACGGTTTTATTTTAGTCTAGTCTATGCATATGTTTATAATTCCCACGACTGTATGTATTTTATTATTTTTTGGTTTTTAGTACATTTATCTTAAACATTCAATGTATGTTTAACATAAAACCGTTTAACTTAAAAAGTTTTTTACCTATTTTTTTTACAATTGATTTGTTTATAACAGGCTAAAACAACTTTAATATTTAACAAAAATATAAACCCCCAAAGACAAGGGTAACTTTAGTATTGTGTGTCTGTGGCATTGTAGCTCCTAAACGAATGGGCCGTTTATCTAGTTTTTAGGTTAGAATCGTGATCGAGATGTTTCATAATAATTTACGAATATCTTTTCAGTTTTTAATATGTTTGACGTATGCGAGATGCTCTCAGCCACATCACCAAGGGTAATTAATAAACTATGATTTAAACATGTGCTTATACTCTGATTTTTAATTCCGTAGAATTTTGACAGCTATCAACTTTTGACATGCCAGTGATGGCAAACCTTTTCGGCCGGGCACATTTTTCAATTTCAATACGAGGCTGAACAAGTCAATTCATACATTTTATTTGTTAGGGAATGTATATATTTTTTTAAGTGCGATGCTCACATTAAAAGTGGTTTTACGGCCAGTGATAATAACGTCCCTTTCCCGTTCTTCCATCACAAACAGTAAAAAACGCACAAGTAAAGATAACATTTTTTAAAAAGGTTTACTAAACCTGGAATAAGTAGGCAGTGATGCCAGGTAAAGAATAAAATAAAGTAATTAATGTTCATTCGTTATATTGTTCGTTATATTGAAATATTAGTTATTTTTGTATTAGGTCACTTGAGTAAGTAAATATTTAGGTTTACCTGTTTGTAGGTAAAACATATAAAATACGTAGCATTTTATTTTATTGCCGTTAAATGGGTCAAATTTGTCCCTTTTTCAGTGGAGAACTTTTTTAGTTGCAACACTAATGAAATGTCAGAATTCTACGGAATTAAAAATCAGAGTATAGAAAAAATTAATGAATAGCAAAAGGTTTTCTGTTAATTTTATAAAAATAACTTAATTGTATAATAAATACATTATTACATACATTTTATCATCTGGATGGTAGAAAAGCGCCTGGACGGCTAAATGCCACTCGCCATAACCCTCCAGCTGTTCCGCCAATCCCACGATCGACTTAATTGTCGGTTGGCCGAACCAACAACCCAGGAGAAAGCTGGAAAAATAAATATATAGATAAAGGGGTATTGTATGCCCGTTGCCGTCCCAAATAAATTTTAAAACGTAATATTTAAATATTGATTTTGAATTATATTTTTCATGTTTTATTTATGACTTCTTAATCGTGTATGCATAATTAATTTAATTTACTAATTTAATATGACATCACAAATTTAACACACGCACACGCGCACACACACACACACACACACACACACTTCAATTATAACTCACACTACCCATATGTAATGTCCGAGATGATTCCATATTTTTATTATTATTGTTTATATTATTTGTTATTTAATTATAATGAATTGGAATTAGAAAAAAAAGATGAAAGCGTTATTTTTATATATTAGCGTATAATTAATCCATATTAGCTTTATAAGCCTTTCAAAAACAGCGTAGCCTCTTAACTAAACAGCGCCGTTGTTTCTTTAGTTGTACTGATTAATATAACTTATTTTTATGTATAATTATTATCTAATATATAAAATTCTCGTGTCGCGGTGTTTGTGGTTAAACTCCTCCGAAACGGCTTGACCGATTCTCATGAAATTTTGTGTGCATATTGGGTATGTCTGAGAATCGGACAACATCTATTTTTCATCCCCCTAAATGTTAAGGGTAGTCCACACCTAAATATTTTTTTATTTTATTTTTAGATATTTTTTTCTGTTTTTATTTTTTTATGATACAACATTAAAAAATACATAAAACCCCCTAACTTACACCGCTCTAAGATCAACCCCTATTTTTTTATTATAAATTATATAAATGGCAAAACGACGTTTGCCCGGTCAGCTAGTATTTATATATTTGGCTATAATTATTATATTATTACTAGCTAGCCCGGCAATCGTTGTTTTGCCATGAATGTATTCTTGAAAACATTTTTTTAGTTCAATAAAAATAACTATGTACTATAATAAAAAATAGGGGTTGATCGTAGAGGGGTGACAATTAAGGGTTGTATGTATTTTTGTATGCTGTATCATAAAAAAAAATAAGTTTTGTCTAAAAAATAAAAATGTAGGGGTGGGACCACCCTTATAATTTAGGGGGATGAAAAATAGATGTTGTTAGGATTCTCAGTCTTACTGAATATGCATAAAAAAAATTCATAAGAATCGGTCGAGCCGTTTCGGAGCAGTATGGGAACGAACATTGTGACACGAGAATTTCATATATTAGATTAGTTGAGCAACTTTGTAAAATGATAAATTATACTATTCGACCACAACATAATAAAGTCTGTCTTACCTCAGGCTGTGGTCAATAGGATGAGGCGTGTACGCAGCGGGATGGAAACACGGCCGTGTGTTGAACGCACGCGCACGTATCAACTCGTAACGAAGGTCAAGGATCCGACGCGACGTGCCATTCTGAAATACAAAAATTCGATATATCTAAATAAGTTAAGTGGTTAAATGGTAAGTAATTATGTTTTTAATTATATATATGTTTTCAGCGTTCAAGTATTACGTAACGAATTTGGGGGGGTCCTTTACACCACATAATGGTAACTTTTAGGTATAAAGTCACTGGGTGGTCACGAAACGTTTGGTCACAGTGGAAAAGATAAATTGCAGTCAATCTGCTTACGCTTACTTGAACGCCCTGTGTTTTAAAAAATAATTATAATTACTAAATTTTATCGTATAAGTCTTCTGTTTCTTGTCTTTTGTTGTAATTTTTTACTAATATTGTAATATACAATTAATTAATAAGCGTAATATATTATTGTATTAGTATATTTTATTGAGAAATAAATATCTTAAGCCGTAAGTACAAACGAAATATTTTTTGAAGTTATACTTCTTTAAACGCGTTATGAAAAGTTGATAAGAGTGAAATTTTACGATGCGGGCGCACCGTGACACAAAATTAACAGAATGAAGTTGCCCACGGAAGATGCTACGGCATTGGATATAATTTAAAAACAACATTCGAATAATAATAGAATTTATGTTACACTTAATGTAAGAGAATAATAATAAATATTTATTTATTTAATTTTTCAAATGTAAACTGAACTTTATTGACTATAATGACTCCTTTTCCAGAGTTTGATTATTTAATTGTAATTAATTATTTTCATGCAATCAAAAACTATTTTTAATAATGCCAAAGAAGTATAACTTCTTACGCGCGTACATAAGTACATGCACCCTTTTTTTTTTGGGGCTTATGTGTATGTTTGTCAGTATTTACCGATTCAATAGAAACCGTGTACTCCTGCTGATAATCGGGTGTCGGCAATCGCATGTTGACACTCTCTTCTGGCACAGTGGTCAGATCCACGTTCGACTCCCGGCTGAATAGTTCTTCGTATGTACGCACTATCTGCTCTAGTGTTGGTATTTGAGGGCAGAGATATCTGAAATATTACTTCTCTTATTTAAGGACATAATTTTGTATTTCGTTTCGAAATAAGAGGATCTTTCTCTCTCTATCTCCTCTTTAACAAGAGAGTGATATAACAGATGGTTTGTTAAAGCAATACAAACTTGACAAAACACATATTTGTATATATTATATAACATAAAAAAAACACCTAATAAAATAATAATCAAACAAAAAGTAATTAAGAAAATCAATACAGAAATGCGTGGACCCATATCTCAAAAACTACTGAAACAATTTTGATGAATCTTGCTTTGTTCTCAAAGTTGGAGGGATATTGTTTTAGTTACCGAGATAATATGAGTCAATAAATGTACATATATACATATACAGCGAGCAAATGCCGCCAGCGTTAAAGGTACACTGACACAAGGACCAAACTTTTAAATTTTCTTTTTATTAAATTTTAATTATTTTTATTGATACTATGTTAGTTAAGAAAACTGTATATTTGATTGTTATGATTAGGTTTTATTAACGATATAATATCTCACTAAAGATTGAAGGTCTAAAACAATTCATATATTTTCCAATTCCAAAAATATCATATACATACAAAAATAAACGAATAAGTATCTCCTTTTTAAAAGACGGGAATAAATAGTAACTTTACCTTGCACAAACATTGAGGACCCTCAACCAGTCCACCGCTTCAAGTTCTGAGTTAGGGCTTCGCCCCGCGAGCAGAGACAGTATTGCCCTTTTGTGGCTCGAGATGAGAGAATCCGCCCCACATTCCTGCCAGATGTTCAGCTGACGCGATAACAGAGTCTTGAAGTAGGGGTCACCTATAAATGTAATTAATTTCATTTAAAAAAAAAAATTGTGCGTGTACTAGGTGTACACACGTAAGAAGTGAAACTTCTTTATGATCTTATTTTTCGAAAAATGATCTACTATATGCAACTTTACAGAAATTCGTTAAATTAGATAAAGATTAACAAAAGGCTTTTATTATAATAGACATGAATACAAATATTTAATTTTACCTTATTACTACGAAGATTATTATAGAATTTCATTAATTGTAATAGAATTATTACTATCATTGAAAAACGTGACGATTTGCTACAAAATTTCTCCCATACGTCGATAAAGAAGTTTGACTTCAAAAAGCAACATGGCGCGTAACCGAAAAATGTGACGCGTAACGAAAAAATGTTACACTAAATTTTTTTCCAACCTCGATAAAGAAGTTTCACTTCAAAAATACAAAAGCATAAAGGTTTTTGTATTTATTTCAATAAAAGCTGACAACAATAATTATTACACACCAATAACAATAAGAATTCTGACATTTCATAAGTGTTGCTTAGTTTGTTAGTAACAAAGTTCTCCACCGAAAAAGGGACAATTTTGACCCATTTGAGGGCAATAAACAATAAAATGCTACGTATTTTTTAAGTTTTGCCTACACCTAACTTGGCTTATTTAAGGGTTCTTAAATCCAAGTGTAGACAACCTTTTGGACATTATTAGAAATGAGAGAGATATTTTACAGTTTATGAGTGCAGGAAAAATCAGGGCTCATTTGGCGGTTTTAATTATTAATAAAATATATATCTGAATCTTAACTAATGTAAGGTTACATAACTCCAAAGAGTTATTTTGTTCCTAGAAGTTTGAGATTTTGCAAGCGAACGTAAACATTTTTTATCTCCATTAATCGCTCCACTAAACTGGACTAGGCTAGACTGTGCAATCCGTTGCAGGGCCCGAACAATCTCGACATTTTCTGGACAGCCCATCCGATCACAGGAGAGGCATTCTGTTATCACTTTCTTAGGTTTTTTCGTTTTGTAATTTAAGGTATTTTGTTTTGTGATCCTATAGTAATGTTAAAGAAGAAGTATGACGAGCTGACCGCCGACCTCCAGTGGTGGAGTGGAACAAACAGAAGAAGTAATGTTTTTCTGTGTAGACTTATTGATTGTAAACATTGGTATGTTACAAGCGTTATGTGTTATGTTTGTGCAGGCCGTCCGCACCGCACCTATTATCGAGGACACCCATTGGTTGTAAAAATTATAAATTCTTCTATCCTATTTTTTTTGTGTTGCCTTTTTGGCGCGGCTATTAATAAATAATGAAGACGTTAACTCAAACTCAAAATATCTTTATTCAAGTAACCAAGTACACTTTTGAATTGTCAAGTTAAATTAATCGTAAATTTACATTTACTACCAGTTCGCAAGTCAAGGGCGTAGAGCGGGTATGAAGAACTGGCAAGAAACTTTCCGCCACTCTTTTTAATCGCCAAGTATTGTCATACAAATTGTTTGAACTGGAGCAATTCAATCCCAAGGATTAGGATCATTTAAGTAGTCCTCAAATTTATAAAAGGCTTTGTTGATTAATTTTCGTTTAACAAGGGCTTTGAATTTATTTAGTGATAATTCTCTAATTTCGCTTGGGAGTTTGTTGTAAAAACGAATACAATTTCCATATAAGGAGTGGTTTATCTTTTGGAGCCTGGTTGGTCGTACATTCAAATTAGTTCTATTTCGCGTATTATAGGGGAAAAGACGGATAGTTGCCCCACTTTTCGAAAAAGCTTTATATTTTTTAAATATGAACTTGCTGAAAATTATTTAGTATGTATCTCGCAATATAGGTCTTTTATCTTCTATAAAAGCCTATTTTTGTATACATAATTAACAATGGTTTTGAATAAATACCGTTTTATTTCACCTCTCAGAAAAGGGATAGTTGCCTACTATGGCGGATAGTAGCTTAGCGTAGAAAATGCTTCGGGGGATACTTGCCTCGTGCGTTTTTATTTTGGATAGAAAGAAATTTATATCAAATAGAGTAATCTTTATTATTTATTTAACAGTCTTTATAATTTACTGAGATCTTTTATTAATACAATTTGAAATATTAAGAAACAACAGTATTTTTCTCCTCTTTCTTACTAATACTTTACCAATTTTATTATTGAGTTGGACACCCTTTCATCCATGTTAAATATTTTATCTGACTTATCCAGCAAATTATTCTCAGTTAAAATAGTTGTTAAGAGTTTGAAAAAATTTCAATTCTGTTCTGTTGAGACCCTACCTCTTTCATTGATAAACCCTCAGCTTTCTCAAAGTTATATCAGGATTTTTTCAAAAAGCTTTTACCATAGGTCACCATTTTACTCTCATTAATAAAGTTGTCTTTACCAACTTTGTCTCAATTTTTCGAAGGCAAGTCTAAGCTATCTTCTTCCAGTTGATGTTGATGAGGCTTTTGCTTATCTATAATAAATATATATAACTGTGAAGTAGATATTTATTTAATTTACAACAAGTTAGACAAAGTAAATTAATAAACATCAAAAAACAGCAAAAAAATAAAATCCGTCTTTTCTTGTTAAGAAATTTTTAGTCACTCTAGGGGCAACTATCCGCGACAGTAAGTAGGGCAACTATCCTTTTGATGCGGATACTTGCCCTTTATTTGCGAAATAAATAAATATTATTTACAATAAAACATATAAACAGTGTAATTTAAACTCTAATGCATGCAAAGAAACAAAAGTTGACTGAAACCACGATCAGTAATAAAAATATTCAATAGAAATTACTTACCAATATAATTATAACGCCCGTCAAAGTTTCGCCGCGGAAGATTTTTGCTCACACGGACAAAACACTTGGGTCTATTCCGATGGCTTACGTGGCATTTAGGCCTGAGGGGCAGTCACTACTTATTGTAGTAAAGCGCCAATACAACTTATAATCCTAACATAGTTTTTTAAACACCGGGGCATGTATCCGTCCGAGGCAACTATCCGGCTTTTACCCTACTGGTGAAAGTCACCATTTGTTTTAAAATCGTTTATATTTTTTTGGACATACAACAAGGCTTCAAGAATATATTGACCAGATAGTATCATAATATTTGATTCCTTAAACTTATTCCGTACCGACTCCCTCGGAGAAACACAACAAATACCCCGAACAGCCGCGTTACTATGGAAGTATGTAGTAGTTTGACGACTCATTGGTCTAGTGGTTAGTACCCCTGACTGCGAATCCATGGTCCCGGGTTCGATCCCCGGCTGAGACAAACATCAATGTGATGAGCATTTGGTGTTGTGCTCAGGTCTTGGGTGTTTAAATATGTATTTATATGTCTATCTATCTATAATATGTATGTATATCCGTTGCCTAGTACCCATAACACAAGCTTCACCAGCTTAGCATGGGACTAGGTCAATTGGTGTGAATTGTCCATAAAAAAAAAAAAAAAAAAAATGTACTTAAACCATTTTTGTTTTATCAACTTATTCACATTTGCAAATAAAATAAAAAGATAACACATACGTTACCTACTTGTGTTCTACTCTCTTCTAGAAAAAAACCAAGCTATTCTTTCGAAATCACTCACCATAAGCCTGAGCGATCAGTATTGCCATATTGAAATCACCATTTTCCCTACAAAGCTTGCACGCTTCCAGAATTCTACCGCCCAGTAATAACGTCCAAACACGGGCGCTGTGACCATCTTTTTCTGAAAATCACATTTATAAATGTATTTAATGTATTTCTATTATTTAATGAGCATATTCATTTATAAAAAATAAAATTGTAATGAGGAAACTAGAACAAAATCTTATTTAATATATACGATACGACCAAATCCTATCGAAATATAAAATAAATATTTTTATCCTATTCTAAATAATTTATATAGCAACACTACACTCAGAAATATTATATAAATCAGCGCCATCTATAGGAAGGCAACAGTACTGACAATAATTAAATCCAAAAAATTCTGCTGATTTTAACTTTTGGAATGAATACGGGAAGACAATGACAGAACAGGATATTAATTCCTGTAAGAGGTTACTGTTCTTTATTTGACCATAAAAACGTAATAATAAAAGTAATAAATAAATGAGTAAAGCCTTTATTATGTAATTCGACGTAATAGTTATCGCCGATACTCCAGAAACGCTAGGCTGATGAGATGATGAAAAGATTCTGCATTGTTATTACTTTTTTCCCGAATTTATTTTGCAATATTGGAAATATGGCGACACTTACAGCCATACAAAATTATTATCTACATTATTAAAACAGTTTAAGCACATATAATTCTCACCATCTTCAGGGTCAACGTCTACTGGCTGCGATAGTTCATCATCAGTGACTTCGGCGACTGCATTTTTCAACCATTTCAAAAGATCCTCGTGGCGGCTCACGATAGCTTGCTCGTCCTTTCCCGGTACACCTATTTAAAATAACTTTAGTACTACAGAATTTCTATCAGAGATAATAATAATAAAACTTTATCGTGGCAGAAATATGGTTGTGACAAAATTGATCTAAGACTAGCCCTATAATTATTCCTGTTGCATGTTTAAAACATTTTGAAATGAAACATCTTTTAGGCGTATGAGGGTAAATTTTTACGAAAACGTCACGAAGATGTGCAGCGTTTTAGTCGAAGTAAAGGGAGAGAGCGATTGAGAGAGAGTGGGAAGGGTTATTTACCTTATAGAAATTCTATTTTTAAAATTAAAATTTCGTAAAGAGAATTTATGAAATATTAGTACATATTTATTGAAATCTCAAATGACGAATTGTAAATTATAATGCCACGTATTTTTATTATCGAAAAAATAAATTAAATTCATGAAATTCCTAACATATCTTCCTTTTTTCCTCCCTCTAAGTATAAATAAGAGTTAAAAATTAGTTTACCAAAGAAGTTTCACTTTTGACATGTGTACTTTGTACGCACGCACTTTTTTTGTTAAAGAAAAAGTATTACATGTTATCAAACAAAAGTCGTGCAAGACGTTATTTATGAATGTATGAGTACATATGCGGATAGGTATGTGCGTATTGAAGTAGGTAATAAGCGTGCGCAGTCTGTGTTAATCTTTTGGAATCTCAATCACTCAAAAAACTACTAAAATGTATTTATTTTTATTCCTTACATTATTAATTACAATGGCAAAGTTTAATAATCGATCGGTTCTGATTGCTAGGTATCTTATAGATCTAATATATAAAATTCTCGTGTCACAATGTTCGTTCCCATACTCCTCCGAAACGGATCTACCGATTGTTATGAAATTTTTTATGCATATTAAGTAAGTTTGAGAAGCAGACAACTTCTTTTTTTCATCCCCCTAAATGTTAAAGGTGAAACCCCTAAATTTTAATTTTTTAGACAAAACTTTTTGTTTTTATTTTTTATGATACAGCATAGTTTCCTAGAAATAATATATATATATTATATATATATGGCAAAACGACGTGTGCCGGGTCAGCTAGTATTATATAAATACTACAGGTAACAAAACCAATCATATCAGTTGTTCCTATGCTTGTATCACATTTATTTAAGCCTAGAATTATTTTCATTGTTTTATTAAGACATTTCAATAAATTATTAAGTTATGCATGACTTCAAATTATTCCCCTTATGGTTAATTCTTATTTACTGGCAATACTAATATCCATGACAGCGACGCTCTTACCGGCCAAGAAAAGTATGTGGCACTGTAGGTGATCAATCAGCCTTCTGTGTCTGACACTTTCGACTTTTCGCGATTGAAGTATGACGGTTTTCTCACGATATTTCACTACACCGTACACGGTACAAGCGTTAAATGCGCAGAGAAAAAGTATTCGAACCCCAGAATATCCAAAACTTTAAACTTGATAAGTAAGATTAGAATCCTACTTCGCAATGTGTTCGCACTTACCATCATTGAGAAGATCTTCACCCCAGAGGGCCTGACACAGTTTCCAAACTTGTACGCTGTACGAACTGGACACGCCAAACTGTTGCCAAGATTAAGTATATTTAGGTTAAAGTTTAAAAAAACAAAACTAATTTCCTTTAAATTTTGGGAATATGCTGCCAGATTAGACGATTGGCTACCTCCCTAACATCCCTTAAAACTCTTCTATACTCTGATTTTGAATTCCGTAGAATTCTGACAGCTATCATTTGTAACATGTCAGAGATGGCAAACCTTTTTGGCCAGGCACTTCAATTTCAATACGAGTCTGAACATCTGAGTCTACGTATATACATACATTTTATTTGTTAGTGAATGTATATATTTTATTAAATGCGATGCTCACATTAAAAGTGGTTTAACGGCGAGTTATAATTGCGTCCCTTTGAATCACAAACAGTAAAAAACGCACAAGTAAAGGTTACATTTTTTTTTTAAAGTTTACTAAACCTCTAATTCGTAGGCAGTGGTGCCAGCTTAACAAAAAAATAAAGTAATTAAAGTTCATTCGATATACTGTTCACCGATATATTGTTTGTGATATCGAAATATATATTATTGATAGATATTGTTGTTTTTGTATTAGATCACTTGAGTAAGTAAATATTTAGATTTACCTTTTTGTAGGTAAATATAAAAAATACTTAGCATTTTATTACCCTCAAATGGTTCAAATTTGTCCCTTTTTCGGTGGAGAACGTTGATAGTAGCAACACTTATGAAATGTCAGAATTCTACGGAATTAAAAATCAGAGTATAGATAAACATTTCTTAACCATATCCTATCCTGCTCAATCGTGACTATTGTATTTCTTATTCTTTTGTTGTGCATTGCAACTCTTGATCTGTGAGATTTGCTTCTTTTGTATTATTTTAGATTAAGGTTGGTCATTCTATATTTTTATTTTATAAGATTTGGTTATGCCATTTTTTTTCCTTACTAGGGTTGAGAAGAGATGAAGAGATCACTTGTTAGCGATAAGGAAGCCAGTTACATCCCTTATAATTTTTATTTTATTTGTTTTATATAGATACATGTAAAATAAAATTAAAACAGAACACAAAATAATAAAAATAACTCACCCGCGCGCTATACTCCTCCTTGCAAGAGTCCTCCAACAACTTCTCGAGCAGCTGCTTGCGACTGACCGGCGACTCTTGCACGACTAGTCGCGCGAACGGTCGCGACGCGTCTTCGGGGGCAGAGAAATCGAGAAGGCTTTGGAGCTGACGGCGTAGGGTGTCCTAAAATACACAATTTTATATAAAAATTGCTTTCAATACATAAAATAAAATAAAAATGAACTAATAAATTATTCTGACATCAAAACGATTGAAAAATAAAATACTGTGAAACATAGCTATGTAAACGTGTGTATACGTCACTCACGTACGTGCGAATAGTCTTACGTCTCTGTACATATGTTCGTTACATTTTACGCATTAAATGTTTTTTTAATTCATAATTCAATACTATATTACTTATTGGGACATACTATTATTTTTTATAAAAAGGAAAAGAGGAAAACAAAGCAAGAACTGGACAGACGCTATAAAGAGAATAAGAGGCTCAACTTTGACAAGAAGAGCTAACATCAGAAAAAAATGGAAGCTGGACGAGGCCTATGTGTTAATGTGTCAATTAGGTCACGCTGATTACCAAACGGGGCATATGATGTACTAGCCGTTTCGCGCCCGCTTTGCTGGACGAATTAAAATAAATTTTATGTTTCATTATTTTTTTTTTTTTTCATATTTTTATTATTCTTCTTTTTAACTTCCCGCTAAGAAAATTGAAATATTTCGAAAATCGAGTTTTTAACAGATGTTGACGTTTAGAGGTTCTAGGAAGCCTCCCCGAATGTTTCCGCGGTGAAGTCCGTATGGATAAATTTTCATAAAAGTAAAACAGCAATAAAAAAATGAAGGAACGTTGGAATTTAATAAATAAATAGCCATAAACCATCTAGGAAAAATTTCGCATGATGGTAGTTTTATGTCGATACGATCAGTGGTTTAGGCGTGAAGGAGCCTCAAACGAAGACCATTTTTCTTTTATATATATATATATAGATTAGAATAAGTTTAATAATGTCACTTAAATAAATGTTAATATATTATACTGAGTGGCAGCAATGAAGGCTAAATAATAATATTTTTTTATTACGTAACTAAGTAATGAGTTTATAATATTATTTATAATAATCACACATTATCATCGTCTATACTCAGATTTTTAATTCCGTAGAATTCTGAAAGCTATAATTTTTTGACATGTCAGAGATTACAAACCTTTTTGGTCGGTCACACTTTCAATTTTAATACGAGTCTGAACATCTGAGTCAATACATTTTATTGTTAGTTAATGTATCCATTTTATTAAGTGCGGTGCTCCACAGTAAAAGTAGTTTAACGGTAATTGGTAATAACGTCCCCTTTTCATCACATTTTATTTTTTAAAAAGGTTTACTAAACCTGGAATTAGTAGGCAGTGATGCCAGCTAAAGAATAAAATAAAGTAATTAATGTTAATTCGTTATATTGTTCGTGATATTGAAATATTAGTTATTTCTGTATTAGGTCACTTGAGTAAGTAAATATTTAGATTTACCTGTTTGTAGGTAAAACATATAAAATACGTAGCATTTTATTTTATTGCCGTCAAATGGGTCAAATTTGTCCCTATTTCAGTAAAGAACTTTTTTAGTAGCAACACTTATGAAATGTCAGAATTCTACGGAATTAAAAATCAGAGTATAATCTACTACACGATTCACACTACGGGGTTCCCCAAAAGTTGCGTGACGTAATACTTGAACGCTCTCAAATAACTGCACTTACAACCCCTTACAAACATTACTTCTTATAATATATATACATACCAAAACGGCTTTACTGTCCGCCTGTCCGATTTGAACTCTGGCCACGACCGCCTCGCTCCAGTCCTCATCTGACCTTCCCAACACATATCTGCCCAGCTCACATAGATCCGATTCTGTCAGTTAAAAACATTCCAAGAATAAAAATCTTAAGTAAAGTGGAAATATTTGTATGTTTGACGAACTCAAAGCTACTGGACCGTTTAATGAAAGCATTTAGCATGACCTATGGGAGGGTCGATTCAGTCATTTATGACGTACGGAAGTCAGATTTAACGTTTTTGAAGTGAAACTTCTTTAAGCAAAATAGGGTTAATTTTTACGGATGAAACGCAATAATAATAATATTAGCGTCACGAAGATGTGCAGCGTTTTTGTCTAAGAAAAGGGAGATAGCGATTGAGACCGAGTAAGGGCGAAATACACGCTATTGGTTGATGTAGTTACATATTAGAACTTAGTATTGTCTTTGATTTACATAACCTTTACACATTTAAAGAAAAAAAACTGTTTGACCGGATTGAAGTTATGCCAGCCTACCTGCCATATGTACAGGGAGTTACAGATAGAATTAGCCGGATCCTAAAACGAACGATTCATAAAATTTTCAAGCCGCACAAGAAGATTCAGCAATTCCTAAGACCAATCAAAAGTAACACCCCATTGCAAGATGCAGGTATATACAAACTGGATTGCGACTGTGGCCTGTGTTACATAGGGCAAACTAAACGCAATATGTCCAGCAGACTCAAAGAACACATTGCAGACATAAGACATAGACGACACACAAAATCAGCAGTCTGTGAACACATACTACATAGGCCTAATCACTACATACGCTTTGACCAACCGAAAATACTTGCGAAAGAAAAAAGATTCTTCCCAAGATTGGTACGCGAAGCCATTGAAATCAAAAAACACCCCAATTTCAATAGAGAAGACGGCCTAAAATTGTCAAACACCTGGGATCCAATAATATCCAAATTAAAATCTCATGAAAAACAATCCGCGAAAATAGAGGACACCGTGAGCCATTTTTGCCAAAACCCTCCATCTTTTAGTCGATACCAACTCCGGGGTAATAAATACAGATAAGGCAACTTTCTCGACAGCTGTGATACTTTTTGACATGCAACATCTTTTGTCTTCAGTCACCGTGACCACGCACGATAAATTTAAAATTATGTTAAATAGTTGTAAATTTATAATAATACATAACTTCAATCCGGTCAAACAGTTTTTTTCTTTAAATATTAGAACTTTAGATGGCAATTCTGTCGCATAACATCTTGTGCAGAAAACGCATAATTTTTATTTATCTATATACATTAACATTAGCACGTATACAGTGTGTAACCAGTGTGAATATATATTTGTATATATATTCACACATGGAGTGATCATATACTGGTACATGATCATCTATTGGGGCTTTTACCTTAGTAATAATTAATTTACAAAGAAGTTTCACTCCTGACATGTGTACTTTGTATGCAACCATATTTTTTTTTTAATTATACCTGACTGACTGACTTCTTCCTTAGGAGTAGAAATAAAATCCCGATAAAAATAAGGAAGCAATAAGCTTAAAAATAATACTAAGGGGATAACGAAAGTGAAAAACTAAACAATATAGAAATTATAAAAACTATTTGACAATATTTATTACTTTTAGAAACTATTTTTTTTTAAATCAGTTAAGTATTGAATAAAAGATGGCTTCGCATGAGTTCCTGTCACTGCCTGTAAGCACGTAAACAAACATCAAGTTTTCGTGTAAATGAATTGCATTAGTGTAAGTAATTTTACACATTTTTCGATCAGTCTCCGAAGAAATAGGACTCCTAAACAGTATTAGGATTATTAGACAGACGAAGACATGTTATTTGCAAACTCCTAATCTGTGTCTGTTTTGTATCTCGTGACTTTTTATTATTTTTAGTTATGAAAAATTGTGAGAGTGAAATTTTACGATGCGCGCGCACCGTGACACAAAATTAACAGAATGAAGTTGCCCACGGAAGATGCTACGGCATTGGACATAATTTAAAAAACAACATTCGAATAATAATAGAATTTATGTTACCCTTAATGTAAGAGAATAATAATAAATATTTATTTATTTAATTTTTAAAATGTAAACTGAACTTTATTGACTATAATGACTCCTTTTCCAGGCTTTGGTTATTTAATTGTAATTAATTATTTGCATGCAATCAAAAACTATTTTTAATAATGTCAAAGAAGTATAACTTTTAAGCGCGTACATAAGTACACGCACACTTTTTTTATTTTTTTTTATAAATAAATGATTATTTACAAGTTATTTTCCCCTTTCTTTACTGCCACGGTTATACGGATTCTCAATAAAACTTAATTATAATATTAAATAGCATTATTGAACTGAAAGATTTACTCACTGCGCGGCAATTCAGAAATGACGTCATGCGTGGTGTTGAACACCAGTGCGTTGTTGGGGCCGAAGGAGACGCGGCTGTGACGGGCGCGACACACGGACATATCGGCCAAACAATCCGCGTTAAGACGACCTGAAAAATACACGAAATGTCACTATGTACTTTATACTTCTGACAAAGAATAATGCAAGCTTTTTTGAAGAAAAACTTTTTTTATACAACAGGGGCCAACGGGCAGGGACACTTTCAATTCCAGATGGCTCGCAAGTCCGTTGCCGACCTTGTAAGAGCAATATCTACAGCATTACTGCTTCAGGTCCCCCCCCGCGTACTAAGTTTATCTTTTCTAAAAAATATCAATAAAAATCATGTCTAATTTTAGCAAATTGTTTCTTTCTTCTTAATAAATAACGGCTGATAAAAACCACTTACCAGCGATAGTTTTCTTGAAAGGAGGTACTTTTCTGTGATATTTCAGTATCACTGTATGTGGGTTCACGATTAGGGGACGTACAACTGGTTCTGAAATATTTAACTTATTCAACTACAATATTTCATAAGATTTTTTTTAAATATTATATTATTACCTCTTTTACATAATCATTATCATCCCGTATTCATTCCCAAGGTTTAAAATCTGCAGAATTTTCCAAATTCCGTCAGCGAAACCAAACTAGGAGTTCAGGCACCTCTCTTTCGAATTCTTTGCGATTTTAATGGATTAAACAGTACTTATCCGGAGATGGATATATTCGGTAGTGGGCTGATCAATTTAAAGTTATTGAAAAAATAAAAGATTGGAAGAAGCAAAGATGAGAGACAAATGGAAGAATTTGAAGAAGTTCAGACGGTACCAGTATTAAATAATATAATAACATACAAATAAAAGCAACCCTAATTATATTACTCGAATAAAGGCAATTTATTTACCTTCAAAACCTTGGAAAGGAGAAGAGGGCACCCCAAAAAAAGGTGTATAAAAGAAACAGAAGCGGTAGCATGAAGCGAATAGAGAAAGAGAGCCATAGACAGAGTCAGGTGGAAAAAGCTGGAGGAGGCCTTTACCCGTGTAGGAGTTCCGATTAATGGTACTGAAGGTAGCTAGGATATAGGATAACAAGAATAAAAAAAAACGTGTGGCACTCGGGGACTGCCGCGGTAAAGCTATTGCATAGCATTTTTTTATCAACGTATGCAATTATAATTATTTATTTATTTTATATTTATTCAATCTACCACACTACCCGACTCAGGCTAACAAGCCTATATAGTCTGTCTTACTCTAACGAGTACCGGCTCTACCGGCCGCGCTTACGCTACGTCACCGATCTCTTTAGAGAGATGTGAGACGCAGTATGCGTTCTGTCCCGCTCTAACACGTATTGGCCGCACCAATATTACGTCATCGTGTGTTAGGTTTTTATTTTCGTTACGGAATTTCTTGATTCGGTCGCCGCTCTTAAAGCCCGCGATAAAATCAATGCAATAGCTTAATAATGTATAAAATGTAAGAAATCTAAGCTGTATATTATAATTTTTGTCATGAATGGAAAATAAACGGGCTTTATTATTATTATTTACCTTCAATAACGACCGGTGCTTCTTCAACCATCTCCATGTGCGATACAGAAGTCGGTGGCAGCGAGATGACGGAGGCCGTGGCATGAGGCACCATCTGATCGCCCGTTGATATTGACACGTCGTCTTCCATTTCTGAAAATCATCAAAACAAAAGTTGTTTAATTTTGAACACCTTTTACATTGCGATGACGTCATACTCCAAAACGCACACAATTGTACGGTTCCCGGGTAGATGGGATGCTAAAAATAATAGAGGATATTATTTTCACTCCCTATTTCAAATCCTGAAGAGCCGCGTCTGATTTATACTGTCGGAGCGAAACTCCGATTTAGATGAGAAAAATAAGACACTTAAAGAAGTCATGAAAAATAAGAAAACGAGCGTGGTTATTAGAAGAAAGCTCTTCAATACTTGTATACTACCTGTACGAACATATCTATGGATCTCAGCATACAAAGATGTGTCAAAAGTTATATGGAACGATGTATGATAGGGCAGAAAAGAATAGACACAATAAAGAATACAGCTTTAAGAAAAACAACTAAGGTAACATATTTTACAATAAATATTAATAAACTAAAGTGGAAATGGGTGGGGCACATGGCAAGACAAAAAAGTGGAGCAAAAAGTACTAAACTGGTGCCCAAGGTACAGCAAACGAATAAGAGAAAGACAATTTAGATGGTAGATAGACCAAATTAAAGAAACAGCAGGTACATGGCAGACAGTTGCACATTGCAGAGAGGAATGGCGGGATATGGGCGGCCTTAGTCAAAAAAGGGAACACATAAAAGAAGATTTATATATAAACGTGTTTAAATATATCTGAATTAAAGACTATTATTATTCTTTTACGAAATTCTTTTCTTGTTTTTTGCTTTAGTGTAAATATTGTGAATACAAGTATTTTGTGACTGTTTTCCTTTCTAACTTTTTTTTTATGTAATAGGAGGCAAACGGGCAGCAAGCTCATCTGATGTTAAGTGATACCGCCGCCCATGGACACTCACATTGCCAGATGGCTGGCGAATGCGTTGCCGAACTTTTAAGAATTGGTACGCTCTTTTCTTGACTTGCAGCTTAGCCTTAAAAACTAATTTATGGTGCTCTCGTGCGCCTATAACTGAAAGTATTTAGAACAAATAATGTAAAAAATAAAATAAAATTTGTTTATTATGGAACATAAGATACAGGTATCACTTATTCCACGTCATTAAATTATTAATCCCTTCTCATCGGCAAAGAAGACAGAGAGTGTAGGCCGAGAGAAAAAGCCAGCGTAAAAAACTCTCGGTACTCTTTTAATATATATTTTCCAGGTCTTAAATATACTCACCAGTATCAGCGTATAAGG
This sequence comes from Pieris macdunnoughi, assembly GCA_905332375.1. NCBI lineage: Eukaryota > Metazoa > Arthropoda > Insecta > Lepidoptera > Pieridae > Pieris > Pieris macdunnoughi. The sequence goes on from CAJOBZ010000047.1 coordinate 1,192,853, forward strand.
AAGCTTTCATCAGCTGAACGTTATGGCTCTGTCTATGCTCCAAACGGGCCAACTCTGAGGTAGGACTCTTCACACCGAATGCTGGAACATAATTGTTGACATTAAATCTGGGTAAAATTTAAGGCTGCTGCCTCGAATTTTGCGGGCAGCCGGGGTGGCAGCGGCGCGAGGGCGGGTGACGAGCGGTGCAATCCAGTCAAGCGGTGACCGCTCGCGTTGCGCAGCTGATTGTAGTATAGTGCTGTACATATTTTTTGTGACGTAACAAAATGTCCTCGGACGTGCAAGAGCAAATTATTTCGGCAATCTTTGAGAGGAGACCCATATGGAACAGCAAAGATGTTAACCATAAAAATAGAAGAATAATTAACCAATTATGGAAATAAATAAAAAACGAACTGAATATTGAAGGTAAATATAAAAATGATTTATTATGTCAAATACTATTTATATATATTTATTATGTTTTACAAATTAATTAGTAACTAATGTGATTATTTACAAAATATTTTTTGAATTTTTCACGTAAGTATATATTGTGTTTGATAAGACGTCAAGACATTTTGTTCGCGAATAAAAACAAATATCTCGACAACACAACCACGAACACAACACTACACAGCGATAGTGCCGCGCGATCTGCCCGCTGGTTTGGAGAACAGGTATGCGTTGGCCGTCTCGCTCCCGCGCCGCAGCCGCTGCCGCCCCGCTGCCCGCAAAATTCGAGGCAGCAGCCTAATATTAACTAGCTTCTATCTAATTTTACTTTTCATAAATGTAAAATTAAATGCATTTCATGTATATTTCTTTTTTGACGTTCATAAGTGTACAGTGTGTTACCTATATGAATAAATGATTTTTAACTTTGACTTTAGAACGAATTATGGAAATTCTAATATGATTCAACAATAAAGGTTATTTTAAGTCAATAGTGGCGCTACAATATCCCTCACTTCTAGCATCACTTGACATTTTCATATTATTGTACATTTAGGAAAATTTTGACACGGTTAAATAATGACCGTAGATAATCCTAAAATATACATATATATATATATATATTATTTATTGTGACCTTTGACCTTGAAATTAAATGATGTATCGTTTGCCATTACGATACTTAACAATCAGCTAGAATGCCCCAACTTTTTAACAAAATTTAAATTTTGTGTACCCAGTAGATATCCCAGACATCCCATCATTCCATTTATCCTACCTTTCCGAGAACGCGTTTTGGCCGAAATTCATCGATGTCCAGATTGAGCATTCTGTTAAACGAGCTGGATCTGGACATCCATAGTTGCTCACCTCAGACTTTGAGAGCGATTTTCGTTTAATTTATTTTTATTTACTTAAGTTTGTTTAAATTATATTATTGTTTCGCTTAATTAATTTTATTACTTCTTGTATGCTGTTTGCCTGTAAGTGCTTGACACATTAAAAACTGTATTTTACTTTTCTTCTGTCAATGTATCAGTGTGCCAAGCGTTGGCAAGCTTTTATGAATAAATAAAATAAAATAGTTGCGTACACCCTACCATTTGTAAGTTTTGAGACGACTATGGAGTGATTGATTTAACCACCATTTTAAAGTGAATTACTTTAATTTCATGTTTGGTTACAATATTCACTTAATATAATATAAAGAAATAAACATATGTGCGTCAAATACCAAGCCACCAAGCGCACTGGCCACGTACCACTGGTTACCTGCGTGCACGCACACATACGCGCGAAATCCCGCAAGACCAGTTTTATGTAGTTCTGTGCGAGTGACGATATTATGATATCGATGTAAGATGTCGATAAAAATATGATATTTATGTGTTATACATGTGTATGCTACACGACTTTTAGGGTGTCATTATACAAGTATTTACACCCTTACAGCTGGGTATCTCGAATTCCGAGATTCTTACCTAATTTAAGCTTAAATGACTGGACTATAATTAATGTTAATAATTAAAGCTCATGTTTTAAATGATTAAAGCCAGTTGACACCCAACTTCAAACAAAGAGTTTTTAACATTTATTTTAACATCCCTCCAAGAACCGCCACCGAGCTTAACTCTGTAATCAAATATTTTAGCAATAGAAGTAATCTCACCTTTGTTATCCTGATACAGACTGGTCGCATCTGCGTTGTCTTCTGTCGTGTCCATTTCAAATCCTATTAAATTTCCAAAGTCTTATTTATAAGGAGAAAATCTCTTTAATTCTAATATAATTTTAAATTTGTGTTCATTGGTTTCGTTCTTAATAATTAGAAAGAAAAACTTGTACTGTTTCTGATTACTAAGAACCCAAGGAACAAATTTCGCATCTATAGTGAAAATTATTTAAGAAAGTGGTTAAAGTTGAATAAATTTAAAATTTAAATAACTCCTTTTATCAATGAATTTTAATTTCGTTAGAAGTGCAGCATTTTCGATTACAAATATAATAATCTAAATTTTGCGTATACTTCGATAATCACGTACACGATATTGGTGCACAGCCGAGGTCCGAACGCACGAGGGAATCATATCATAGAGGAAGTGAAATGTTATCACTGCTGTTATCAATCGCCTTCGCTCATCTCCGTATAAATATTACTAATGAGGGACAAGAATCCCATACCCCAAAATACCAACCTTTGGAGCCGTTCATCAAATTAAGCGAGGTCTGCAAGAACATATCATCATCACCCACAGAGGAACTGAATCCCATTCCGCCTAGACCCAAATTTGACCCTAGGGTAAGGTTTGACCCGAGGCCTATATGTGTTCCAAGACCTCCTAGAGCTGATGTTACGGGCACTACTGGTTTTGTGACTGGAAAGAAAATATTTAACAATAAAAAATCGAAACTCAAACTGTGTTTGGCAAGTTTTTTGCCGTTTTTTTTGTTTTGATTACTTTCAAATACAGTGTAAACTCCATGTAAAGTCCCTTGATTTAATGACGAACTCCCTAAAGCGTGGAAATCAACTGTCGTTGGTTGGTTTAGTTTGCCTTCCATACAATGGTACAGTCTACATAGCATTACACCCTCTCTCTACAACAATTGAGTAATAAAGTACTTTTTAAGTTGTTAAAATTACGGAAAACTGCGGAACTGTGTACGTTATTTTGTCGCTCTAATGTCAATAAGCCCGGAATAAACTCGACTGTTTCGCACAAACTCGTTCGTTTGTTTACAAATTTGGATTGCTTTATCACCAAAAAATACGAAATAATTACTGGTGCAGCAAAAGTCGTGAGACGAAAATAATTGAATACGCAATAGCTCTCAAATAAGAATTGTTTTTTATGAAATTACTAACACTAGTATAAAATAAAAATTTTCTTTTTCTAATACATTTTTTTTCTCACTTTGTAACGTCAAAATATGCGTAGACCCTTGTGTGTCGTCATATAGAGTTAACACTGTAGTTATACCCAGCCTCGCATACACACACACATAAAACACAGCCGAATTAGATATTACTTAGTTAAATGTATTTAATATTTTTTATTGATCTTTTCCTTTCATGAATATTTGAAACTTTTTGTGTTGGTTTTTGTAAGTGCTTGCCCTATAACAGTTAATACATACCAGTAGCAGCCGCTTTCTGCAAACTCTGATTGACGAGTTGTCGTTTTAACACCTGAGGCGCAATTTCCTCTTCCTCATCCGAATCTGATATGCCATACTTGCTGAAGTGTTCCACCTGATACAGTAAACATCTTTAAGATGGGAGACTATTTGAGTCCTATTTATATAGACGGTTTTAAAGTATGTAATACATAATCAAGCATAATCAAAAATTTAAAAATGTTTCGGTAAAAATTACCGAGTCCGGCTCGAAGGATCAAAACGTACAACTTCTGGGCACACTTGAAACGTAGGACAAAGTCATATTCAATGTAATTTTAAATGAATTATATGAAATGCGACTGATTAAATTCTTAGGCGACTTAGGTGCGCGCTTACAAAACTATGAAAGTACTTAACTAAACAAGACACGTATCAACTTTGGCTCGTTCAATAAAAAAAAAAAACAACCTAACTCCTGGTAAAAATAGTAAGCGTATCGGTAACGATCAGTTTTTTAAAATGTTTTATAAAAACATTATTTAGTTATTTGGACAGAAAAGAGAAAGTAACCAAAGGTACTCACTTAAAAAATACGTTTTTACTAATTTTTATAGAGCGTTTGACTATACATCAAAATGAAGATAGGTTCTGAACTCACCCTGAACACCCAGCTACCAGTTTGTGGGCGATACTCAATGAACCTGGTGTCATATTTATCGCACACACGTCGCAACTTGCCTTCGTAGTCCATTTTTAACAACCTATAAAAAAAATATCAATAGATTGACAACTGTCATTTTTTGTCATGTCATTCATAATGTCACTTTGAAAGATAAACTAAATTAATTTGATTAAAGCATTATAAAATAAAAATAAAATATGTTTATTATGGAACATAAGATACATGTATCACTTATTCCACGTCATAAGAAACTCTCGGTACTCTTTTAAAATAGCAAATCATCAAACAACACTTATTTTAAAACAAATATCACAAATTAATTAGAAGTAGCCTGTCTAGCACTAGTCCCAGGCCCTTTTATCGACTAGATAATCGTTGACTTTATAGTAAGCCTTTTTACACAGCTTTTCTTTAATACATTTCTTAAATTTATTAAAAGGCAGAGATAAAAGAGCCTCTGGGATTTTATTAAAGAAGAGTATCCCTTTTCCCAAAGAATAATTACTAACTTTAGATAATCTAGTACGGGGAAATTGCAGCCTGCGTTTGTTCCGAGTATTAACATTGTGCGTATGTTCTATTCTAGTAAACTTATCACTATTTTTGTATACATACATAATATTTTCATAATATTATACAATATACAGGAAACAATATTAAGACCAAAAGCAAATAATTGTTTCACCTTTCTCACATCAACACCGACTATGCAAAAGACTCACTTATGAACGTCAACAGAAAAGATTATTCTAAATTTACATTTGCCACCAGTTTGCAAGTCAAGGGCGTAGAGCGGACAAGAAGAACTGGCAGGAAACAAAAAAAATGCCAAAATCCCTTTTAAGACAATTTTGCACGCCATCATGCGTGGCAGAATATGCGAAATTCTGATTGTACCACCATAACATTTTTGTACCATATTCTTGCAAATAAATTATTATTGACATTCAACATATGCTCACCTATCCGGTTCAGTAACGGGACGTTTCTCAGTCTTGTCCCTCGGCCAGACACGGTCCAGCGTGACAATGGCACGTCGGTTCAAACCTTCGCCCAAAGGCGGCTTCTCGCTGTCCTCCGGGTAGACTATCACCTCCTTGTTCAGGAAATGTACTGCAATACCATTTTAGTTAGTTAATATCAAATAAGAGTATTATGATATCATAGAAAACATCCTTAGTTCTTTGTATGGGCGAGGATATATGTTTTTTTTTATCTATGTAAGGAAAACATATATTTTCCTCTACAAACTCTTGTCTATATTGTATTTTATATAAACTCTTTTGTTATGTTGTCTTTGCCGTCTAATCGACAATGTTTAATTTATGTCACTTGACATAATATATGTAAGATATTTTAATTTTTTCCTTATATTATTTTACTTAATAAAACCTAGAATATAGGCTTTAAATGTTGTTTCTTTTGTATTCACTGGTGAATGAATAATTTGTAAACATATACAGTCAAACTTGGGTAATTGAGAACTGGATAAGTGAGAAAACTCTATAAGTGAGAGTAATAGCCGGGACCCGTTATTTTATGCTCCCAAAACCTCTATTAGCGAGAATCAGAAACTTCTGTAATAGACAGTAGTTTTTCCCTCATGGACCTATGTATTGAGACTGCTACTTATCTATACCTCTATAAGCGACAGTCGAGCTTTAATTTATTTTTATTATTTAGGAGGAACTATAGCTACAATAAACATACACACATACAGTAACAAATTACAAATTTGACATTTTCATTCATTCAGGATTTTTTAAAGTGTAAATAAGTTCTACATAAAATAAAATATATATGTACATAATAATGTTGTGCACATTATGCACATAATTTTATCATATTACATATTTACTAAATTGGTACTTGCTGAGACTTGTTATTGCTGCGTACCCCTATAAGAGAGAAACGCTACCCATGTACCGGCATTAGCGAGAAACTCGTGTTAGTGAGAAACCTCTATTAGCGAGAATGAGATTGTGCTCCCTTGAACTCTCGCTTATCCAGGTTTGACTGTACTTTAAAAAAATTGTAAGTTAATAGATATTTCTTTTGTAAATAAATGTTTTGTATTCACAGAGAAACGCAGTTGCGCCTTATTTATTCCCAGTATAAGCGATTGATACTATTATATATATTTTGTCTCTGCACAAAGACATTTAACATTACGATCTAGCCTAACTTAAGACTAATAAGTAATTTAAGTCTAACCTAATTTACTAAAAAGGATATTTAATATGAGAAAGTGTCCAATAACACTACTTAGTCTCTACTCTCTATTAAGGGAAAGTCACTGTTCTTGTGTACTATTCATATACAAGAACAGTGTATTCACTAATATTTGAATCAAATCAAAATCAAAATAATTAAAAAGTTAAGCGTACGGGCATCCAACAATAAGTCAGAAAGCATTGTAACACTGGCGCAAGCACTACTCCCAATTTTCCTGCGTGCACGCAACACATACGCGCGGAACGAGCAAGGCCAGTTTTTGTGTATCGATAATGTTTAAATAAAAATATTAAGATAATAGATATAATATGGAATTGATATATAACATGTATATGATACACGTGTCTTTTAAATAAATATAATTAAACTTAATTTTAAAAGTGAGACCTGAAAGATGACGCATATCATTTTACTTATATTAATATTTATTTTTTTAGTTTGATCTAACTAAAATAGATAGTTTCTCATTTTAAATGAATATTTTTTATTTGATATTTCTAACAGATGGCGCTGTGTTGAAAGTACCAACGTTTCACATAAGGTACAATTTGGCATTACCACCAAAAAAGCATGGTGGTCCCCATGACTGGTGTTCTCCTACCGTTTCCCTTGAATATGTTACTACTATGTACAAAACAAAGTATAAAATAAATAATACCTAAAGCATCCAAATCCATGTCGGTGACATCAATTTCACAGTCATAATAGACATTTCCATAATTCTTTCTGCCGATCGTCAAATGCGGTACCACGCATTTACCATCAGGACCGATGTATTCTGCAAAAGAAATATATGTTTTATAATTTACAATACGACTATTTTCCGCCAAAATTAATTGCTGTTACGTAAATTATACTTATTTATTAAAGTTCACCACATTATATATTGCATCATGTAGTCTATTCTAAAATACATGCCAATTATGGTGAACATAAATGTTACTAAATTTTTTTTTAAATAAAATAAAAATCATTTAATCACATAGGTAACATAATGTACACTTATGACTTGTCAGTAAAGAATTACATATTAATACTTCTTATTTTACATTTACTGCCAGTTCTCAAATCAAGGGCGTAGAACGGGAGAGAAGAACTGGCAATAAACTCTCCGCCACTCTTTTTAATCGCCATTTTTTTGTTTTACAAAATGTTTGTAAGGAGCTGCAACCATTACACCATGTCCCATGTGACATTTTAAGTAATTAATAATAATAACATAAATTAAAAACAAAGATTTGTCCTCTATCAGCAGAAGGCATGGTGAAATAGGAGCACGCACTTACATTCTCTTGGGAACAACACGCAAACACATAGTCGAAATAACCAACATCACCGCATACACGAATTCAAGTAAGACCAGTCACCACAAGCAGCACCCGTTCACGAGCATGACGCATGGCCAGCCATCGGCCCACATTTAAAGTTGCTAATAATTTTTTTATCATTTAAATTAGTTTAATGCTTTATCAAGAGACAATTCGTTCGTTGTTGGTTACTTCGTGTCCATAATAATAATAACAAAGTATCAATAGTCTCTATAATTGTCCACCACCGGAATCTCAAAACAGTTACACGAAGCTATCAAATTGTAAGAAATCCATTTATATCCAAAAAGTAATATTAAATACGGGAAGAATAACCTGCAAATTTCTACAAGTTAGTAACCCATTAAAAACTGTGTTCACTTGGCTTCGGCCAGTGTGCAACAGTCTACGAGGATCATGAATCGATTCTGAGCTGAAAAATCTACGGAATGAAAAATCTGAGTTTAAAATACGGTCCGAAGGGCCAAAGATATGAAGCTTGGTTTTAAAAGAAAAATGTTCCACTGAAACGTTGAGGTGCCAAATACCAAAATATTAACATAATATTGTTAATATTGTTTCCAGCAGTCGTCTCGGTTCGTCCGTTGGCTCCAACGTACGTACTGACGCTAGCAACACTTATTAAATGTCAGAATTCTACGTAATGAAAAATCAGACTATAAACATAATAATAATAATGAAGCCCGTTTATTTCCAATCGTTAAATATACAATATTCTTACTTTCTTCTGTACCAATAACGCCCATTCACGCCTCTTAAGCTTTTCCAAATATTGTTTTTTATCCATTCGCCTCCTTCAATATACATGAGTCATAAAATAAAATATGTACTTACTAATCATCTCTTCCAACGATGGAATAGTGTAATACCCCGGTCTGGTCAATTTAACACCAGCCGGATGAGGCGGTGCCTCAACTGGCGCATCGTGGGTGGACACATTTTCATCTACTAGAAAGAAAAATAGTCTAATTATCGTCAAATAATAATTAACCATTCCGGCTCGAAGGATCACATAAAAATTATTGTTAATTAATATTTTTACTTAATTGTATATGTCACAATATACGTAACTGGGAAGTCAACTGGACGTTCTCGCAATGATTTTGGTGATATTTTAATATCAATAGGCAACACAATTACTGTTTAATGTCGGACATTATATGTGACAGGAGACCTGATGTTAAGTGATACCGCCCATGGACACTCACACTTCCAGAACACTCGCAAGTCTGTTGCCGGTCTTTTAAGAATTGGTACGCTCTTATCTTGAAGTCAATAATATGGATTATTCAATACAAAATCTAAATTATTCTAAAAATCAACTAAATTATGACTAAATTGCAACTTTTATGTGTTTGAACGCTAACCTACATCTACACACACAATTAAAATCAACTGTCAAAGCTACAACTACAATTTGATAAGCTAATAACAAGTAAATAAACCATAAACGCCTCTTATCTGATGAGCAACCTTCTCACAAGTGTAACAAGGGGTCTGACCGCCGAAGCGATGGGAACAAAATTGAAGACACTGGGACTCACCTATACATATAACATACATTCATTTTAAAATGTGGCGTTTAAAGGTCGATTCACATATATCAGTAAATCCACAGTTCCGACACAGTACCGGCACACTGCGAAATATTCTTTCATACATTCTCTATGAACGCATCCCCACTTGTCAGTGTCAGTGACGACACCGGCAATCACGGATGGATTCGTTGACAACGATATTTTTTGTCGGATCACCGACGCCGTGTTATTATTTGTTACATTTGCAGAAGAATATTGAAGCAGGTCTCTGACATTATTTTTTTCTTTCATCTTTAACTAATTCTTTGTTAAATGTGATGAATTCTTCTTCCGTATCTTAATTGCCATGCTTCATGTACCCATTTTCTTTTTTTTCCTTGATGCTGCTCTTCTTTGTCTAAAGCAACAGCTATCATTGCTAGCTCCGTAATATTGAACAGAGCCATAAACACGTTACTTGACGCCGGACACGTTTTCACTTAATCTCCGTAAACTGAGTACTGACATGTGTGAATTAAATGACTGACGCAATACTGTATCACTGATACAATACTGTATCACTGATACTGAACTGAGCGGACACGTTGACGGAACTGTGGCTTCACTGATACATGTGAAGCGGCCTTAAACCCTATATGGCAAGTAAACAATATTTTTCGTATCAGTTTTATTAACAGGGACAAAAACCGACCCAATTGGGCCATTGTAAATATATATTTCATTTAACTCCAAGCGAATACGAAAAGTATATTTTCACAAAATTTGTTAATTACATTAAAACCTGTAAGATTATTTATTGTTTAAAATCAAAGGACAAAAAGAGATTACAAAAGAAAAAGATACTTACTATAGAAAGTGTCGATATTCTCCTTATCAGTGGAAGTGGAACTCTCTTTAACTCCTAGCTCTCTTACTGAGTTCTCAGCTAATTCCGCGTTTGACACTTGCTGTTTTCGGAGCGGTTTTGTTGTCAACCTGTTAAATTTAAATACGATTTAAGGTTAACAGTACGTCCCGGCTTCGCACGGCGTAATTTGTTATGAAATCTTAATATATATAAATTACGTGTCACATTGTTTGTCCGCTATGGACTCCTAAACTACCGAACCGATATCAATCAAATTTGCACACCGTGTGTAGTTTGATCCAACATAGGATAGCTTACATCTCAATTTATACCCGCAATATTATTTTATTACAAAATATTTGTTTATTATTTGATAGTTACAATTCTAACAGATGGCGCTGTGTTGAAAGTACCAACGTTTTCACATAAGCTACAATTTAATGAAATAACCACCAAAAAAGCATGATGGTCCCCATGACTGGTGTTCTCCTACCGTTTCCCTTGAATAGTTAACTACTATGTAATACAGCAAAAATCTTAGCCACAGCAACGCTTGGCCGATCTGCTAGTAGGTAATAAATATATAGGTAGCGGAGTGTCTCTCTATTGCATATGGTTCATAGTATATACAATATATATATATATATTTTTGTCAAAAATTGTGGCACATTATCGAAGATTTCAAACGGATCCCGAAAATATTCTATAGCCTATATTCATCTGGAACAATGTAGTATTGTTTTTTTTATTATTTTTTTTGTAATGGTACAAACATTCGAACATACATTTTTGAAATAAGTTTATATATTTTTTTTTGATTTAATTATAAGATCTACAAACATACTAATATTACAAAACAAACACTGAGACGTACAGAAAGCCAAACAGTTACATAGATAAACAATTTTATACATGAAAAAAAAAAATAATTTAGAAAACGAAATTTAATATTTAAAACAACAAATAATACTAAATATTTCGTATCACTTTAGAATTTTAAAACTGACTGTTTAGATCTCTCGACGAAAACAATACGATTTATTGCTACTACATGACATCATCTCAAATAAAATAAATTGCATCTCATTTCTCGAAAAATTTCCGTTCCATGTTTCTACATACAACGACAAATATTTAAGCCTTGACTTGTTTAAGCTATCATGGAATATGCTTCAAAGGAGTATTAAGAATTTCCATAGCGGTAAATCACCTACTCCATGAGTACACCCTCACTTACTTTGTACCCTCACGTACACGTACGGTATGTACGTACGCGTACGTCAGGGTACACGTGAACTCTTTCACACCATCACACATCACAGCCAAATTAGGCATTACTAAGTTAAATGTATTGAATAATTTTTATTGATTTATTCCTTGCGTAATGTTTGAACCAAAATCAAATCATTTATTTCAATTAGACCACCTAAAATGGCACCTTTGAACGTCAAATAAAATATAAAGAAGTTTCTAGTTGCCTTCCAAAGGTAGATTTGATGGCTACACTTACTCTTTTAAAAATGTATAATTGTTTATTTTTATAATTGTTGTTATAATATAAACAGTATGATTACAAAATAAATAAATTATCATATGTGGATCCAGCTCTTGGAAAAAATATTCTTGAACCAATCCAACATTCGTTCTACAAACTGAAAAAGAATAGAAGAAAAAACTTACCAACTAGCTCTTCGTTCAGATTCGAGGGCCGGCATTTCTTTATCTGTAAATAAAATATCCATTTTTCAAGTGAATTAATTGCATTTAATGTTTTGTTACAATTCACTTATAATATAACGAAATAAACATATGTGCATCAAATACAAAGTCACCAAGCGCACTGACCACGTACCACCGGTTACCTGCGTACACGCACACATTCGCGCGAATCCTGCAAGACCAGTTTTCTGTAGGTACGTGCGAGTGACGATAATATGATATCGATGTAAAGTGTCGACAAAAAATACATTACATGTATAATGTATATGCTACAAAAATATTAAATTAAGGGATCACCAATAAGCGTTTTTATATTCTGAAATAAAAATCAATATACTAACCTAGATTGGGATATAACCGTGGCGTTTCACTATCGATAGGTTTCTCTTCATTCCACGAATGTCTCGAAGGCCTGTAATTAGAAAAATATTTATTTTTGAAGTGAAACTTCTTTATCGGGGTTGGAAAAAAATTTAGTGTAACATTTTTGCGTTACGCGTCACATTTTTCCGTTACGCGCCATGTTGCTTTTTGAAGTCAAACTTCTTCATCGGCGTTAAAATATGACATATAGTGTGTTTTTGACTTTGAAGTTTGACAACGGATTACATTTTCTACTTGAAATTTGCTAATCGCAATTTGCAGCAATTAATTTGTAAATTGTATGCTAGGCAGTGTATCAAAATTTACTGTGTTTAAAGAAAAAGTTTCTAATAAGGTCATAAAGAAGTTTCACTTCTTACGTGTGTACACCTAGTACACGCACACATTTTTTATTATCACAAACTGCTGTGGTCTCTGGCAGAATGACCAGCGCTGTGGAAAATTCTGCTCCTCACCATAATGCTGAGCCAGGGCTAGTGACAACCACAATACACACGTAAAATGTACCTTGTTTCTAAAAAAAAATTGATTTTTCTTTATTTTTTGATTATTATTATTTTGTGTGTTTCTGTGTGTGTTTCGTTACGTTATGATTCAACGGGACACCCAAAATAGCAGTAATCGCAGCCCATGAACACCCGTTTTAGTGGGTGCATTACCACCTTACACATATTAAAAACTTACAACTTTGAATTGTAATTCCAAAAACATAACATTTGTAATTGTTAAAAGAGTACCGAGAGTTTTTTACGCCGGCTTTTTCTCTCGGCCTACACCCCTCTGTCTTTGCCGATGAGAAGGGATTAATAATTTAATGACGTGGAATAAGTGATACCTGTATCTTATGTTCCATAATAAACATTTTTTTTATCAGAAATAGACAGACATTCTTTCGAAGTATGCTACGTCATCGTGGATTCGGACTGTGTCACGTGACTGACGTATACATTTTTTATTCATGAATTTTATGAAAATTAATGAATATTTACAAGTTATCTTACTCCTTAACGCATTCTTAAGTCTTGCTTTATACAGATTATTCTCAATAACACTTTATTTTTATATAATAGACTATAAAACAATGCACGTGATCAATCTTTTGTCACGTTGACATTATATGCGAACAGACTCTTTAAAGTAGTTATATTTGATTGATTCTTGACTTTGGATGAATAATTTTGATTGCTTTTTATAGCTTAAGCAGTGTTGGCTTAGTGGCTTCAGCGTGCGACCGTCATCCCTAAGGTCGTATGTTCGATCCCTGGCTGTGCACCAATGGACTTTCTTTCTATGTGCACATTTAACATTCGCTCGAACGGTGAAGAAAACCTGCTTGCCTTAGACCCAAAAAGTCTACGGCGTGTGTCAGATAGAAGGCTGATCACCTACTTGCCTATTAGATTGCCAAATGATCATGAAACAGATTCAGAAATCTGAGGCCAAGAACTAAAAAGTTGGTAGCGCCACTGTTTTATTTATTTGGTTTATGGCTTATACATTGATATCAAAACCCAAGATGCCAGTCTCGAATAAAAGTAACGCTCGAAAGTGTCCCGAAACACTATTCTGTCCATAACAGTATATGTTACAAGCATATATTATTGCAAAATCAACCTTACGCGAATTGCTTAAAGTTGTTATTACAACGCAGTGTATACGTACTTAAAGCAATAAAATTTTACGACCGACCGTGGTCGGTAGGACAAGGTATTGAGTGGAGTCGAACATGACTTTTTTATTTACAACTATTTAACATAATTTTAAATTTATCCGACTTTTCGGGTGCTTTACAGCGTGAGTGGTACGTGACTGAAGACAAAAGGTGTTGGATGTTAAATAGTTGTAAATTTATAATAATACATAACTTTAATCCGGTTAAAAGTTTTTTCTTTAAATTAAAAAAATGTTAAATTGGCTACCTCCTCCTCTGACCCACACTTTATATAGCGTAAATATATTTGTCAAAAACTACACACAAAAAAGTTCAAGAGTACATAAATTTATTTATAAAAAAACACAAATAAATAACATCGACTCCACTTATAGACGCGAGACTATTTGAAATGAGCGCACAATTTAGAATGTTGCGCTTTTTTTGGGGGGGACGTTTTTTAGAGGTTGATTGTGCATCTTGGGTTTTTGTATATCAAGGCTTATACAGTTAAAGATTCAGAAGCGAGACTAAGTATATAAAAAACTAAAACTTTTTTTGACATACAAGAGTCATACTTAGCGTTAAGTTTCTATATAACCCTTAATATCCAATTTATTATGTAAACAATATTGCTATGCGATAATATATATAAAAAATCTTACCAGCCATTTTGTTTGTCTGTACGTAGCTCTATATCTGAAATTTCAAATTAGTTATACGTATATAATAAAATTAAATCTTAGATTTTTTTGTACCAAAACGAAATTCATAAAAAGTTACAATAAATATAATTTAAATAATTTTTATTTGTATTATAGTAGGTTAAGAATATTATAAATACTGTATATTTGTATCTTGGAAATAAATTAATTCATAAAAAAGAATATAAATTTACTAACCACTATTCTGCTCTCGCAACACCTCCTTACTCTTACTGGGGAAATTATCTCTTTCTCTTTCTGCTGTAATGGAGCCGTCCACCTGACTTGTTCCGTTTACTTGAGGTGAGTCACCTAGGGATCTAGAAAATTTAAAAAAACTTTCAGATTAAATCACATTATTTACAATAAATTATTAATAAAACAATGATAGCTTTAGTTTTTTTTTAGATACGCTTTCATTCGCGTGGATTTCATGAATTTTGGCCAGATTTTTTGCGAAATATTACAGAAATATTCGGTTAATTGACATAAAACTGTTATAAATTAAACACATAAACCTCCATCAGTCATTATCTATTGGTAAAAACAAAACTCGGTTTATTCGCTCTCGAGTAAATGGCGTTCAATTGGCGCTACTGTTAAATAAGAATAGCATGTAAGTTAAAAAGGTCAGTGAATAAAGGGTCCTTATTATTATTATTATTAAATGGCGTTCAAACAGACACGCGTTCAGCGGAATTCATTTTGTAATATTTGACCCTATTTTCATTTTAAGTTACACTTGGTACTAAGATAGCGATCAAGATGGTACGGTGATGCAGAGATGAGCAGAAACAAATACCTTAACTGTTTTTTTGATCAAGCTTTATTAAAAACAATATTTTTTCTCATGCTTCCCAACTACTTTGAATTGATATAAAAATAAATAAATCAGTGGCGCTACAACCTCTTTAGGTCTTGGCCTCAGATTTCTGAAACTGTTTCATGATCATTTTTAACTGTGTCCAGTTTGGTGTTTCAGCTTGTGTTTCCACTTCTTTCTATTTAGGATCTTGTATAGAATAAATAAATAAAAAATAGGCAAGTAGGTGATCAGCCCCCTGTGCCTGACGCATGCCGTGGACTTTTTGGATCTAAGGGAGATATCGGTATTGCTCACTTAGATCTTTCTCTGACTTCACCGTATCGAGCAAAACACAGTCGGTATTAAAAGAGCAAACTACGAAGGAAGTCCCATTGGCTTGCTTAATCTCAAGTCCAGGGAGATCGACGACCTACCAAGAACTTTGACTAGTAAGAGTAACAGAAAACACTAGGCCAACATCTGCTTTACCATTCAATCTGATATGGACATTGTTAAAACAATTTTTTACGGTGTTGCAATTATATTTGGAGTTACTAGACTTTGGGAAAAATAGAATTTGAATTCAAAGAAATTATAAATGACTCCTTGATGAATTACCTGTGAATGCATGTAAAACAATTATACATTATTAGTTGGTATTTATGGTTGTTTATCTATATCTATTCATGTAATGCTTCAAAGCCATTTTTGAATCTTAAACTAGGCTGGTGTCACTTGTATGTCACCAGGCCCCTGGCAATTGGCAGATTTGTGACAACGAGAATCATTAACTATAACCTAATATCTAATAATATTGCGATGTTAACGTAATAAAATTACTGTGATTTTTAATTAATTAATAATTTTCTGACAGCTATCTTTGTGAATTTCCAGTGATGGCAATAATAAATTAAATGGGAACACATAAATCAATTAAATATGGATCTGTAACATCTGAGATCTATAAATATTTGTTATTGTTACTTAATGTCAGTTATTAAGTCACAAAGTACCATCTGCGATAAAAAATTAATATGATATCTCTGACATTCGAAGAACTCTAGCTTGGGCTTACCTTCTTGCACCGTTAAAATGCTCAATAACTACGAAATCATAGAGTAACCTCTGTACAGGAAATCAAAGTTTTTGTCGTCCGTTAAGTCTCAGTCAAAGGTTCACAAATGGCAACAATATCTTCCTAAATTCGTTTCCCAAGATGTTTTCCCTTCACCGTTCGAGGAAAGTTAAATGCGCACCTCTAGATTCGAAGTCCATTGGTGCACAGGATTTCAACAAATCGAACACAGGGGGAGTCGCAGAAGCCTAGGCCACAACATTCGGTAGTGAACTGATTGGCATTTTTAGGAGAAAACAATATTTTACGTGAGTGCTTTTTTAATACCTAAAATTTAGATGTTATGAATTGATGAAGCTTCGCGTCTTTTTCAAACTATTATCCAGCGGTATAGGGCCGTAGAAACAATCTATTCCCTGTAAGGCTTCAGATTCATTTTGTCTTCTAGGCTGGTGTGCTTTTCCAGGCCATCGAATAGTGTTTTCTGAATTGATAATTTTTATTTATATTTAATTATTCTATAATAATTGTAAAACTTATTTTAATTCATTAGAATTGTCACATCATTTTTGAGATTTCAGAGCGGCAACTTTTTGTACCGGGAACATAATTGCAATTTTAGTACTGTGATCTGAACATCTGATGTTATACATACGTTTTATTAACTAAATAAATAAATAAATAAGTGAGGTGCTCCACATTTAAAGTGGGTTTACGGCGACTGATAATTACGTCCCTTTTCAACACAAACAGCAAAAAACGCACAAGTAAAGATAACATTTTTTAAAAGGTTTACTAAACGATGAAGTAGGCAGTGTTACCAGCTAAAGAATAAAATAAAGTAACTAAATTTAATATATTGTTCGTGATATTGAAATATTTGCTATTTTTAAGTAAGTAAATATTTAGATTTACCTTTTGTAGGTAAAACATAAAAAAATACGTAGCATTTTATTGTTTATTGCCCTCAAATGGGTCAAATTTGTCCCATGATACATATACTATTTATGTCCTATCCTGTTAATTTGTCTTGTGTGTTTGTCTTTTTAAGAAATAAAATAAAGTTATATTATTATAATTCTATCAACTCCGCCGACTCCATGGCTGATGAAGCATAAACTGCGTTTAATTCCCGACAGGAACAATAATGTTAGAAGGTACATACAAACTCAAAATAACTTTATTCATATAGGTAAACAATTAGTACAATTATACGTCAACAGAAAATATGTTAAATTCATCCTAAATTTACATTTACTACCAGTTCGCAAGAGGAACTGGTAAGAAACTCTCCGCCACTCTCTTTAATCGTCAAGCCAACACATAGATCATTAATAATAATATTTAGAATTAGAAACAATTGAAAAACTTTTCACAGTATTAAAAAAAAAACGTTGCCGACTAAAAAGAGGTGGTGAAAGTTTCCTGCTAGTTCTCCTTCTCTATTTATTTGAAAATATTGATTGATATCCTTTTTACCTTATCCTGCGTTACAGTCCTAGGCACCACTTTCAGTCTGCCTCCGGTGGGCGAAGTGACTCTGTAAGCGGCGTTACTGCTGTCCAACACCGCTTTAACAGCCGCTGGATTGGTCGGCTTTAACACGTCTTCGGCCGTTGTTGCTGTTAATTATTTGTGAAAAATAAATATATAAATAATATATTTTGAATGTTTGTATAGGCAAAATACCAGTGTCATACCAGGTCCATAATACGTATCTCCAGTCACAATAACGTTTTTTTATAAATACATATAGTATACAGATTTTCTTAGAGGCTCATCTGATGTTAAGTTATACTCGCGAGTGCGTTACCGACCTTTTAAGAATTGGTACGGTTTTCTTGAGGACCCTAAGTCGAATGTCAATCAAAGGTAATTAAAATATTGTATTTCGTTATGTAGTATACTCGTAATACTAAAAGTGCATGTATTTATAATGATAGACAGTCAGGCACGCCTGTCTAAAACACCCTCGTCTTGTTTAAGATCACCATCATGTTATAGTACCTTACAAGTTCTTTGTGTAATAGACATTCTGTTATAAAGGAAAACATTTGCATTGTGTTATTAATAACTAAACTCAAAAATTACAAGACCAATTTCCAAAATATTTTCAAAAACACACAGTACATAACTCTAATTCTAGTATAGATCACATGGACTCGGTGTAGTACTTGAATAAAGATGTTTTTACTCTTAATATATATAAATTACGTGTCACGTTGTTTGTCCGCTATGGACTCCTCAACTACCGAACCGATATCAATCAAATTTGCACACCGTGTGTAGTTTGATCCAAGATAGGATAGCTTACATCTCAATTTATACCCGCAATATTATTTTATTGCAAAATATTTGTTAATTATTTGACAGTCACAATTATAACAGATGGCGCTGTGTTGGAAGTACCAACGTTTCACATAAGCTACAATTTAATGAAATAACCACCAAAAAAGCATGGTGGTCCCCATGACACCAGTTCACCTACCGTTTCCCTTGAATAGTTTGCTACTATGTGATATAACAAAAACCTTAGCCACAGCAACGCTTGGCCGGTCTGCTAGTTCTAATATAAAACATAATAACATGGACTTTTTTTTTTTAATCGAGCGCTTCGTGCAATCAGTCTTCTGACTATGAGCAGATGAGTTGTAGGACAATGACATGGACTTAGTGTAGTACTTGAATAGAAGATTTTTTTTTTTTTAGATTAGTTTATTTATTTTTTTATTTTAGTAGTTTTACAGTTCACACAGACAAAAACTTTCTTCTAAATAATATTACTTACATGTGTCCGGCAGTAAATCTTTAAAGAGAGGCGAATCACCATACGGCCTGGCTGCTAGCGTCAGTATTTGCTCGTGTACGTTGGAGCCCACGGACGAACCGAGACCACTGCTGGAAACAATATTGTCGATATGTTAATATTTTGTCAACGTTTCAGTGGCCATTTTCCTTTTTAAAAAAAGCTTCTTGTGTCCGACACATGTTAGGCCCTTCGGACCGTATTTTAAACTCAGATTTGTTATTCTATAGAATTCTGATATTTCATAAGTATTGCTACTAAAAAAATTCTACACCGAAAAAGGTACAAATTTGACCCATTTGAGGGTAATAAAAAGTTAAATGCTACGTATTTTTGTTTTACTTACAAAAAGGTGATCTTATACAAAAATAAAAAATATATCAATATCACGAACACTATACCGAATTAACTTTAATGACTTTATTTCATTCTCTAGCTGGCATCATTGCCTACTAATTCCAGGTTTAGTAAACCTTTTCAATAAAATAAAATATTATATTAACTTGTGCATTTTTTGAGTAATTTATTGTGGAGCACCGCACTTAATAAAATGGATACATTCACTAACAGATAAAATGTATGTATAAAGTGAGATGTTCAGACTCGTAATGAAATTAAAAATATAACTTACCCGGGCATCAAACTAGTATTGGCATTGTTCTGTCCCAAGCCGAGGCCTGTTCCACCCAACGAAGAGTTATTGTTGAAGAGACCTCCACCCAAACCTGTGTTGAGACCTGAAATAAATAACAGTTGTGCATGGGGGCCGTTCATAAAATACGTCACACTAAAATCAGCTATTTTTACCCCCTCCCCCCCTATTGTCACGCTGTGTCACACTTTGTGTGACCCCCCCTAGAAATATTTCGTCACAAAAACTAAGGACAACCTGCTGAGAATGATAAATTCTAAATGATAGTACACAAATTCTGAAAATTAAAAATATTTATTTAGTTATAATAAAATTTAAATAAATTAATAAATATCTTTCATAACGAACATATATATAATATTTCTATTATTCAGAAGTCCAAGGAATTTCTAATAATGATAAACGGCGAACGTCACGTTGCCGTATACCCCCCGTCCCCCTTGTCACATCTTGTCACACTCAGCCAGACCCCTCCCCACCCTTGTATGCGAACGTATTTTATGACAAAAAATATATTTAAAAAATGTTTTCCTAGGCCTTAAGAAACGCCCAGTAACTTCAATAAAATATGTGATAAATACCTGTTTGAAAAGTATTATTTTGCTGTGGGAATAGCGATGAGCCACCACCTAGTGTCGTTCCAAATGTATTCGGTTTCGTCTGGAATGACGTACCGAGTCCAGTACCCAGACCTGCACCTGCACAAACACAAAAACACAAGATTATTAAGTCATTGCATAGATTTTATCGCGGGCTTTGACCGAATCAAGAAATTCCGTAACGAAAAAACCTAACACACGATGACGATAGGTGCGGCAAATACGCGTTAGAGTGGGACAGAACGCATACTGCGTATTCACATCTCTCTGACGAGATCGGTGACGTAGCATGAGCGCGGCCGGTGCAGCTGGTACGCGTTAGAGTGAGACAGACTATATAGGCGTTTTAGTATGAGTCTGATAGAGTGGTAGATTGAAATAATATCAAAGAAAAATAAATACTGCATAAATTAAAAATAAATAAATAATTACAACTGCATAAGTTGATATAAAATGCTATGCAATAGCTTTACCGCGGCAGTCCCCGAGTGCCACACGTTTTTTATTCTTATTTTTTTAAATTACTATATACTTTTACACAAGACTGCAAATTTTTACTATTATTAATATTTTCTACTAAGAAAATAATAATAGTATAATTATATTATTTTTATGCGACTGAAGCGCAAACTAGCTGCTGTGGTCTCTGGCAGAATGACCAGCCCTGTGGTCTGCTCCTTAGCATAATGTTGAGAAGGGCCAATTACAACAACAGCACACACGCATTACACACTTGAAACGAACCTTCTTTAAAAGATTTTTTTTTATTGATTATTATTATTTTGTGTGTTTCGTTAGTAATAAATGATACATATATGTCTATGTCTAAGCAAAATGTACCTATTAAGAAAAAAAATTATGAAGAGACAGAGAGAGACAAACATGTGAGGCCAAGGGTTCTTGAGGAAATCGAATCTAGGGCCTCAGCAAGACATGTTCGTTTAACCACTACACAATAACTAGAGATGTGATTGCTTTTGGTACAAAAACATTATTTCTATCCATTTGTTGTATTTTTTGTTGTTTTAAAGCTCTTAGAGGATTTTTGAAGTTTATTTATAATATTTAAGCAATAATAAAAAATGCCTTACCAAGGGTAGGCTGCGAGTTGAACCCAAACGTGGGTTGCGTGGTTGCCGGTTTTCCAAAAGTATTTCCGCCACCGAACAATGAAGTCGATGTATTTGTGCCGAAACCGCTAGATGTCGCACCAAATGCTGAAATGAAAAAATAATAATTTAGAATAAATTTTTCCAAATATGTAAAATATAAAGTACCTCAAAAACACAATTTTAAAAAAAACAAAAACGCACCTAATTGTCAAACTTTATTGTAATTATCTCTAATGTAATATATTTAACTTTTAAATGTTACATAAATACTAGTTACCCGACACACATTTTAAATTCAAAAAGAAAATCAAAACAACTAATTGTAAATCCAAATAAAATGTGTGTCAAGTATATAAAAATGTTCATCAAAATCAATCCAGCCGTTTAGTATACAGACAATCTCTATATCTTTGCTTAATATCCTAATCGCTTTAAATATCATGCAGGACAACGTCTGTGGGGTCCACTAGTATATATATAATTCTCGTGTCACAATGTTCGTTTCCGAAACGGCTGGACCGATTCTTATGAAATTTTTTATGCATATTCAGTATGTTTGAGAATAAGCTACTATCTATCTTTCAAACCCCTAAGTGATAAGGGGTATCCACCCCAAAATTTATTTTTTTATGATACAGCATACAAAAATACATACAACCCTTAATTGTCACCTCTCTACCATCAACCCCTATTATTTTATTATAGTAGATAGTTATTTTTATTGAACTAAAAAAATGTTTCCTAGAATTAATATACATGGCAAAACGACGTTTGCCGGGTCAACAAGTATATATATAAAGATTATATAAATCTTTAATAACATTTAAAACCCACTTCATATCTGTAATAAATATTAAATTACCGGGCGTTGCAGTGCCAAAAGTGGGTGCCGTGGTCTGCTGGGTCTTTGCCCCAAATAGGCCTCCGCCGCCGAACGAGCCGAAGCCGCTCGTGGCCGTGCTGCCAAAGGCTCCTGTCGTTGGCTTGGCTCCGAACAGACCGCCAGATTGCTGTAATTATATTACAAAGAATGTAAAACTGGTAAACATAGTTTTCTTTGCAAATTAGAATAGCTAGAATGTGCAATCGGCTGCCAAAAGATCTTTCTAAAAAGGCCGGCAACGCATTCACGAGCACTCTGGCATTAAGAGTGTCTATGGGCAGCGATCTCACTTAACATCTTGTCTGATTGCGCTCTGTTCTATAAAAAAATAAAAATTTAGATTTTAAATTCAGCCTTAGACCGAAAACGTCGACTCGACGGCTTTGTCAGGCACAGGAAACTGTTCACCCACAAGCCTATTTAATTAAAAAATGATCATGAAACAGATACACAAATCCGAAGCCCAAACCTAAAAAAATAGTTTAAAACATTATATTAACTTTTACAACTTTATATATATATATATTTTTTATTATTATTACCTGATTCTGTGTGGTAGGTCCAAAACCGAAGGTAGACGTGGTGGTACCGAAGGCCGGCGCTTGCGTCGTTGTAGCACCGAACAGGCCTGTACCTAAATTTTGTATAAATTGTTATAATCAAAAATCTATTATATTAATGTTATCTACAATTCTATAATAGATATTTGACTTAAACATACATTAGGAAAATTAAATGTCGATCAATCTAGTTTCAATAGCTGATGTTTTTTGTATGAAGTTTGACACATTTGATAGCGCTCAATAGGAGATTGTGACAGGAGATACGAATTAGAGGATCTCAGTGCATTATGGGCGTAAAATTAGCAAAACATCATCTTCTATTATTGCCATCTATGGACACTCCAATTTTTTTGTAAATTTACAATAAAATGTATTAAAATTTACATAAAATAAACAATTGTTCAATATTTATTTATTATCTGTGGCACACAGATACCATTATACATGTAAATGTCAAATACCACACTTGTCAAGTATAACTTGACATATCATTCATTTATTTCAAATTTAAATTCAAAATAAATTATTCCCGTCCCAGCTTTAAGACATCTTTCTTGGGGCCTAATAGCCTAGCGGTCTTATTAAGTGGCAGCTAGGTGAGGGGTACCGGGTTCGATTCCCGGTTCGAGGGCAAGTTTTAATTTAATTTAAATTTGTTCTCGGCCTTTGGGAGGGTTGTGCGGTACCGGGCGAGTGCTTAAACCGTACATGGAGGGCACGGCCGAATTTCTAAGGCAAAAAGCACGAATTATAAAAATCTTATACTTGACGCTGGCTAATGCACAAACCGTGCCAGAGCCATATTAAAAAAAGACATCTTTCTATTTTAAATGCATACTACGACTAAGTGTTGTAGTATTGTTTTTGAATTTTCATACTAGTTTTATAGTTAAATCATTAAAAAATCATCTTTATACTTAGTAAAGTAATAAATATCTTTTACAATCATATGTAACTCAGGGATATTATATTCTATTTGAATTTTGTATACTATTTTTTTAGTTTATTCGTTAAAAACCTCTCTATTCGCACTAAAAACTCAATAAAAAGCCAAGCAAAAGCCAGTCTTACCAGTGGTGGGTGTGGCTCCAAAAGCCGGTTTATTCGCACCAAATAGGCCAGTCGTTGTTGTATTTTGTGCAGTATTACCAAACGAGAACGTATCTAAAAATATAAAAAATATTACAAAAAAAGTAGACGCCAAAATTTTGGCAAATTCCTTCAAATTTCTGGCGAAAGTGGAGAAATAAAATCACCTATACTCTGATTTTTAATTACATACGTAGAATTCTGACATTTCATAAATGCTACTACTAAAAAAGTTCTCCACCGAAAAAGGGACAAATTTGACTTATTTGAGGGCAATAAAAAAATTAAATACAAACCTACAAAAAGGTAAATCTTAATATTTACTTACTCAAGTGACCAAATATGTACAAAAATAACAAATATTTCAATATCACAAACAATATATCGAATTAACTTTAATTACTTTATTTTATTCTTTAGCTGACATCACTGCCTACCAATTCCAGGTTTAGTAAACCTTTTTAAAAAAAAGATCTTATCTTTACTTGTGCGTTTTTTACTGTTTGTAATGAAAAGGGACGCAATTATCACTCGCCTTAAAACCACTTTTAATGTGAGCACCGCACTTAATAAAATATATACATTAACTAACAAATAAAATGTATGTATAGTCTCAGATGTTGACTCGTATTGAAATAAAAATAAAAAAAAGGTTTGTAATCTCTGACATGTCAAAAAATGATAGCTTTCAGAATTCTACGGATATTAAAAATCAGAGTATAGACTATAAACAATCAAAATCTAATTGATTCATACGAACACTAATAAACGTCAGTAAAATTTTTTTAAATCTACTGCCAGTTCTCAAATCAAGGACGTACACGAGAAGAACTGGCAATACTCCGTCATTCTTTTAAATCACCACTTTTTTTATATTTACAGAACAGGGTAAACAGTGCAGGAGGCTCATCTGACTTTAAGTGATACCGCCGCCCATACACTCAATGCCAGAGGGCTTGCGAGTGCGTTGCCGGCCTTTTAAGAATTGGTACGCTCTTATATAACTGACTGATGTTTAAGTTGGTAGTCATACAGCGCATAATAACACTAAGAATACGAAGGGCAGCCTGTGCGTCCACCACCAGCACCGCGAGCGCGTGTGGTACCTAGTACCATTGTGCCATTACATCATCAAAGTTAATATTGTAATTAAATACAAAAACTCACTCGTCTGTCCAAATCCACTGGTCGTTCCCAAATTTCCACCTCCGAACAGACTAGGTGCTGTGGTTGTAGCTGGTTGGCCAAATGCTGTAAAAAAAAAATTAGTGTGTGTATTTATGTACATGCGTTAGAAGTTATACTTCTTTGGCGTAACAAAATAAAAATATTTTCAAAAATCGTTTGTAGAAAAAACGACACTAACAATAGAAAAAATGTATCTAATACACTAAAAGTTTTATTATTACGCATTAGCTAGTTAAGGGTCGATTCGACCAAACTTCAATTTATACACGAGTAACTATACCAAGAATAATCTATTCCATGATTTTAATCTCGAGTAAATCCATAGTCGTTTGTCCACGTAATCGATAGTATAATTGCGCTAGGAATAACAATACGCGAATAGCAAGAGAATGGTGAACGAAAATAAAACCCGGCAAATAAATGTTGTTCTACAACGGGACAGTGTAAGAGCATACATCATGTCAACTCGATTTTGCCGTATTATAGAGTGAAAAAGTAGCTTTTAACAGGTGTCAAACAACAAAAAGTTTTTATTTCTTGTTTGTTTGCGGCTTTCGCCTAAAAAGGAACTTCTGTTGAGCCTAGTTGAATTTCATTCTAATATTATAGAAAATAAAAAATCTAAAAATAAATAAATAAATAATAAATTGTTTAAACGTTTCATTATACAATGCCAGACTATTAATTTAGTGCGTTGCGTTGACTTGAAATTAAAACACAGAATACATATTTGTGAAATGACAGAAATCAGCTGATTGGACTGACTGACGCCATTAAATTATTCTAGGAATAGCTGTTATTCCGTGCGAAACGGCGGTATAGTAGCTATTCCCGAATAAGCCCACTATTCTTAGAATGTGTAGTTGGTAAAACGTAAAATTGATTTACTCTCGATTAACTGACGATTTATTCTAAGATTAAGATTTACTCTTGTTTGGTCGAATCGGCCCTAAATAAAGTTTATTTAAATATCACAAAAAATTCTACATAATTGAAGAAATTGACATTTTTGAAGTGAAACTTCGTTAGGCGCATGAGGATAATTTTTTTACGGATGCGACCAATTGCGAGAGAGTGAGAGAGACCAATTGAGAGAGAGAGTGAGAGAGACCAATTGAGAGTGAGAAGGGTGAGTTACCTTATAGAAATTATATTTTTTAATTAAAATTTGGTAAAGAGAATTAATGAAATATTAGTATTACATATTTTATGCATAATAATTTATTTAAATCTCAAATGACGAACTGTACATTAAAATGCCACGTGTTTTTATTATCGAAGAAATAAATTAAATTTATAATTTGTATTAATTTTCGACACTTAATATTATACACATACATAGTATTGTGGCTAATATTTACATTGATTTAAGAGTTGCAGGCCCCACCTCACACATTTAAAATGACCATTAACGCCCGAACCCAATAACCTATCTCAATCCATAATCCACCATCTGAAATAGAAATCTTAATCCAAATGTTGTAAAGTGTGCCAATAACCAATCGACGGATTGTAATAGCCAACTGTCGATACAAGCTATCCATGGGAGGTCGTATCGGTGTCTGTGGATAGACTTTTGTATGAAAATGACAGTTGACGAAAGCTCGATTTCAACAGTTAATTATTTTAACAGATTTTAACTTACACCAGTTTTTTTAATAATTAAAAAACTGTTTGTTATGTTTAAACCTACACATGTATATTTTAATGTTATTTGTACGGTTTTATTTACTTTATTTGGTTTACATTGATTATACAATATGAGTGAAAACTCGGTAAAATGGAACGACAAAGAGCATTTTATCCGTCGCCAAAAATGGATTGTCTTCGTAGGGTTTGGCAATTGGGTTGCAGATAGGAGATCGATCGACTGTCACGGTCTGATCTCAGATTGGAAACAATCTGATTGTTGATTGATTATTGGGTTCGGGCGTAAATTAAACAACTGTGTCCTACGGGTTCACCGATTAGGATGTTAGCCTGATGTCATGAAATTGTAATTTTCGGTCAAAAAAAAAAATCGATGTAGTGCCTGAGACCGATCCTCCAACTAAACTGAGGAGAGCTCTCAATGGGAATTAAAATGGCGATTCATTGCCACGTTCCCGATTAAAACGTTAAAATTATAAAAGATTATTTATAAAACTCTTCATACAAAATAACTTACATGAATTAAAGAGTGGTTTAACCGTATTATCGGCCGGCTGCTGAAAGCCAAACATCCCGCCCGAGCTGCCCTTTCTTCCCGCCGTGTAGTCCTCAAAACGCAACTCTTCCAGGGATTTGCTTTCGTATTCCTAAAAAAATATTTTTGATGTTATACTTCTTTTACGTCACAAAAAACCGACACCCTGAAGTTAGCTATAGTCAACATTGTTAGTGTCGTTTTTTCTACAAACGTAGAATAAAATTTTTGAAAAGATTTTTTAAAGTTACACTTCTTTAGGCGTATTGATGAGAGTGAAATTTTACTTTTGAAATTTCACAAAATTAACAGAATGAAGTTGCCCACGGAAGATGCTACGGCATTGGACATAATTTAAAAACAACATCGAATAATAATAGAATTTATGTTACACTTAATGTAAGAGAATAATTATAAATATTTATTTATTTAATTTTTCAAATGTTAACTGAACTTTATTGACTATAATGACTCCTTTTTCAGTCTTTGATTATTTTATTGTAATTAATTTTTTGCATGCAATCAAAAACTATTTTTTATAATGCCAAATAAGGATAACTTTTAACATAAAACATTTTTTTTATTTGTAATTTTTTTTTTAAATACTCAAAACGACAATTTAATTTTCCAATAATTTCTTTATTATATCTGAATATATACCTTCATACATGTGATGCAATGGTGTCGTACATTGACGGTCTGTGATGCTCCTCCCTTGACGACGACATCAGTGCCTACCACGGGGTGAAACTTCACGTGGGCTGTACCGGCCGCTTGCTGCTGGCCGAACGCACCTATACATTTTTCAAAAGACAAATCACTATTTGAAAATATATTATTTATGTTAATTTATAAAAAACACAATCCTGTTCTAAGAGGTGACCCTAAATCGACAAGAATTCACAAAAAATGAATAAAAAAACATAAGAAAATGATTAGGATTTTTTAAATATTTATTTATTTATACATACATTATCCTTACAGACTATGACAATACGATAGCGTTGAGAGAAATAAACTTAATGTAATAAAAAATGATGCGTGTACTTATGTACGCGCGTAAGAAGTTATACTTCTTTGGCTTTCTTTATTTTTTTTTTAAATATTAAATAATTAATTATAAATATTTAACGTTAATAATTTAACAATATTTAATATAATATTCAATTATTAATTAATAATTATTATTATTTATTATATTATTAATTCAATTTAATAACTAGGTATGTTTCATAACCTTTTATCTAAGTAACAATAGGTCTTTGTGAAAAAGCATTGCTAAATTTCTTTGAAAAATAATTAAAACTCCTTTATTTGTTTAAAAGGTAAATGTCATTACGGTCATTCAAAATTCTTGGCATAGCTAAAAGAAGAAGTATAACTTCAAAAAATTCCAAAATAATAAAAATTTTGTCAGTTCAACTAACAAACAAGTATACAAAATTCAATCCCGATAATATCAAGAAAATATATATTTCATAAAAATTTCTTCAAAAATGCATATTATCTCATAGCATGAACAGAACTGTCTAATACGAATCTCGTACTGTCAAATACGTCAAACTTCAAACAAATGGTTTGACAGCTCTTGAATAGATGAAAACTTAGGTTTCATTAGATTCTTAAATTTCATTTCTAACATATATTGAACGAAGTATGTTTGAAGAGAAAAGAGAGTTAAAGAGTGAGAAAGAGCAAGGATGGCTGGCAGTTTCATTAATTCTCTTTGATACTAGTAAAAAAAAATATTTTTATACTATGAGTGTTTTTTGGAGTATATTACCGTACCCGACAGACGTTGGCCTGTACACACGTCTTAAATAAAATAAAAAAATAAAATTTCATCATAATCGATTCAGTCGTTAATTACAATAACACCCTCAGAAGATAAAGTATTATGTAAACAATTAATTTATGTATAAAAATACAAATTTGTACTTTTTAATTTAAATAAAACATATTTTTTCTTTAATCACACTCACCTGTGTTAGTAGAGAACAGTCCCCCTGAAGCTGCGCCACCGCCCAGAGTACTAGTGGGCTGGCTAAACAGCCCACCGCTTGTCGATGCACCAGAGCTGAACAGCCCACCAGTTGAAGGTCCTGCTGTCGGAGTACTACCAAAGCCAAAGCCTGGGGAATGAAACAATCAGTATATCAGCTTGTGACGAACAATAACACTCCCCCTTTCCCACCCGGTGATTTCAGAGTTATGTGTGACGACACACCACCAAACTCGGAGGCTGTGCGCGTGATAACAAATTTCCATATCTTATTATTTCTTCGTTATTTTCTTTACGCTAAGTTTCTTAAGTGAAACTTCTTTAGATAAGGGTAATTTTTTTACGGATGAAACGCAATAATAATAATACTAGCGTCACGAAGATGTGCAGCGTTTTTGTCGAAGAAAAGGGAGAGAGCGATTGAGACCGATTGAGAGAGAGTGAGAAAGGGCGAACGTAGCATCACGCACAATAGCCATTGGAGCGAGAGGTGGGAGAAAGCTATAGTGAGAAAGAGAGAGAGAGAGAGTAAGGGAGATCGAGAAAAAACACACGCTATTGGTTGATATGTGTTCGTTTAGTAGTTACATATTAGAACGTAAGATGGCATTTCTGTCGCATCTTGTGCAGTAAACGCAGATTTTTTATTTATTTATATTATCATTAGCACGTATACAGTGTGTAAACAGTGTGAATATAGATATACAAATACATGGAGTGATCATATTCTGGTACATGATCATCTATTGGGGCTTTTACCTCAGTAATAATTAATTTACAAATAAGTTTCACTTCTGACATGTGCACTTTGTACGCACGCACCTTTCTTTTAATTGCTTTCTTCTTACGTTTCATTTTTACCTTTGCTTTAGTGTGCTGTATGAATTATTTCAATAAAAGTGTTTGTAATTTTATACCAGTGTTTCCCAACGCGGGGCCCACGACCCATAGGGGTACAATTAAAATCAGATATAATACAACGTGAAGACTTAAGACTGAGGCTAAGGAAATAGAAACCTAATATAAAATCTCTGTGCAGCAAGCATCTCACTAAACTAATATAGAAAAACTAAATTGTGCGTGTACTAGGTGTCCTACGTAAGACGTTGAACCTTCTTTATGATCTTATTTTTCGAAAAAAGATCGATTAGCATTTACAGCAAATTCGTAAATTAGATAAAGTTTAACCAAAGGCTTTTATTGCCATCATGACGGGAATACAAGTTTTGTGATTCTAAACCTTATACCACAAGATTATTATTGCTCCATTTCCCAAAGAACGATTACTATCATTGAAAAAGTGATCATTCAAATCGGTCCAGCTCCCGTACGTATAAAGAAGTTTCATTCACGCCGATAAAGAAGTTTGACTCAAACAGCACATGGCAACCGAAAAATTACCTAACAAAAAATTTACACTAAAGATTTTCAACCCTATAATTAATAAATAATAAACCTATAATTTGAATTATATATAAATTATGTATGTTATATAGGAGGGCATACGAATTTTTGGTAGGCTACCCCACTGAAGTATTTCCGAACCAATTCGACTTAGGGTCCTTCAAGAAAAGAGCGCCCCAATATTTAAAGGCATCGCACTTGCGTGCCTTCTGGCAATGTCAGGACCATGGGTATTACTTAACAACAGGTGAGCCTGTGGTGCTCAGTTGTGGATCGACGAACATTCAGGTGATATATAGATATGTTTATAGGTATGCTGTTCTGAAGAAACTTTAAAAAAAAAAGACGAGGCACTCACCAGCTGGTTTAGCGCCAAACGCCGTATTATTTTGAGTGTTCCCAAAAAGACCAGTAGACGCAGTGTTCCCTCCAAAAAGACCTCCAGTAGTTGGACTTGCGCCAAAGGATCCAAAGCCAGTGGAGCCGAACGCCGGAGTGGGGTTGGCAGCAGTGGCGCCTCCAAATAGGCCTCCAGAGGTGTTGGTTTGACCGAAGAGGCCTGTACACAGTATACAATGTCAATCAGTGGTTCTAGAAGTAATGATGATCCATTCTATTCTGATTTCTTTACAGCATCACAAGTAGATACGCGTAATGATGATAAGAATAAGACGGGTAGAGATTTTCAAAAAACTTTGCATTTGAAAATTTGGGAATAAATCATCCTAATTGATTATGATATTTGCCACTAGCTGGCGTATAAGTCAAGAAGCGTGGAGTATATGACAATTGACATATACTTACGACCAATCCGAATTATTATTTTTAAATAGCGGAAACTACACAGACTAACTAACTACACAAGTAAGCGTTACTTCCGTAAGAAAAAAAATCTGAGTTACTCCCTAGTAGCGCCTAAAGAAGTTTTACTTCAAAAAAAATGTTTATTATGAAACATAAGATACAGGTATCACTTATACCACGTCATTAAATTATTAATCCCTACTCATCGACAAAGAAGACAGAGGGCCGTAGAAAAAACCGGCGTAAAAAACTCTTGGTAGATACTCTTTTAAAATAGCAAATCATCAATCACACTTATTTTAAAACAAATATCGCAAATTAATTAGAAGTAGTCTGTCTAGCTCTAGTCCCAGGCCCTTTTATCAATTAGATAATCGTTAACTTTATAGTTAACCTTTTTACACAGCTTTTATTTAATACATTTCTCAAATTTATTAAAAGGCTCTGGGATTTTATTAAAGAAGAGTATCCCTTTTCCCGAAGAATAATTACTAACTTAAGATAATCTAGTACGGGGAAATTGCAGCCTGCGTTTGTTCCGAGTATTAACATTGTGCGTATGTTCTATTCTAGTAAACTTGTCACTATTTTTGTATACATACATAATATTTTCATAAATATATTGCGAGGGAAAGGTAAGTATATTAATTTCCTTGAATTTATCTCTCAGAGATTCACTCCATTTTAAATTATATATTGCAATATAAACTTACCTCCTCCAGCAGTAGAAGTATTCGCGGGAGACGAGCCAAAGGCGGGAGCAGCTCCAAAGGCGCTGGTGGCTGTTGCCGGCTTGAACCCACCAAACGGTGATGATGTATTGGCTCCAGCGTTAAAGGATCCTATAACATTTAATATTATTTATTTGACTTTTTCAAAGCATATATGTATACGGAATGAATTTGATTGTGATTTATTTAAAAAAATTGTGTTATCTATCTAGCTCGTGTTTTTAGAAATAAGACAATATATTTCTTAGTTAATATATACATATATATATTAGGAATATCCTAAAACAGCAATTGCATTTAGTAAATATTAGAATGTCAATCAAATCTGTAAATTATTTAGGTGACTTTATACTCTGTGCTCAATACATTTGCAAGAAATTTACGATAATTTCGTCAATTATTATTAATTACTTAAGATGTCATGTGGAACATGGTGTAATGGTTGCAGCTCCTTACAAACGTTGTGTAAAAAAAATACATGGCAATTAAAAAGAGTGGCGGAGAGTTTATTGCCAGTTCTTCTCTTCCGTTCTACGCCCTTGATTTGAGAACTGGCACAAAATGTAAAATTAGAAGCATTAATATCTATTTCTTTACTGACAAGTCATAAGTGTACCTATATGATTAAATGATTTTTGAATTTGAATTTGATGAGGAACATTTTTATTTTCCATCATTGTATACTATATTAGTAAACATAACACAAAATACATATTGACCAATCTAAATTAAACAGTATATTCAATTTTTAGACATTGCGGATTAACATAGGCTTTTTATGGCATAAGTCTAAAGTATCTGTTAATATACCCATCACTATAAACTAGTCATTAAGAAATCTTTAACTAATTCATTTATACAATAAATAAGATCTGGTATTTAATAATGTGTTGTTCAACAGCTTTATCATTTGTTATCTCAAAGATAGATCAAATATCTTAAAGGCTGTCTAGAGGCGGGCTTCCTATACAATTAGTAAGAAAAAAACTCACCGAAGCCGGATGTGGTGTTACCAAACGTCTGCTTTTGAAACATTGTGATGGTTAGAGCTGGATGATTCAACTATCTCCACAATTTTGTTAGATGGCTATCATCTTGTACCTGTAATTAATAAATAAGAGATGAAAACACATTGCTGTGGAAAAAAGTTTTTAAAACAATAATACGGAAAGAGATCAAGAAAAATTAGGATAAATAATGTTAACTTAAACCAAAAAAAGGATTAAGTTATTATACTTTTCTATGCCACAGAACTTATGTTGCATAATGTTTATATGCAGTTGTGAAATATTTAGGTTCATTAGTACTAATACCAAGTTTCGTTGCTTATTATCCTTCACCAGTGTTTTGCAACATAAATGAAAAAGTTTCAAGTACAATCAATACATGGTTTTAAACAGTCTTTCTTGTTGTGTGTCTGATTGTAATAAAACAAGAATTGCAAGGGTTTTTAGTGTTTTATATGAGTTGTAAGGAATATAATTTCGTTTGTTCAATATGTCACACAAATAACCAAATTACGGTTTGACTGTGCATTTATCCAAATACACTATACACTATAGTCGCAAGGGTTGATGTTTTTGCAACATTAAGAAACATTTTTTGTACTATCAATACATGGTTTTAAACAGTTTTTGGCTTGTTTTTCTGATTGCAATAAAACCAAGAACTGCAAGGGTTTTTATGTGGTTTTCAGTAATGATGTAAGGAATATGAATATTCGTTTTTGTTTAATATCTCACACAAATATTTATTATTCCAAATTACGGTTTGACTGTGCACCATTTATCCAAATACAGTATACCTATACTATAGTTGCAAGGGTTTGAATGATTATTTGTACTGCTCTTGATGAAGGAGTTATTGACAGACCGTTATGACAACTAGAAGGACCTGGACCATTGACAATCATATGACAAGAAATAATTGTAGGACATACATGAAACAACTAATTTCAGTATTTTCCGGTAAATTTTGATAAATTTGTTTCATGTGTTTTTAACTGTTCTTAAAGCAACAATTTTTTTTAAAGCAACAATATCAAGACTGTAATTTTTTTTTCCACAAAAAATTCATAAAATAGAATTGAGGTAGACACAACCCATCTCCCACCTTCTGCTGATCTATTTGTTATCTGCATGAAGATATATATTTCCCGAAGCTGAAAAACGGGCCTAAAAGTATTTTGCTTTAAAGCCTTCTACTGTTGCCTCAGAAAGATTATTTTTGACTGGTGGGAATGTACTAATAAAAAAAGAAAACACCTAATGCCTGAGAAGTTCACTAATGGAGTGAATTATAAGAAAGCTAGTTAAAATATGTACCTGACAAATGGTTCATCAAATTAAAACATTTAGGTATAGTACATTTAGGTATAAAATAAGTTAAAATGTGACCAAATAACAGCTACTTATCACTTTTTTTATATTCATAATTTAGAAGACAATAAATGCATTTTAGTTTTCTCTTAAGTAAGTTATAATTTTTGCAGTTGAAAATTTATCAGATAATTACTAAGAAATTAAGTACTAATAAAAACATATTTTTTAGGAAATAATAATGGTTTACATAAACCAGCCCAGAACTTGTAGAACATGTAAAAATTCAAATTCAATCAAACATAAAGCCTTTCAATATTTAAAGGTTTAAGATACGTATACGCACTTAACTATATAATTGAATATTTGTAATAAAACTTATCAATACAAATTGTGTATGAATTGGAGATTTGAGCCTTCAAATGCCCTAGGTAATAATAGTTGTAGAAAAAAATACTGTTTCTTAGAATTAAAATTAACATTGGTTAATCTTATATATTTTGAACAAAAATTAAATAAAACTCAATGTTACATTATCACAAAGACAAAACTACATTTACCACATAAAAAAACAATGAACAGTACTTTTTTAGAAGTAGCAGTAGACTAGAGATGTAAGATGCTTAATTATTTGTATGGGAAAAAAAATATATCTAATGCAGCAGTAGTATACATATGTAGTGATAATATTAATTATTTTTGTGAATACTTGTTTATTGTAGTACTACGCAGTAAAGTTAATTTACTGTATGTTGAAATCATCTACTAAAACGTATGTTTATTATCAACGCCATATGAAGTCACGAATTTTTTTTTTGCATTGTATATATACATCTCAGGGCTATAAGTTGTTTTAAAAAAATATACTAGAATGACTTTAAATAAAGAATAATTAATACCAAATTCATCTAGAGGGAAAGCGTTACTTTTAAGGTTAGTCAACTGAAATACATAAACAAACAGGATAAATAGAGAATTATACGTACCAGAACTACAAATTTATACTGGTTATTAAGAAGTGTAATTGTAGCATTAAATTAGAAATCACCGATATTTTAATATTATAATTTTTTAATAATTCCAGCTCAAAACCGAATTCACAACGATTAAAATTTGATAGTCAACTGTCAATAGACAATCCAAATCTAGATGATATATAGTTAGCAAGTTGCTAGTCAACAAAATTA
The DNA here is from genome assembly GCA_905332375.1 of Pieris macdunnoughi. Taxonomy (NCBI): domain Eukaryota; kingdom Metazoa; phylum Arthropoda; class Insecta; order Lepidoptera; family Pieridae; genus Pieris; species Pieris macdunnoughi. Next base: position 1,228,902 of record CAJOBZ010000047.1, read on the forward strand.
TAAACTATAGAGAGATATAGAGATAATAGATAGCCATCGTTATGACTCCGTTTAAGACATATATTATTTTTAAGATGCTATAATAGAACAAAGGGTCTACGTAGGGTAGTGGATACTGAGAAGCTAGCGTCAGAGCATTTTTTAAGTAAAATAAAAAGTTATTTCAGTTATAATATTAATGTTTTCTTCCAATAAATGTCCACTTGTACATAAACAAAAACACATAGAATAAAACATAAAACTCTAATTTTGTATAATATTCACAAAAAATTGATGTCATAAAGAAATGTTCTGTTCAACAGTTAAAAATCTATGTTTATATTCCAACGTAGTGTGTATACCTGTGATGTGGGCTCTGTCATTTGTCTGTGGCGGCAAATAGTTTGTTTATAAATAAAACATCCAATCGATGTATTTCATAAATAATTATTTAAAAAATTAAAAATGAATTTCGAATTATTTACTAGCGATAGTGATAGTGATTTAGAAGTTCTAGCTATGCTATCGGATTGGGATAGTAATAGTGATAGTTCCGATAGCATCGACGACGAGGATTCAAATAGCTCTGAAGAATCAGATAATGATAATACTTTTGCCGGCGACAATGGTATAACAGTATATGGAGAGAAACCAAATGGGGAATTACATACAATTGAAGAAAATAAAAATAACCCTTTGAAATTACGAAGGGTTAATTACATGCAAACTTTAGAGGATGCCGAATTTACTTTTACGTTTAGATTATCGAAGACGGTTATAGAGCCTTTGCTTGCTGAAATAATGCCCTATGTTCGGGTTACTTCAGCAAGGTGTGAGAAAGACATATATATAAGAAAGATTATTTTTGATTATAATTGGTTGATGATACCACAACATAAAAAAGACTATAAATTTACAGGAATAATGGTGTAACACCATTCCACCAATTGTTATTAACATTAAGGTTCTATGCAATGGGAACTATGTTATCATCGGTTGCTGAATATGTGGGAGTGGCTAAATCCACTGCCTGTAGAGTGGTAAGAGACATATCATCCGCTATTGCAATGTTGTATGATAAATATGTATTCATGCATATGGACGGAATTGAAAAATTTCATAGTATAGCAAAATTCCCAAAAGTAGTTGGTGTTGTTGACTGTATGCATGTCAGGATAGATTCTCCTCGTAAGTATTTATGGTTATTGGATATTGCTGTAGGAGTATAAATATTTCATTTTTATCAATATAATTAATTAATCTAAAATGTCTTGATTATCATGGTGTAATGTTTTGCATCAGTCTTGCTTTAATTGTCATGGTTCCAGGTCATGACATTGGTGCAGAATTCCGGAATCCTCAAGGACAATTTTCATTGAATGTCCAAGCAATCTGCGATGCTGATCTTAAGATAATGAATATAGCTTGGCAATCTGGCTCTTACCATGACACTGTTGTATTTGACAATTCACCATTAAAGGGTAAGTTAATGTACTTAATTTTTTATTTAAACAAATGCCCTTACAACAAATATACAATACCCAATACCTTCAGTACAACATGTATATTAGAAATATAAAAAAGAGCCTGCTTATTAGGGTAGTAACCACAGAAGGAATTTAAATTAAAAAATAAACTTGCATTATGTATCAGCCAATAACTGGTAAAAAACATAGGCCGTATTTGCCAATGTCATGGATAATATAAATAATAGTTATATGTCATGTCATAGTTTATGCACAACGGACCAAATGGGTGTATAAGTTCTAACACTCTCCACACTACAATAATTATATGTATGGTAGCGATTCTTAAAAGTGAAACAAAGAGTATGTCATTTTATTTTTATTACATCAACTATTTATGTATCTCATAAATGGATTCCATCCCAATTTATAGTATTAGATGGAAATGTGTCTAACTATGTTACTAAAATTCTCATGTGATTCTATTAAAACCCTATTAATGTCTAGTTAATAATAAAGTCACTTTAATTCCATACTATAAAAATTACAAATATGGGTGTTAATTGTGATTATATACAAGTTATTGTTATTTCTATTAATTCATGTTCTGCAGTGTGGACTCCTACCTTCTCCTGAACTTTACATTTAAATCTGTTCTTTACTCTATCCATTTCTCCCCAAAAGCCTTTATTATGTCATCAGCCTATCACTTTTGTGGTCTTCCCACATTTCTTTCTGGAGGTCCTCTCCAATGGGTCGCTTTGTAGGTCCATCTTTTGTTTGTTGATCTTGTATATGGAATTTAATCAGTTACAAAATGATATTACCTTTACAGTGCTACGATACCAGTCCAATATGTATAAAAATTAATGGAAGATTCATAAAAGATACGAAAAAGATAATATGTTCTATTAGACCTTTAAATTAAAAGTCTTCTGTAAGATTCGAACCTCCGCTTTGGGGCCTAACCAGACCAGACCGAAAACCACTCATCCCTCACTCCTAAGCATCACTGGAGAATTATCAGCGAATAATGCAGATATTTGGAAATATTTTTTTTTCAGATGAATTCGAATCAGGCCACTATAAAGACTGTTGGTTATTGGGTGACAATGACTTCCAAAACAGATGGTACCTACTCACACCCATTTTAAACCCAACATCAGAATCGGAGAGACGTTACAACGATTCTCATGCTAAAACGCGGACTGCAATTGAAAGGTAACGGTTAATTGGCTTTAAAGAGTCCTAAGTTTTTGATCTAGGTCTTGAGAAATAGCAAACAAAAAGCAAAAAAAGAAAGAAAAAATAAAGTGTCAAAATTGTCTCGTTTTTATTTATAACAGGGGGCAAATGAGGTAACCTGAGGTAAGTTATACCGCCGCCCATGGACACTTACAATTCCAGAGGGCTTGCGTTGCCGGCCTTTTAAAGAATTGGTACGTTTTTTTCTTGATGGACCCTAAGTCGAATTGGTTCGGAAATACTTCAGCGGGCAGCTGGTTCCACAAAGTGGTGGTGCGCGGCAAAAAATACCTGAAAGACGCTTAGTCGTAGAACAACGGACGTGTAGGTGATACAGGTGGAATTTCGTGTTCTGCCTCGTTGTTGGTGAACCTTCTATATACATTCCTACGCCTATACTCTCCTCATAGAGTCAAGTTTAGGTCTAATTCATATACTTAAATTTACGTTTACGCGGGTACATTCAAAAAAACTATATTTACTTACATTATTTATATACTAGCTAATTTTAGATGACCATAAGTTTTTTTTAGATGACCCTAAGTTTTTTTATATGACCCTATCTTTTTTAGATGACCTTAACTTTTTTTAGACGACCCTAAGTTTTTTTATATGACCCTATCTTTTTTAGATGACCTTAACTTTCTTTAGACGACCCTAAGTTTTTTATATGACCCTATCTTTTTTAGATGACCTTAACTTTTTTTAGACGACCCTAAGTTTTTTTAGATGCCCCTCACTTTTTTAGATGACCCTAAGTTTTTTTAGATGACCGTAACTTTTTTAGATGACCCAACTTTTTAAATGACCCAAACTATTTTTAGATGATCCCAATTGCTGAAAAACTGATATTATATTTGAATAATTGTAAAATTAATTAAAGGTTGCAAACGACTTCTGGTATTGTGAGTGTCTATGGGCGGTAGTATCACTTAACATCAAGTTTAAAAGAAACTGCCATCCCAATCTTGAATTATTCGACTATAGTTCTATCTGTTTCAGAACTCTAGAAGTATGGAAACGTAGATTTCCCGTACTAGCCCTCACTTTAAGAGTATCATTGCCAGTTATACATTCAATTATAACAGCAACGGCAGTATTGCATAACATTTGTATCATAAATAATGTCGTGGATGTTCCGCCAGAGAGCGCTACAGATGAACAAGATTCTGGCAATATTGATAATGTTGCAAGTATAGAAAATTCTGGCTTAGATACTGACAATATTGACAATCAAATATTGGATGCGGGCGAACATTTTGAGTCTGGCAATTATATTTTGGACGCTGGCAATATTTTAGACAGTGAAGTGGTCACTGGCAATCAATTGGACGCTGGCAATATTTTAGACAGTCAAGTGGTCACTGGCAATCAATTGGACGCAAATAACATGTACAATGGCATTGATTTGCAAGATGTCAAAGATTTTGATACGCAAGATGATTGTCAAAATCTACCGAGATACTGCTTTGATTCCAACGATTTTGATATGAGGGGTTTTGTTGTTAATAACTATTTTAAATAGATATTTTTATAAACGATGTTATTTTATTTAGACTATGGAGCGTTCAAGTATTACGTCACGCAATTTTTGAAGATTATTGACGCCTCCCCCCCCCATGTAACGCGCCGTAACGTTTTTCTGTACAACCTAGTGACTCTTTGACAACCTAGTAATGGAAAGTCGAAAATAATATTAACAATAACGCGTAATTCAATCCCCGCCCCGTATCGTAACGTTTTACAAAATGAACCCCCCCAAATTCGTTACGTAATACTAGAACGCTCCCCTAGCTGTGCTCTGTGGTTCCGCATTAATTCGGTCGCACGATGTTCTATAGCTCAAAGCTTTTCTCGGTAAATACTGTTATAAATGCACAAAAAAAATTTTTTTAGACGATATCACGGACTTTTTTGTAGATATTGATGTCTTCTATAAAACTGTAGTATATCACTTTGCTCTATTGTCAATAGTTGTCGCCACGTATGCGATTTAGGATTTTTTTTCTCTTATACACCTTGGGTTACACCATCGTAAATTCATGCAGAACGTAACTTTTTTGAAACTATTCTATAGCCTATGTCCATCAGTGTCTATACAATGCAAACAAGGAAATTTCCTCTTTTTAATATTAGTGACATTTGCAAGCTTAAATCTGAGTTAAAAAAAAGTTAAATTGTGATGCTCGACAAAGTCCTTAAAAAATAGCTCGACTGTTGGGCATTTATAAATGTCATGAAATATTGCGTCATTCAGAGTTATCATATATATTTATCTAGAACAGGGGGCAAACGGATAGGAGGCTCACCCGATTTTAAGTGATACCGCCGCCCATGGACACTTACATTGCCAGTAGGCTCGCAAGTGCATTGCGGCCTTCTCAGAATTGGTGCGCTCTTTTCTTGAAGGACCCTAAGTCGAATTGGTTCTTAATAGCTGGCCTGTCTAGGATAATTGGGCGATGTCTTATTTCGACTGTATATTTTGATGAAAAATTGCTAGCAAAACCACGTGTAAAGTACTCTATAAAACGCATGAATCGTAAATTAAAGTTTTATTACACATAAAATACTGAATTGAAACAGAAATATGTTTTTCATACAAATTATAAATATCCTGGTAATATGTAAGATATCTTTTTATATGTTATATTTCTCTTATAATAGGGTTTCGGTATGTATCTTGGGTAGATATTTTGGCTTGGTTAACCTAAAAATCATTCAAAAGGCCCTGGCGATGACGTACCTAATTGTCGAGTAGCCTTTCTACTTTCTAGTCTACTCTTTCCAGATTATGTTGTGCAGCGTTGGACTAGTGGCGTCAGCGTGCGACTCTCAACCCTGAGATCGTAGGTTCGATCCCCGGCTGTTGCACCAATGGACTTTCTTTCTATGTGCGCATTTAACATTCGCTAGAACGGTGAAGGAAAACATCGTGAGGAAACCGACATGTCTTAGACCCAAAAAGTCGACGGCGTGTGTCAGGCACTGGAGGCTGATCACCTACTTGCCTATTACATTGATCATGAAACAGATTCAGAAATCTGAGGCCCAGACCTAAAGAGGTTGTAGCGCCACTGATTAGTATTATTCCCGGATTGTAGTTTTAGACTACTAATTTTCCTGGGTCAAGACTAACAATATTCGTTAACATGTCATTGAACCTGCACATAATTTCAGATATGGTTCGTCCATTACTTACAATTACTGTTGAAATCGACGGTCAAATCGATTTAGGTCAAGGTTGGCTACATGAATTTCCCATTTGGACACAAAAAGAAAAAAGATATTCACAATTCCTTCGGACTGACGAACCCAAACCTTATAAATTAGCTCCTACTGTCGGAGAAGAACAGCACGATAACACCGCATTACAAAAACTTATAGACAGTGTTAACATATCTTCGAATATAAATACCTTGCTCCAACATCCATCCATCCAATCCAAGAAAACGAAAGAATATCAAAAACAAAATAAAAATGAGAAAAACAGCAAAAAGAAAAACAAGAAAAGAGGAAAGAAAAAAACTAAGAAATACGCATCTATAGAAAGTCTTGATCATGATAAAATAAATTTGGACGATGTTTCACCAAAGATTCATGTTATACCAAGAAAAGGAGTAACAAGAGCAATAGACACGGAGAGAAGTAAAGAGATCAAAGCTCGTAAAATTAAAGAAGACACAAAAATAAACGATTTCATCCAACACATTTTTAAACAAACGCTCAAAGTATTTAATGATATTAAATCGAAAACAACGGATAGTAAACTAAAGCACGAAATTAATTCACTTAAACACACTTTCAATGAAAAATTTGGTAAATTTATATCAGAAACTTACAATCACACGCTTAGAACGAATTTAGGAAAACAGAAAATAATTCTTAATACAATTGATACATCTCATAAACTATTACAACGACTTATTAATAATTTATACAAAGATATGAATAAGGAATCGTTAAGAACACCGCTAAATGAAGTAAATGTATTCCAAAAAGAAGTAGATCGCGAAAGAGATCTAGAAAATAAACATGCGTGTAAGCAGTTTCGTATATGTCACCTTAATGATGAATTTAGTGACTTTGTTTCTGATATAATAGTTGTTATTTTACTATCAGATGATGGAAAAGTAAAACAGGCATCTGACGCTCTAACCGAGGCGGTTAAAAATACAGACTTTGATAACGTTCTTAATTACGATTTACAAAATAAACTCAAAAGCTATTTGGGCAATATAGAGAAGTGGGATGCCTTCATGACGAGAGCTATGTTCATAGCTGTCAAAAGTCTAATAAGAAACAAAAATAAACCAATAGCGATTTATAATAGTCAAGACAATTATTTAGCTAATAAAACTATAGCTTTTCAAAACATTATCAATTTGGCTGATGAAAAATTACCCAAAAATGATAATGTCAACGAATGGGAGAAAATAAAGCAAGATTTAATCGATTGGAAAGAAGATAAAAATAAGGAACCTCTTAAAATAGCCGAAAATTTTGTTAGACATTTTAAAGAGAAAGTGTTGGATAAATTGGATTATGATGGCAGGAAGCAGTTTAATAAATCTATGGAGGTTTTATTGTCACATTTTTAACATTTCTGATTAGAATCTCTTTACACTGTCGAGTTTTAATATGAATAATTTTAATCGTTACTAATATCCTAAGAGCCCTATCTCACTCGCACCCGCTAGAAAAGTCGTTACCTCGCGCTCGGACCTACAGCGGACTTAAAATGTGTCTGGCAAGGTGTAAAAAACATTAAAACTGTCCGGCAATTGAGGTAACAGTTTTTCATAGGTCCCCAAGTAACATATATAAAATTTAGCTTTTATACTCTAACGAAAGTATAATTATAATTTATTAAAGTTTAGGGGTGTCTGGCAGGGGGTAGCAACTGTCATAAGTGTCTGGCAATGGATGACGAGATTTCTAAAGTTATCCCTAATAAAATATAAAAAAATTGAGCTTTATACTTTAACGAATTTAAGGTACTATTTTATACAGCTTTACTACCTGTTACATGCCAAAGTAACCACTACCCAAACTCTATAGTCTCTGGTCTTTCTTACCTGTGTAGGGGACACGCACAGAAGAACTTTTAGCTTTTATTAAATTACGAAGGTCTGGCCGTTCTGGGCTCTTGTTCTATAAGAAGATTAACAAAAAAAAATTTGATCGACTTTACTCTCATTAACTTTTTACAAATTTCAATCGAAATCTTTAATCATAATAATGTTAACGATCATCTTACACTTGTAGAAAATTGTAAAAAACAGTTTTGCTAGCCCTTTTGTTTTTCATACACTCATCAATTGAAATATAACATTCTCGATTCCGATAATATCCATGTTTATATTCTTTATAAGTAACAGATGTGTTACTTAGATTTAAGAACCCTTAAATAAGGTAAAAATGTTTGTTTGTCCAGAGTCGCAACCCCACTACCCTTAATTTTATTTTAATTATAAGCTCATGTTTTAAAAGAATAAAGCCAATTGAGACTTAGGGCCGTTTTATCTAGTTAATCAATATTGTAAAAAATATTACTATTAGTTAAATATCAGCAAAATGCTTTTTTGATCCGTGGTAAGAGATCAATTAAAATATCTAACCATTAGTCAAAAAAGTTAACTACTCAGTATGGAGGGTTAAAAAGATGGCCGCTGGTAATTTATATAGTAACAGCTGTTTGTCAAAAATCAAATATGATAAATAGTTTATTACTATCTAATGATGAATTTAAACATATTGAGATACTTTAATTAATAAGATGAAGAAGACATAATATTATATGAGAATGTGTTAATAGTAAAAAATATTTAGGCAATGTCATCCCCATTAGAAACCTGGGATGATGTAGATTTTTGTCACTGTTACCCCTATCGAAGGAACAGTCTTGATTGTTACTGAAATTGGGAATGATCTTAAACTCCAATGAAAAGAGTATATATAGACAGCAGCTCATACAACCTATTTTCTTCATTACTAACTACAGAACCCAGCAGTATATAATTAAGTATATTACTAATTCATTATGTGTTTTATTCCTATAATATTAACTTATAATTATTATAATTAAATAAAATACAAGAACAAGAGTATATATAGACACAGCTCATACAAACCTATTTTGCTTCATTACTAGCTACAGAACCGCAGCAGTATATAATTAAGTATATTACTAATTCATTATGTGTTTTATTGCCTATAATATTAACTTATAATTATTATAAGTTAATATTATAGAATAGAATACATAATGAATTAGAGTTAATATTATTTATATATTACTAATAATATTAACTTATAATTATTATAAGTACATACAAGTATGTACTTATACTAAAAACTACAGCTACACATTAGTTAGGACTATGATATTCTTTAGGGCTTTTATTACATTTGTGAGTTAGCATCTACCTACTTTATTACAAGAAGTTATAAATAAAACATTTGACTTGATTAATAAACTGTTTAATTATAACTTAAATACAAACATTTTTTTAAAAAAATTAAAATTTAATGAAACCTAAAGTAGAATTAAATATTTTTAATTGTTTTTCTTATTTACTAATTTGATGCAATTTTTTGTTAATATATTTATTGTCTTTTTCCATTTATATTTTGTGACCTTTTATAGTATAATTTTTGGTGGGCTCTCATTGGTGAGCAAATTTTTATCTCTTCCTTAGCATAATTGAAAAATATTTCTTATTTGTTTTGTTTAAAAACTATTTTTTTTTATCTGTGGATCATAATCCGCTTCTTGTTTAAAGGGTTAAAAGATTTTTTCCTTTTGTTAAAGGTGGAACAGCTATACAAGAATAAATTAAAAACACTTCGGTGTCTAGACATTGAGTTGAAAACGTAAGAGATTTCAAGCTGCATCTTTTTGTGATTGTGCAGTGATCAGTTGTTTGAGGTTACGACTGTTAATCCTTGAGAAGCATCACCAGTTTGGCAGTTTTTTTTGGCGAAGTTAGCAGTATGGTCCTTTAAAAAACATAAATGTATTATTTTTTAAAAACAAGATAAAGAATAAATAAAAAAATATGTTTGTATTACTTATTTGACGTTGGTGTTTGCGGACATGTTATTTATTATTTAAGTATGTAAAAGTGTAAACGTATTAAATCAAGAAAAACAACTTTATTTATATCGTGTTATTTAGATTAATTTGACATTAAATTTCAAGAAATAACGAATGAAAATGGCAAAAATGGATTTCATTCATCAATATGTCTAGTGTTGTCATACAAAATAAATGTTCCCCACAAAAAAGAACCACATTTTTGGATGTCATTGCTCATTATCAAAATTGAAAATTGTTAAGTTTAACTATAGTTAAAAAGGATTAAAAAGATTTACGATTTTACCAATGGTTATTCATTTAACTATAGTTAATGTAACAAATGGTAAAACCATTTTTTACTACGGATCAAAAAACTGTCCCTTAGCTTCCCCCCAACAACCGAACTTAACTCACATTTGTAACCAAACTTCTTAACCGATTTTTATGAATGTTTTTGTTATTATTCAGTAGGTCTAAGATATTTTACATACCCCTATGCCTTTTACCTGTTTTATGTTAAATTTATATAAGGTAAATGAGATTTAAATTAAATTTTGGTAAACTTTGGAGCAACTAGCTCCGACACATGTTTGTTTCATTCACTATTTTTTGATAGCAGAAGACACTGCGAAATTGGACTTTATGGAAATAAAAAACCATTAAAAATATAACAATTATTTATGTATTTACATACTTTTCTCCTATATGTCTAAAATACACGAGCAATTTACAAAACAGATAACTTAATTAAAAAGCTTGAATTAATTTTTGTTGCTTTAATATTTTTATCGACAGACTATATGTACACTGTCAAACGCTTTACATAATTCATACACTCCCACATAATAAGTTCCATTCTTCTTTTCATTGATTTCTATGTATCATTGTGAAGTAGATGCGGTTTAAATTTAAATAAGATTACATTTGTGTTTCTTGGATTAACAAACATAAATTCTAAAATTGTATAAAAAACAATAAACATCAATCTTCTAAAGTGAACTCTCCATCAGATATGCTATCTAAATCCATAGATTTGTCTTGCAATAAACCATCTAATGTCATATTGGATTTTTCATTAACCATTTCATCATCACTTATGTCTTCTAAATCGTTGGCATTCATTTCGTCAACACCAATTGATTTATGTCCCGTTCTATGCACTGTATCAATACAATCACCCATTATATTATTTTCGATCAGATCATTATAAATATCTAAATCATCGGTATCCAGAGAGTTTGCTTCAAAATTGACAGTTTCTGTTTTATCCTCAATTTTGTTTACGTCCGTCGTATTTTGCGTTTCGTTTTGAATGTTTTCTTTTCCATTAATATTAAAATAATAAGGTACACTTAAAGAATGTTGGCTAGACGTTTCAGGTTCAATATTTATATCATTAATGCATTCTTTCTTATAATCAACAGTCAAATTTGTATTTGGCCTGATTTCCTTTAAAGTATCTTCCATAGCTTGAACATTGATATTTTTAGTATTAGTAGTACAACTATCTAAAACTTCTGTATTATCATCATTAGTCTCTGTATTTACATTTATATTATCATTTCCTTTAGCACAGTTTTCGTTAAGTTCATCAGTTTTTTGTTCAATCGAATTATTTTCTACCGCAATTTCACAGTCTTGATTACGAGGCACTGTCTCATTGCAAATACTTTCCACCAAACTTTCACATGTTTTCGATATCTCAGCATTTATATTAGGTTCGCTTTCATTTGATATTGCACCTTGTTTAAAACTATCATCAGTTGGTTCATTTTTTATATTTCCAGAACGTCTATTAACACAATCTTCCTCATCGTTATCATTAAGTATTTGAATTTCAAGCAGTTCAATTTCTGATTTTAATGAATTGAAATTGTCTACATGATTGTTAGTATTTTCAAAACTGAGTTTATCACTGCAAGATGTATTTTCTGACACGCCAATATTATTACTACATTTTTGGGCCTCTATCACGCTATTATTATCTGAACTTGGTGTAATTTTATGACTGAGATTGTAGTTCTCGGTAAACTGATTTGTATTCGTTCCTGTAATACTCAAATTATGTTTTTCTGCCATCCTGTTTGTTTCAACTGTGTCATTGGTTTTACTTGGTCCATCACAATCGTTAGTTTTATGATTAATTTCATTATTTAATGTATCAGTATAGCCACCAGTATCATCATTTAAATCTCCAACAACGCTAAATGTATCACTTTCGTTATCATTTCTCAAAATAGAGTCTGAAACATTATCACTCCAATTCTCTTTAATGTTATCAAAAATACTTGGAGACTCATTTGTTTCGCTTAAGTTACTTATAATCCTATCAATATTCAAACCGAAATCATCATAGAACGGTTTCACTTTCTTTCGCTTCCTTGGGATTTTTCCAAGGAATTTATCAGAGAAAATTACTTTTGTAGCGAGCGTCGACAGACTTTCCACTTCTCTTCTATTATCGTCGCTCTCGTTATCTGAGTCCCAATGTGAGAATTCTTCGATGTCATCATTAATGTCGAATGCATCAGGAATTTCGGGGCAATTTATATCCACCATTCTGTTGCAACGTAGCAAAGAGTTGTTTTTGTTATAGGGATATAAACAAGATCTATCCAGTCCGTAGGGCTGTAACAAAAAATATAAATTTAATATTTTTATACAGAATCTTAGTTCTAGGTATAACCGACTTAAAAACGTTATTTTAAATTGTTCTGTGTACTGATTATATTTTTACTAACCATTTCTTGTATAATTATACAAGAAATCTCAGTAAAAGTAAAAAAATAGGACAACGCAATGATCAGCTTGCAAGATATTTGCTTTAAAAAGCACAGAAAGGAATAACTAATATTCATTCGACTTAGGGTCTTCTTGCAAAAGCATTGCTACTTCTTAAAAGCCGGCAACGCACTTGCGAGCATTGGCACTGTGAGTGTCCAAGGTCGGCGGTGTCAATAGCTACCCAATTGTTAGATCTAAACAAACAAAAAATCAAAAATGTTCACTCACACAGCATACATCCGAGACGTCATAATGTCCATTGTCATCTTTACTCAGTAGAGAATCACATCGAATCATGCGCACTTGTACTGGCTTCATTTCTCTCCTTACTGAAGACGGTATTTTCACCCTACCTGAATAAAAGAAAAAATTGTTTTAATTTTTGATGATGATATTAATGGTGAGAGTAAATTTTAACAATGCGCGCGCACATCGTCACTAATAATCGACACCCTGAAGTTAGCTATAGTCAACATTTTAGTATTTTTGAAGTTATACTTTCTTTAGCGCATTAGGGAAAATGGTGAGAGTAAATTTTAACAATGCGCGCGCACATCGTCACTAATAATCGACACCTTGAAGTTAGCTATGGTCAACATTTTAGTATTTTTGAAGTTATACTTTTTTTCGCGCGTGCGCTAGGGAATTAGGGTGAAAGAGTACATCAATGCGCGCACATCGTCACTAATAATGACACCCTGAAGTAGCTATAGTCAACATTTTAGTATTTTTGAAGTTATACTTTTTTTCGCGCGTTAGGGTAAATGAGAGGAAATTTTAACAATGCGCGCGCACATCGTCACTAATAATCGACACCCTGAAGTTAGCTATAGTCAACATTTTTGTAATTTTTGAAGTTACACTTTTTTTGCGGGCGTTAGGGAAAAGAAGAGTACATTTTTACAATGCGCGCGCACATCGTCACTAATAATCGACACCCTGAAGTTAGCTATAGTCAACATTTTAGTATTTTTGAAGTTATACTTTTTTTCGCGCGTTAGGGAAAATGAGAGTACATTTTTACAATGCGCGCGCACATCGTCACTAATAATCGACACCCTGAAGTTAGCTATAGTCAACATTTTTGTAATTTTTTAAGTTATACTTTCTTTAGCGCGTTAGGGAAAATGGTGAGAGTAAATTTTAACAATGCGCGCGCACATCGTCACAAAAAACCACCACCCTAAAGTTAGCTATAGTAACGGGATAATGAGTTATACTTTTTCGTGCGTGCAGACGGCGTTCATCGGCGTTATGTAACAGGAGGCAAACGGGCAAGAGGCTCACCTGATGTTAAATGATACCGTCACTCAAAGACACTCGCATTGCCAGAAGGCTCGCAAGTGCGTTGCCGGTCTATTAAGAATTGGGAGCTCTTTTCTTGATTCGGAAATACTTCAGTGGGCAGTTTTTTATGGCTAAAATCATGAAAATACCCCGACGCCGCTATCACGTCTATGTCCAATGCTTTGGTGTGACTTAAACGCGTTTAAATCGGGTAATTATTCACTCTCAAAAACATACCTCCTCTACACGCAGCTTGATGCTTTACAAATGTTCTTTGTACTTCAAATAATTTTCCGCATTTTCTACATTTACCTGAAATTATATCAAGATAAAACATTATTAAAGAAACCTAATTTTTTTTTAATATGGCTCTGGCACGGTTTGTGCATTAGCCAGCGTCAAGTATAAGATTTTTATAATTCGTGCTTTTTGCCTTAGAAATTCGGCCGTGCCCTCCATGTACGGTTTAGGCACTCGCCCGGTACCGCACAACCCTCCCAAAGGCCGAGAACAAATTTAAATTAAATTAAAACTTGCCCTCAAACCGGGAATCGAACCCGGTACCCCTCACCTAGCTGCCACTTAATAAGACCGCTAGGCTATGAGGCCCCCAATTATTTATTTATTAACACTTTGTTGCATTAATAGTATATACAGGGTGGTCCAACTGGTGACTATGTTAAATCTTTAATTGATTTACGACTACGAAGACCGACCATTTGTCTATTTTATTTTATTTGCACCTGTTTTGTGATGTATAGTGTTTATATTTATAAATTTAATATAGACAGCACTTACCGACAAAATTTGTTTCATCTTTACTCTCTGGAGTTTCTCTTTGTGGTTTAGTAACACTGAAATATAGAGGGCGCTAAATTAAAAAGTGATATAACAATAATAATGATTTACATCCTGATAAATTTGGACTGATTTAAAAATATTTTCCTGCATGAATGACATCATAAAAGCTAGTATCGTAGAAATCAGGTAAATGTCAAATGTCAGAAAATGACAATGACAATTAATTTGTGTTAAAGACTATGCTCTAAACAGATAAAGAATATAAAAAAAATCAAGTCTTAATGATGATAATCATACAAACAACTAAATCAAATGCCGCATTCCTGGCCGGCAACACATTTGATAGCCTGGCAATGTGAGTGTTGCATGGGCGGCGATATCTGTTATTTAAAATACTAAACTAAATAATAGTTATATTTTAGAATAATATGAATAAGCCAAGAAAATCAGTCAATTTATCCAAATTATAAATATTAACTGACAATTTTGTAAGTATGAATCACTCTCGTCAGTTAACATTTTACTAATAATCCTAATTGATCTGAGTGGAGTACCTTTACTTATGATTTGAATTAATTGACTTGCTACAAATTTTGTCAAAAATAATTATATTATTTTTAAAAAAATACTCACAGAATTTCAACTTTTTTGTGTTTCCTATAGTGATTGTTGAATGACGTTCCTTTTGGAAATTTTATCTTACAAACGTCACACTTCTGCATGTCACTTGTCTTAGAATTGTCAGAGACTTTGACACTTGACAAGCGTTTAGAACGAGGTTCTTCAATTCTGAAAAGATATTTTATAACCTTTACATAAGGATAAAGTATGGATGGTTTGAAGTTTGAACCATAAAGAATGTTGTTTCTAAGTTGCTCATCAAACTCATGCTAGAATTTTGGCGGTATTTGTTAGACACAATGTGTCTATTTATTTATAAAAAGATACAGAAAAATCACAAGTACATAATAGAAGAAATATAAAATGATCAAATATGATCAGATGCAGAACACTTATAGTACGAGATCCCGCTGCAGGATTGGTGTGCTCATCGACTATTTGTTTAAAACCAAATTTTTATGTTTATTTATAATTAAGAGAATATATATTTACTAGGGTGCCTATCAAAATTTGGCCGCCATTATTTTTAATTGATTTTTGGTAAAAAATTTCGTTCATTTATTTTTTAAATAAAATAACGTCTACATCACGGTAATTAATATGAAGATTCTAAAAAATCACGGGCGCCGTTGCGCACCTGGCCGCACCTCTTTGCAGCCAGGTGTAAACAGGTATGATTTCGTTAAATTTATACGTTTATAACCTATTTTTATTAATTATATGTCAAATTGAAGCTAATTTTTTTCTATTAATTATCATATAAAGTTGCTTAATTAAATCTGGCCGCAAATAAGGGCTACTGGCTGTTAAAGATAATAAATATTTAAGGTAGAGTGAAAGAGAGTTAGCGCGTAACATCATTTGTCAGACGAGGACAGCGATTGTCGGCTGTGCGACGCTTTTAAGCCATTGCGCATGCGTCGAACGTTAGTGTTCTCAACCACCGGGGAGTAATAGAGACGACTTATAATAAATACTCCAAAAAATATACTTCAAAATGACAAATTTAAAAATTGCAACAAAAAATTAATATTGATTTGATATATCGATGGTCTAGTTAGCAATTTGTCTAACTCCTTATTTTTTAGAGGGTTTAAACAAATAGTCGATGAGCACACCATCCTGCAGTGGGATCTTAGACCATTATCACCTATTTCGGGATAGATTATTCTTCTTTTTTGTCAAGATAAAATCTGCTGTCTGAGGATTAGTGTTCATGATATTGTTTTTAGATTTTTTTACAAATCCCAGGTTATTTATCAAATTTTATATATTAATTAAGAAATATATTTTAGAACTTACTTAATTTTTTTACTCTGCATGTCATTAGGAACGATTTCTCTCATCCTCTTTAATTTGGAACTAGCTGGTCCAGGTCTGACCTGTGATTCTTTCTAAAAAAAAAGGTTTGGTTTATTTAATAAATCCGCTAAATACATATTGTAATAACAATATTACACACATGAGCAAAAAATTAAAACATACACAACTAGCGGACCTGACAGACGGTGTCCTGCATGATATTTCAAGCGATTAGGATATTAAACAAAGTAAAAAAGTAAAGCATCCAGGGCTCCACCCAAATGCATACAAAAAAACATTAAAATCAGTGCAGACGTTAAGGAGCAGTTCAGTGACGAACAGTTGTACAGTAGAATTATATATATATGTAAGCTATCCTATCTTTTAAGTAAGATCAAACTGCACACTGTGTGCAAATTTGATTGAAATTGGTTAAGTAGTTTAGGAGGCCATAGCGCACAAACAACGTGACGCGTAATATATACATATTATGATAACACAAAAACCTTCACAACTCAACAAAAAAAAATTGTTTACTTCCCGCCCCACTTCAAGCCTCAATAATTGAAATCTTAACCCTCATTTATTTTACAACCCTTACAAGAGGATAATTTACAACTTATAATGTCTATAGTTCTAAGATAAATAAGTTATTAACTTCAAGGATTAAATGTCAATGGAAGTCAAATTTAGTATGAATAAATCAAAACCCACCATAAGTTGAAACACGAACATCAGGGAGACCCAGAAACATTCCAGTTATAGAGATTTCCACAATAATATATTTTTAACACTTTTACCCACACTAAACAAACAAGTCAACATGCTTATAATTTAAATGTGCTATACAAAATTGATTAAAGTATCTTTTCTCTAACATACCTTTGTTTCTAACTTATCTGATTTCACCTCACTCCTTAGACTGTTCTTTCTTTGTAGTGGTGATGGCTGTCTTTTCTGAAAGATCAAAACAGCACTGTATGGTATGAATTGTCTATATATAGGTAGGAAAACCATCACTCCCAACTAGGGTTTAAATGGCCTTGACTCTTTAGTATGCTATCCATGCTCTACAATCTACATGATAAACATAAGCCAAAATTCTCACCGGTGACTTCCTATCTTCTCTAGTTCTACTACATCGAGAGCGCAGTGGCACAGATAAAGCTGGGTTTGATGCGATTAAATCACGAAGTTCTTTTTCTGCTCTAGATTCTTTTTTTATCTGAAATAAATCATCTTTGTTATACATTAATACTAATTCTACTTAATATCTGATTAATTTAGCCTGTAGTGTGAACTAAGTAACAGTGTGCTTGTGTCTGATTAATACATCTTTAGTTATTAACCCAAGTAATTTCCAAATTGATGTTCTTATGTATACACGTTAAAAATACCTAAAAAGATATTTATTATTAGACATAAATAGTAAGAAATCATTAGTATATAAATGTTTTCAGGTTATAACTCATATAATGGATTGCTCAAGCAACTAATTTTGATTAAAATTATAGAACTTATAGAACAAAAAAAGGTTACTATTTACCATTATACAAAAAAAAATTAACTGTGTAATATGAAGTTTACACACTGGCTTTCACATCAATTTTACAAAAATTTAGAAAATACTACAACTCTACAAGAGTTTACACAATATATTTTTCATGAAATATCTAGTAACAATTTAACTCAAACTCAAAATATCTTTATTCAAGTGGGTTACCAAGTACACTTTTGAATTGTCAAGTTAAATTAATTGTAAATTTACATTTACTACCAGTTCGCAAGTCAAGGGCGTAGAGCGGGTAAGAAGAACTGGCAAGAAACTTTCCGCCACTCTTTTTAATCGCCAAGTATTGTCATACAAATTATTTGAACTGGAGCAAATCTATCCCAAGGATTAGGATCATTTAAGTATTCCTCAAATTTATAAAACGCTTTATTGATTAATTGCCGTTTAACGAGGGCTTTGAATTTATTTAGTGATAATTCTTTAATTTCGCTTGGGAGTTTGTTGTAAAAACGAATACAATTTCCATATAAGGAGTGGTTTATCTTTTGGAGCCTGGTTGGTCGTACACTCAAATTAGTTCTATATCGCGTATTATACTGGTGAAAGTCACCATTTGTTTTAAAATCGTTTATATTTTTTTGGACATACAAAAAGGCTTCAAGAATATATAGACCAGATAGTGTCATAATATTTAATTCCTTAAACTTATTCCGTACCGACTCCCTCCGAGAAACACAACAAATACCCCGAACAGCCCGCTCCTGCAGCACAAATATGGATTGAACCTCTGCAACAGCACCCCACAGTAAAATACCGTACGACATAACGCTGTGAAAGTAGCTATGATACACAATTTTAGCCGTGTCCTTATCAGTAAACTGTCGGATTTTCTTTACTGCATATGCTGCAGAGCTCAGCCTATTCGAAAGAGTCTCTATGTGTGGGCCCCATTGGAGTTTACTATCTATTGTTATGCCTAGAACAACAGTTTTGTCAACAAAGTTTAGTTCACTGTCCTTAATTTTCAGGTTACCAATATCTCGCTTTACGCTAGTAGTTGTAAATCTAATACATTTTGTTTTATTCTCATTAAGCAGTAAGTTATTTACATTAAACTAGTTAACTATACGAGAGATAGAATTGTTTACATCGTCCAATAATACGTTATTCCTATTCACTTTAAATAGAAGTGAAGTGTCATCAGCAAACAATACCATCTCATGAACTTCATTGACAAAGAATGGGAGGTCATTTATGTAAATCAGAAATAAGAATTATCTTATCTACCTCCTTTTTTATTTCATTTTTAACCACCTTCACTTCTTTTGCTTTATTTATGGACCCCTTCCCTGTTCCTTCTTTAAAAATTGGTTCTGTAGAATCTATCTGAAATTTAAGAACAATTTACACTCAGTTGATGATCCATGATTGATTTCAAAATTTGACTATAAATAATAATAATAGCCTAACCTTTTCATTTCTCCTGAAGCTCAGGCTATCATAAGAAAAGGTTGGTAAAAATCGGTACTAACCACTTGTTTCCTGATCACTGGCATTGGTAAACCCAATCTCATTCTGGTCCGTTTGTTTGTCTGTTTGCACATTATTAAGAAATCATAGAAATCACATATTTTGTCAGCACACTGTCCACAAATAAGGGGTGGCATCATGTCATTTTCATGTACCTGAAAAATAATGTTTTGACTAAATATTATTCATAAAAACAAATCTTTGTTGACATTGTTTTGTCAACACATTTGTTTTAGAATCGATATACAGTGTGCTATATAACAACACTCAAGGGACTGTGCAAATTTTGACCTACAAGAGTACAAAGAGTTTTTGTTAAATGGAAAGAAGAAAAATCTGTATTACAAAAAGAAAAAGTGAATTTCAGACTAGTTAGTAATTACATAAAAAAACAATCCTCATTTCGTTTGATATCTTTTGCCACACCAGTATTTATGTTGTATATTTTACTTATTTTATTCATATATTGCGATATTTAGGCATCTTTGTGATAAAGCAATCCCAATTTGTAAACAAAAGAACTGACAGTCAGACTAGGACAATAAAGCAACAAAAGAATGTACACAGCTCTGCAGTTTTAACTAATTTCGGCACTAAAAGAACTTTTTAGTATTTAATTGCTGTCGTGTGTGTGTATATATGGAAGGCAAGCTAAACCAACTAAAGCCGAGTGATTTCGAAGCGAAGGAATTTGTCGTTATATCGAAAGACATTACATAGAGTTTACACAGTATATTTTATGCAACAAATAAAAGGTAATTTGGACTATTAGTAATTTTTATGCCTAGCCTTAGCGTTTATAAGTTGTTTGGTCATAAAAAACACAAACGTTGACTTAAAAATATTTAAGGGCGATATTATTATAAAACATTTTTCCTTTACCTCTAGCTGCAAACATTCCTGTATTTTCGTTTTCAATTCAACTTCTGTATCTTCTATTGGAATAACATTTTGAACGATAGGCATTTTGTAACCTTTACTAGCTCCACAAAGGCGGCATGAACGGTAAATTTCATAGATGGGACCGTTCTGTAGTGAACTTAGGTAATTTTGTGTTTTCTCGGTTGTAACTTTTGATTTTTGTTTACTCATTTTAAATTATTTTGTTTTCACGAAACACAAAGATAGTTTTAGGTTTAGCCGCTGCTGATTTCTTGTTTGTTACATGTTTGATGTTTCGCATTCCACTTCAAACTTTCACTAGACGATGAGTGATGACGTTGACAACATAGTTCTAGTATTTTGGTCTGATACAAGTTCGGTGACAGTACATGCAGTGTTACCAACTCGAATTTTATAGAGTAGGTAGATACAATTTCAAAAGTTTCAAAAGTTCAACTATCTTCAATTCCAAAAGTAGGTAGATCTACCAACTATAATTTCGAGTTTTATATAAAATCCTACCCTAAGATGTGATACCTTTAATTCATTTTTTTCGTAAAAAAGTAATCACTAATAGTATTATAGTAAAAAAATGAATTTTAACTAAAAAATGGAAAATATTAATAAAAAAACAACAAAAAACTGAAACCTGCATATTCTGGTTCTTTTTCTCAGAATTTTGAATATTTTTGATCATAATGAATTTTCCTCAATTTTCGTGGAGGAGAACATTCAAGGCTGCGCTTTACATACATAGCGCAAAATACATAGTAAGTTCATGAGAGTCTTGAAGTTAGTCATTAGTCGAAACTCGCAATAAATAAGCCTAGGTTTCTTATTGGCTGATGTATATCGATATATTTAAACTGTCAAGAACGCAAAAGCGTGCTGTTCTTAACTTATTGTGTGCATAAACAAAATTTAACTATATAAAAATTATAAACACAAAGTTGGTGGATTGTCTTTATAAGGTAAAGTAAATTTGAATAAAAACCCTAAAAGTTGGTAAATCTACCTACAACTTGGTAGATCTACCTACAACTTGATAGATTTACCTATAAAGTTGGTATAGTTGGCAACGCTGAGTACATGTCCCAAAGATATTGAAACTCGATATAGAATACAATAAACGTAAAATCATTTAATTGCCTTTTTATAGATTAAGTCGAAATGTACATAAAAACTGTAGGAGACACATTTTATAAACAACTTAAGCCCGTTAAGCCGTTAAGAGTACCTAGTTACTCGAGTTGCTTACTTCAAGTCTATATTTTTAAATAAAAGATATTATGCTTTAATTTAAGTGCGCCGACATAGTATTTCTTCGCAACATAACTTACTAATTTTGGGTCTACATGTTGCCATGCTGTATTTTGCAGGTCATACTAAAACAGATAAACCCGCGCTTCTATTGAAACTGTGTACAGATACCGGCAAATATCTTGAACAAATGTCCTTGACTGCGCCAGAAGCGATTTATAGGTATCAGTGGGATGGGGGTGGCGGCGGGACAGTGACGTGTCGATCGCGTGATTGGTCTTTGACGTTTATGTCCTCTACTCCTCTTGTGTGTGCTCGTATGTGTACGATGCGAACTTTCCCCCACTCCCTCTTTTAATGCTCAAGAAGTTTTCCGGTATCTGTAATACGATTCATTTCCTAAATAAGAAAAGAGGAAAGAAGAATATATATATATATATCTCATTTTCGTGTACTTTAAAGTTGCAAATTTAAATTATTCAATGCTCCAATATCTATAGTAATTATCTACATTACTATTATTATATATATTTCGCGTATTTAGGGATTTTTTTTGCAACTTTCTCTTTAACAATTATCGTTATATATTCAAAAGTTTAAAACCATAACGAATTTTACACCCAAACCTTCCTTTTGGATATAACCCTACAATAATGTTCGGTCGTTTTTGTGTCGCGTTTACAGACAGAGAGACGTTGTCGGGGAACTTCATTTTACAATATTTAAAAACTTTAAGGACGATAGTTTGACGCTACATTAAAATTTAAGGTGTATCTGAAGTCGATTATATAGAAGTGATAAAACTTCACACATATTATAATGAATTAAAACTTCATTATAAAACCGTGTAGTAATTTGTTTTCAATCATGTAACATTAAAATTACGCACTATAAACTCAAATCAGTAGGTACTTAGTTCAAAATAAAACATGATATTGCCAGTGCTTATGTGTAAGTATTTCTTAATATTTATTATCATTTTAATAATTACTACGCAGTGAAATTAACTCGTGTTGGTACGGCGAAGGAAAACGCACATAAAAATATTGTCTTTACAAAGTGTGACACTCGCCTACGTCAAAAGGGTATTGGAGTTTGACATAATATGGCAGTTGGCCTTGGGGCTTAGACAAGATGAAAATGACAGATCATGTCGTCAAATTTTAATACAAATTTAGTTTTCCACTTTCTACATACACTACTGTTAAGGTATCTTGACTAAGCCCCCTTATTTCAGAATCTTACCCTTAGCGCGGACTACAACTCTCGTATGTCAAAATTCATTTTCATCAGTTTTGATATATTATCTGTAATACCAGTGTACACACTTATTTTAGTTAAAGAGTAATATTTTTAAATCTAATAATTAAATAAAGAGCCTTTGCAGTTGCTTTAAGAAAATTTGATTTTATTAAAGGTTATTTTATTTTACAGGTCTTCTGTCAGAGATTCTAGCATATCAAAGATATGACAACTTTTATGATAGAAATTATAACGAGGGTAGTATTAACCAACATTTCTTTGGCAACAATTTCAGTGAAGACGAAATAAACGCGATAAATGAATATAAAAAGGGAATGAACTTTCGCGCCTCGGCGAGACATAAAGTATTCGATCCACAATTTGAAAATAGACGTGTTTTCGGATGGATAAAAAAACTATTCAAAAAAAATGAAACAAAAAATGTAAAATACGAAGATTTAGTTAACAATAAAATATTTTATTTGCACTTAACAAGAAATTTAACGGATAATTTATCACAATTGACAAACGTTTTAGATAAATTCACAAATTCACTGAAAGATCAGTCAATAATAAGTCCGACGCTTCGAAAAACGCGGTCTGTCAATGATAGTGAAATTTTGGAGGCAGTTAACACAGGTAATGAAACCGCAGATAACGTTACTACCACAGAATACATAGAAACAGAAGAAAACATTACAAACAGACTACGAACGCTTAATACGTTAGATTTTAAACTAAAATTGTTATCCTCTATTAACGATACGTTAAATATTGTTTTGTATAAATTTAAGCCAGCGTCGAATGCGCAAGAGGTCTTTGGAGACAATCTTCTATTTAATGTTGGGTTTTTGTCCGGTAGTGCCACTACTCTAAAATCATTTATTGATGAATTGCAAAGTATTTCTAAAAAAAGCGTAATAATAATGGATGAAAATTATGTAATGCAGTTGTATGACACTGTGAATAAAATTAATGAGGTATCTGACAAGCTTCTGAACAAATTAAATTTGTATATAGATAAAGCTACGAGAGAACTGGAAAAAAATTAATACAATTGCTTTTTATTTTAACTGTCCATATTAGAATATTTTTTACACACTTCCATTAGAGGTTGTTCAAAGATTATTAAAAAGTTTAAATACTTTAAAATAGTTAGAATAATTCAAGGAGCAAGGTTGCTTCAGCTGTATTTGAATAATTTTAAAATTAGTTAACAAAGGTTCTCAAATAAAAGCCACGCAAAGCAAAAGCTTTAGTTTTAATCAGTCCAAACAAAGATTACATAAATAACTACATTTTGTCAACCACAGACTAACATTAAAGTTCAATAGAAATGGGGCTTGAAACAAACTCACTTTTTGGCAGGAGTAACGTTATTAACGTTAATTATATATTATATGAAAACGGCCACGTGACAAAAAAGTGAGCAAATCATCCCCTACAAATTCGTTAAGTGTTAGTGGATCACGCCTGTCGAAGTGAGCTGACAAGCACAAGGGGAAAATATTCTAAAAAATCAGCGTTACTACTCTGTTACTCCTAATAGCGATCTCGATTTTTTTATGCAGTCGATATTATGTCCCAACTTGTGGTACAAATACTTAGATATTAAAGTTGGTTCACTATCGCTATTAAGACTGTTGCTGGATATTTGTAAGTTAAAATAATGTTTTATTATCACAATTACCAAAAAGTATCAATCAAATATGTTGCACTAGCCTAGATCATATAATTTGAGGGTACTAGAAATCATAATTTAAGTACGTACCTAATTATAACTTAAAATAACTGGAGATCTCTGAGGAATCCATCTTGGTATACAGTTTCTTATTTTATTTGCTCTCAAACATCACACATGTTAATAAAATGAGAACAATCAGATACTTATAAAAATCTATATGTCGACGTAGGAAAGCATATTTGCTGTAAGTAGACATATTGCAATTGTTCACCAGAGCCAAAAACTAATTTCGAAAAAAAATTAATAGTGTCGAACCTATCCATGATATTGCTACCATTTTTGAAACATATATTTATTTAACTGCCAGTCACCATTTGCAATGTAAACTTTTTATCCAAAGTTACTATAAGTACGTGTTTGGCTAGTTACAGCATACAGTTTTTAAATCACAAACCTTTAAAACGCTGTAACTAAGGAAGAAAAATGTACCGCGGATATATTTTCAATTTACAGCCGGTAAATATGCTGTATGTAGTAAATTTATGTATTTGGGTACTTTCAATTGCAATTCAAGATGTAAGATTAGTTTATAATTATGATTAGATCTAGAAATGCATGGGTCATTTGGTA
Organism: Pieris macdunnoughi; assembly: GCA_905332375.1. Taxonomy (NCBI): domain Eukaryota; kingdom Metazoa; phylum Arthropoda; class Insecta; order Lepidoptera; family Pieridae; genus Pieris; species Pieris macdunnoughi. Next base: position 1,254,209 of record CAJOBZ010000047.1, read on the forward strand.
ATGTAATGTTTGGTTGTAATAACATGTCGTAAATGGTAAAAAAAACAAAACTGTAGGTTCCCTAAGCTTGCTGTAAGTAAACGAATAAAAATCACACGCCGCAGAAATGCTGTAAGTACGTTAAGTTTAAATGGGAAGAAGTAAGTATTTGTAAAGTAAAAAATGCAGATTTTCTTTTGCTGTAAGTACAAATTGTCTAAAATGACTGGATTTTGGTCTACATACACATTAATTTACTAAAAAAATATAAGTACGGGCGTTTTCAACCGCGTATGTAATTTTTTTCATCGTAGAGACACAGGACCGGGAATTCGATGGGTTTTTATTCTGATTCTAATGGCAGTAAAAAGTCACTTTAGGTATTTTGTCTACTTACAGCAAATATGCTTTCCTACGTCGATGTATAAAAGAAAGTCGTGTTCGTTATACTATTTATAACTCAAGAACGGCTGAACCGATTTGGCTGAAAATTGGTGGGGAGGTAGCTTAAAACCAAGAGACGGGACGTAACATAAAACGTGGTATAACAAAACGCAACAAACAGAAAAACTAAAAATTTATAAGTCAAAACATCAGACAAGCCGTTCGTTTGTTAAAAATGGTATAACAAAACGCTATTGACAGCTAAACGTAATGTTATCTATGGTTAAGTATGATTGAAAATTTGACAATTAGAAGTTGATCGGTTGATGTGTTTATTTCGATATTATCATTAACAATGCCAAGACGATCGAATCTTTCCCGACAAAGCCGTTATGCAATAAATGGGTCGACCGATTTTGATGAGAGTTAAGTGGATACGAAAATAGTTCAGATTATTTACAATTAATTGTTTTTTTAGTTTGAAATTTTGTATTTAAGATGTGTGTACAGGACAAAGTATTTAGTCCGCTAGTACGTTATAAAAAGGATAAACACGTGTGTAAATGACATAAGAACTTAAGAAGGATCCAACCAGATCCATGCAACTTCCTCACAATCGAGTAGCCCGCAATATTGCAGCACAACACACAGGGGACTCTTTGTATCGAAGAAGTCCGCCAAGCAACCGCGAATATACAATATAAATACATAATTATGTAGGAATAATGACAAATAATTAACCCAGGAAGGTTTCTAAAATGACTCGGCGAAAGGTCTCCACGTAGTTGCTGAAAATATCCACCGAGTCATTTTCCATCACAGCTTTATTGTAAATCGAACAGAATCTGTTACAGGACTGTTTAACGTACAAAAGTTTCTTATACTTAGTAAAAAAGTCTGTGGTCAGTAGTCTTACAATAAAATAATTTATCCTTAACCCTAGATCACTAAACATTAGTCTCACAGGCTACACGACTCTGACGCATTCGCTGTTTATGTATGTTCCCGTTACTGCACCCCCCTCAGCCGCTCAGTACCTTCCTAATTCGGCCAATCAGTGACCCGTGAACTCGCATTGCGTACGCACGCTTCCTACTTCCAGAGATATTACGCAATAGTAGTCTCTCAGGCTAATGTTTAGTAATTGCGCCACAAAAGTGAAGAAAGGTAAGTTATGAAATATTTCTTTTTATTTACGATTTTATCTATAATAACTAATTACTGATTAATGTAAATGAATAATAAATATGTGTGATACTACGAGCAATATTTATTTTATGAACTTATTATCATTTTTTATTTTTTTATGAGATTTTGAACATTTTGTTTTAGCAGTATTTTCTGTTACAGATGGATTTGATACGAGATCAAGATAAAATATTGCAGATTTTGAACGAGTCAGATAATGACGATGACGATTCACCATTTTTTGGACCATCTGGTGTGCCTTCGGACTCCGAACCTGATGACAACTTAGAGGAGGACTTAGTCGAGGATACCGACGAAATTGAAGATGATTCGTCGAGTTCTTCTGATGAAGATCTAAATGTTTCCCGGAGAAGCCGTAACAGAAACAGAATCCTAGATTCTGATGATGATTCTTTGGAGTGTTTGCAGCCTTGTCCACCCATAGCTTCTCACCAGGATCTGGTAATACAACCTGAGAGACCATACATTTATGGAAAAAACAAACATAAGTGGGCAACTACTCCACGCTCTTCAAACACTCGTGCATCGGCTCGAAACATTATTCATTTTGTACCCGGACCTAACAGTGATGCAAGAGATTTGGTAGAACCACTTCCAATATTTCATTTGTATTTATCTGATGAAATGATTGACCAACTTGTTATTTACACAAATGCAGAGATTGAAATAAAAAAGGTGAAGTACAAGGAACTCACTCATACTATTTCTCCAACTTCAGCTATTGAACTAAAAGCTTTACTGGGTCTTCTTATGCAATCAGCTGCTATAAAAAGTAATCATTTACCCACGAGAATATTGTTTGATGACAGAAGGAGTGGTAACATTTTCAAAGCCTGCATGAGCGCTGAGAGATTTGATTTCTTGCTTAAATGCCTTCGATTTGATGACAAAGCAGACAAGACAGAAGAGCATCCGATAAATTTGCACCTATAAGAGAATTCTGGGAGAAATTCATTGGTCATTGCAAACAATGGTACAAGCCAAGTTCCTATCTGACAATCGATGAGCAATTAGTTGGGTTCAGAGGGCGCTGCCCATTTCGAATTTATATACCCAATAAGCCTAACAAGTACGGCATAAAAATTGTAATGGTTGCAGATTCTAATTCAAAGTACGTATACAATGCTACGCCTTATTTGGGTAAAGGAACCAATTGCGATAATATGCCTCTTGCCACACATTTTGTGAAACAACTCTGTGAGCCTGTCTATGGGACAAACAGAAATATTACGATGGACAACTGGTTCACTTCAGTGCCACTTGCTTCAGAATTACTTCAGGACCCGTATAAACTCACACTTGTTGGGACAATACGTAGTAATAAGCGAGAGATTCCACCTGAGATGAAAAACAAAAAATCAAGAAAGATTCATACTTCGATGTTTGCATTTGATGGTGAGAAGACTCTGGTCTCGTATAAACCAAAATCTAACAAGACAGTATTTCTTCTTTCGACAGTACACAGTCAGCCAGACATTAACTCCACTTCGAAAAAGCCTGAAATTATACATTTTTATAATAGTACCAAAGGTGCTGTCGACACTGTCGACCAAATGTGCTCAGCTATATGTGTCAATCGCAAAACCAATAGATGGCCTCAATGCGTGTTTTATAATGTCTTGAACCTGTGCCTAATTAATTCATATGTCATCTATGTGTCGAACATGGTCAGAGAACGGCAAAAACCAATGAGACGTAGGAGTTTCGTCCAAAGTTTAGCCGATAAGCTCATAGAGCCATGGTTACGAGAGCGGTATAACACTGTCACTTTGAGGAGGGATATAAAAGCTAGTATTAAAGATATTTTAAAAATTGAAGATGCTACTCCTAGTACCTCTCAAGCGCAACAAAATAAGCGTAAAATATGTTCTTTTTGTCCTTACAAAAAACACAGGATGACTAAATATGTTTGCAGCCGCTGCAAGACGGCGATTTGCGGGGAACATACGGTTCCAGTGTGTGCCGACTGCCAAGAATAATTTTTTTTAACCTTTTGTTTTATTATGTGGTAATTTAAAAGACATTCCATATTTTAAGTAGACTTTTTCTAAATAAATACTCTAGTTTTGATAAATATTGCGGTTTTATTTTGTTAGTTTGTAGGACTAATGTTTAGTGACAGAGTTTGAAAAAAAAAGTTTAGTGATCTAGGGTTAAACAAATTAAAGAAGATTGTTATAATCTATAACACACTACTGTAACTATACTTTGTTATATTTTAAAATAGCCTCAGAATTTATGAAAATACTATGTTAACTTTAACATTTTCAAACAAGAGTCGAATTACTCCTATATGTCAAATCATTTTGACATTTCTAAATCATACTTAGCATTTGGACGTGCGTCAAAATTATTCCGTAAATAGAAGTCATACTTCGCTAAGTCTCGCTTTAGAAACTGAGAATTAGATGTGAACTTAGTTAAATGAGTAACAACAAATGTTTATAATCTTATACAAAGATGAAGTAGTCATAGAGTTTTCATTACAGATAAGTATCGTTATCCTAATGGAACACATATCAAGATGTTACAATCCATTGTCAAGAGTAAGTCTAAATATATAATTTATCTATAAAAAATATGCTTAACTCAGATAGATTAAAACAATTAGTATTAATATATCTGTCAACCCGTAGTTGTCAGAAAAATAAACAAGCCATAGGTTACTTATTCTGTGGGCTTCTTATTTTCTGTTGACATTAAATTTATATGTTAAACTTATGAACTTAAATTAAAAATAACTTAACTTATCTTAGCCAAACCTTTTTATTTAAATACTTCTTACCAATCAAACACATTGAACAATCACTTTACTTTACACAATTTGAAATAAAGAGTATTTTATAAATGCATTTATACATTTCAGTATTGTATTAAACAGTTTTTAAACGATAAACTAATGTAACTCAAAATTGTTTATGGTCTGAGATAAAAAAGTTCCTACAGGCCATAAAACTTTAAAAAAAAGTTACTGTTTGTTGAAGATGCTTTAAAAGAATGTAATTTTTATTATTTTCTTGTTGTTGTAAATGCAGAATGCAAAGAAATGCAAATGAGACCATTTATACAAAAACTTAATTAAATTTTACGTAGAATTTTTAGTTTTTCTCAACGGCTGTAATATCGAATCTAAAACGACCCCAGCCGCATTGGATTTGCTGCACCTGAAAAACACAATTTTTTATTTAATTATTACCTACGTCGAAATACTCGAAGGTTCGCGAGTGGGTCGCCGGCTGGTACGATTTTTTCGAAAGACCAAAGTCGAAATAATCGATGTATAGATTCGCGAGTGGTTCGCCAGCGGCTAAACATTTTCATTTGAAGGACCTAAGATCTATTATAGTTTTCGAGTTTATCGCCCATTATTTTATAATATATAAGGATAAATGCATACTTTGGAAACATATCAGCACATCTCAACTCCGTCCAGCCAGTCAGTGCTTCATACAGCATTGTGTCCAGCGCCCGGTCTGCTACCAGTTCACCGGCTAACATTCTTAGGGCTAAACTGAAAGATGAATTGCTTTAAAATCTGGATTGTTTTTCCGATCAATCTATCTTTAGATTAAAATCGACGTTAAAGCTTTCTCCTCATTCTTTTGCGTGTTTCAGTGTGTGTTTTTCGTTAATAATAAATGTTTATTTATTTATTTATTTATTTATTAGGCTTACGACATCACACACAATACTTAATCTACTAATTATTTTACAAAAACTTACATCTAAAATGTGTGACAATTAACGTAAACACAAGTTTCACAAACCAAAAAATAGAAATTTAAAATTTAAAAAATGTAAAAAATACAATTAAAACATAATATACAAGGTGTTAAGGATTTTGTAGAACTCAGATGCCATATCATTAACATTATTATGAGCGCGTAGGCTATCATTCCAATCAATGGTTTTCAGATCCCCTATAATAGACACATAGTCAGCTTTTTAAAAACTTAGTTAAGTATTACCTCTCGTTCGCAAAAAAGATATTTTAGAATATTTAATACTTAACAATAAACTAGGATGATTCGCGTATATTTTACTTAACGAGTCGGAGGGGGCTGATACATTAATACTAGACATATTACTTAATATTAAATACAAGAAACGATCATCACTATTACCTATACTAATACATTGATTTGGGCTATTCATAGACATAAAATCAATAAAGGCAAAGCCAAGTGTATTGTTATAATTACAAGGTGTTATAAAAACTTCATTATTTAGCGATCTCCAATTAATGAACCCTAGATTGACATCATCACTTAAAATTAAAGCTCTGTCGACGCTGTCTAAAAAATGTGTCAAAGTCCCAATCTTAACAGGAGGAGGCAGGTATACTTCACATATCGAAAGTTTCTTTATTATTTTATTAATATTTATATGTAAGGTGACCCATAAGTCCTCCACATCCGATTCCCATGCCTCAACTCTGAAAGAAGAAATTTCTTTGGAGACTCCCAGTATGACACCTCCACCATCCGATTTGGTATTGGTAGAACTTGAACGATCTCTACGATAAACAGTGTATCTATTGTCAAATAATTCCATGTTTGAAATACCAGATTTCAGCCAAGTTTCAGTTAGAGCGATGATCTTGTAATTAGAAGTTGACAAATATTTGAGAAAGCTTGCCGTTTTAGTTCTCAACCCCTGTACGTTTTGATAATAAATTTCAAGCATCGTAAAAAAAATCAGTGTGTTACTAGACTAAAGATACAACAAAAAGCTTACAATGTAATATACTATACTATGTTAAAAGATTTAAGGTTTCGTTATTCTTAATAAGCAAGGCTTGGCAGTTTTCGTTCTTTCTTGTAAAAACGCGTCCGTTGCGAACCCATACAAATTTATACTGCTTCTCTTTTGCTTTCAAGCGTGTGGCCGCGTAAAGAGCATTGTTAACTGATGTAAGATGTTCAGATACATAAATAGGTTTCTTAGTTCCTTCGATACCAAGATGATGAGAGTTTAATTTCTCTTGTGGATTCTTCCTATTAAATTTGCTCACAGCAGCCAGAACAAAGTCACGTGTACGCGGGCTACATAACTTGGCTACCACGGACCGAGGCCTATCACTGCTATTAGTTATTTTAGCAACCCTTGTTACGTGCTGAATATCAACTTGAGTGAGGGGACAGTCCACAGTCTTGGCTATACGAAGGACAGTTTCAAATAAATTTTCTGACATATTCTCAGGGATCCCATTAATCAATATATTATTCTCCCGGGCATGTAGTTCAACAGAAGTTAGCCGGTTCGTTAGGTCAGCCACATTAGACTTTAACCTCTCATTATCTTTTTTTAGATTCACTATTGCGATGTCCTTCTCCTCAAGAGAAGACTTTATATCCTCAAATTGTCGACTCAGGAAGCAGACTGTGTCCTGGAACCCAACAACCCTTTCAGTGAGATTATTAAGTTCCGATGTCACCAATCGCTTTATTGTCACAGTGAGGACTGAAGATAACTCCTGTTGTAAGATATCTCGCAATTTATCTTCAGTGACATATGGTTCTAGTTCTGGTAGTTGTGAAGGGGGTCCATGGGATGGCTTTATTCGCTGCGTTACTTTAGAGCACGGAGGTTCACTCTCCGGACTTGCTTCTTGTGAGCTCATACTATGGGGGCTTCCATCGGAATTTTCACAAGTCAGCAATGACGTCTTTGCATTGCTAACATTAGTCGGTTTCCTAGAGCATTCGGGACATCTAAATGACGCCTTTTGTCTTGCGACCATCTCAACAAAGCGCTTGCGGGAGACATTAGCACATTCTAGGTCGTATTTTAACTTGCAGATATGACAGCATAAAAAATCCTTTTTTGGTAGCTCAATATGACAGCTAGCACAACAATTTGAAGGCGCCATAGCAACTTTTAATAAAAAATAAATAAAAACAAAAACAAGTGGGATGCCTGGATTGGAACCACGTCAGACACTATATAACGATATTATGGCAGCGCTCTGCAACGCTGCGCCGAGCGGGCGGTCAAGTAGTGTGCCGAAATAATAGTATATGTTCCAGTCCAATAGCTGAGTACAAACGCACAACACGTTGAACAAAAACTCGACACTATTTCACTGAATCAATGCATATGATTATTATAATTAATCAAAAAACTATCAAATGCAAAATAATGTTAATGTTATGATTCACTTGCGTATTTTTCCATTTAGCGTATTGTTGATGTTTTAAAACGGCCACTGCACCAGAGCGCTTGTTATTATGTTGAAAATTTGATTATTCCATTAACACAACAACTTGGAAAAGTCACACACTGCACTAATTTGCCTTGCTTAATTCATTTAAAACAACATTATAGCAATATAAGGGGAATTTCTATTTTTAATTGTATTTTTACACGGGAGCCGATGTGTACGGTACCCACTACCTACTACATTTCCTATGTCTATGTCCAAAGCATATGGATTTTGAGGTACGGATGGAATACTTAAAGCTAAGTTTCCAGTTTGTAACCTTTAAAACTTGCTAAATAGTATCGGGCCCAGTCTTAATGTACAGCTGTGAGGCTTGGACGTTAACCGTGTAAGAGGAGCAGTAGCTGCTGGTGGAGGAACGCAAAATATTGCGTAAAATCCTGGGGCCGACAAGGACGGGTCATGGAGAGTCCGAAATAGAAGAGCTGGTTGTTCAGCTCAACATTATAGGTGTATATGAGGTCCATCGACTAGGTTGGCTGATGCACCTTGTGGTTGGAGACCAGTAGGTCGGCTTCGGTACCCCTGGATCGACAGAGAACCTGCTGCAGCTGAAATCCACTAACAAGGGAGCGCTGGAAGAATCTCATTCCGGAGACCAAGAGACTATTTGGGTAGCAGAGCCAGCGGAGAAGTGATGATCGAGACTAAGCCATAAAAATCTAGTTAATCGACCTTCGATTGTCATAGGAGGAACAATATGAGCAAAATACGAATTTAAAGGCATCGAGACTAATACTTTGTACAACTGTGAAACAGGAGACAATGTATCGGTAGCAAGGATTTCATTGATATCTTTCGTGTATATTTTAAATATCCGTCTTCCCTTAACATTGAAACAAAGAGCGTTTCACTTTTACTCTTAATCTTGACTTGAATTACTTCACGTTATTTTTTTAATACATATACACAACATATTTGAAGAAATAATTATACTTCTTTTATATTGTTAATTATTGGTCATGGGTCAGAACTGACGTTTTATTTAATTGTAATATTAAAAGTTTGTTAGTCTGTGGAAAAGACGCGAGGTTTGGCTTGTCACTTGTATTTTTACAAGAAGTTTTTTTGTAAGAATGTTTTCGATGTTAATTATAAAATATTACATTAAAATAATTGTTTTAAAGAATTTTTATGAAATAACCAACTCTAATTGTTATTTCTATAATTATTTTAGAAACACATATTAATCATATACATATATAGAAATGCATAGTATATAAAACAACATACCCATTAATCCTCGCCATAGTCCCGTAAGGTGGATTTAATTTTGACGTAGCAACTAAATTCTTACAATACAAAAGCCAAACGCAGTCCAAATCTGTGTAATAGCTGCTGGCAACACTGGAACTGTCATTAAATGACGTTTGTAGATGGTTAAGCGCGTGCGTGTTGGCGTCGATATTGCGGGACATTTGATTTTGAATGTTGGTATCAACCGCCTCGCGGTTTGACAGTTGGTTTAACACCATTCTGAAAAAAAAAACATTGTTGTCTATAAAGTCGGTTTACGGACGATGGTTAAAACAAAACATTGATGAAATGATTGTATAGTTAAGTCGAAGAAAATTCAAACAAATTTAAAAAGTTTGTTCCCTGTGGCCGTGTACCTTTAACGCTGGCAACAGCTTTTAGCGAATTTCTACTTATTAATTTTTTATTATTATTATTGTTACTATGTAGGTTAAGAATAATGTTAATACTGTATATTTGTGTGTCGGAAATAAATAAATCACTTGTGTAAAAGAGTTTGCGCTTACTTTGTATTCTTATACGCCCGTCCCAAATGTATGGCGGCCCTGGCGGTACTCATTCCGATCTCCAACACGTTTTCAAGTAAATTCTTCTCATCATCAGAGTCTTGACGTGCGTTTTGGCGTTTACTAGAACAACATTGTCAAATGTTAATCAAGTGAAACTGACAGTTGGTGATGAAAAAGAGTTTTTTTAAAATTGTAACACAGTTTGGGACGAACAGGCAGGAGGCTCATCTGATGTTAAGTGATACCCATGGACACTCACATTGCCAGAAGGCTCGCAAGTGCGTTACCGGCCTTTCAAGAATTGGTACGCTCTTTTCTTGAAGGACCCTAAGTCGAATGGGTTTGGAAATACTTCAGTGGGCAGCTGGTTCCACATAGTGGTGGCAACAAAAACTGCCTTTCGTTTACTGAGTTGACTTCCGATTATGAATCTCTGGTACAGGTATTAATCCAAACATCTCTGAACACTCCATGGTAAATGCGGTAGAAGATGCAAAGAGACCCCACATCTCTACGCAACGCCAAGGGATCAAGTCGCTCGGAAAGTCTGGTCGTCGACAAAGAGTGACATTAGTTAACGTTCATAAGTGTTATATATTAATAAAATAAAAAATAAATCAGTGGCGCCCGACTTAAAAAGGTTGTACCTTTTTAAGTCTGGGCCTAAGATTGCTGTATCTGTTCCATGATCATTTGTCAATCTAATAGGCAAGTAGGTAATCAGCCTCCTGTGCCTGACACACGCCGTCGACTTTTTGGGTCTAAGGCAAGCCGGTTTCCTCACGATGTTTTCCTTCACCGTTCGAGCGAATATTAAATGTGCACATAGACCTCAGGGTTGAGAGACGCACGCTCAAGCCACTAGGCCAACACTCAATGAAGGTTTGTCTATTAGATATCTTTCGCAAAAGATGGAACCGAAGTTATAGCAATAAGAATCGCTAAATCATTTTATTTTCGTTAAGTCGTAGTTATACTCTGATTTTTAATTCCGTAGAATTCTGGCAGCTATGCTTTTTTGACATGTCAGAGATTACAAACCTTTTTGGCCGGGCACATTTTTCAATTTAAATACGAGTCTGAACATCTGAGTCTATACATATACATTTTATTTGTTAGTAAAAAGGTTTACGAAACCTGGAATTAGTAGGCAGTGATGCCAGCTAAATAATAAAATAAAGTAATTAAAGTAAATTCGATATATTGTTCGTGATATTGAAATATTTGTTTTTTTTGTATTCACTTGAGTAAGTAAATACAATTAATTAATTTTTATTGCCCTCAAATGGGTCAAACTTGTCCCTTTATCGTTGTAGTAGTAGTGTTGCTACTAAAGAACTATTTTAGTAGCAACACTAATGAAATATCAGAATTCTACGGAATTAAAAATCAGAGTATAGGAATAGTTAACTAACCTATTTTCATAATAATGCAGCACTTCGTTCTGTTTCGCCTCCACCTTACTAGGTTCCATGAACAGTGCGTTAAAAGCGAACACATCTGGATCCTTGAGCATTTTGTTACGGGATCCTTCCTGAAAACCACGAACTCATTCAAGTTCTATGTATAGTTCTATACATTTATTACTAACAAAACACACACTCAGAAACACAACATAACAATAATAAAAAAATATATAACATAGAATGAGATAACAATTTTTTTTCTTTTATTAAAGAAGGTACGTTTTAAATTTTAATATATGGCAATTTATGTACTTAATTAATCTGTATGTACCACTTTCTTTGCAAATAAACCATTTATTTATCACGAAAATATAAAAAGAACGACAATTCTGAAATTTAAATTTCCAAATCTAGAATCTCACCTGATTCTCCCAAGCCATCAGCTGTATATTATGCAACAACATGACATCCAACGTCAAAATCCCAAACGAGAGCAAGCTGGTGCTATTCTTCAAAATCGGCTTTCCACTATTCACCACAGTATAATTATCACCGAAGTAAACATCCCTCAGCTTCTTCATCACAATCGTCACATTTCCCTCAATTAAACTGTCATTTAGGGCTTTCAATATCTCACCGAAATTACTATTTTCCTTCTTAACAAATGTGGGGTCAGAATTTATCCATTCGTACAATTCTTGAACTTTTTCTATCAAGTAACTTGTCATTGTATTGCTTTGCATGTAATCGTCGTATAAATTTTCGTCGTTGTAGTAATCTTCATATGTTAAGTCTATGTAGCCGTCGGAGAGCTTTATATGTTTGTTGGTGAATATGTCTGGTAGTGTTGGTTTGAATTCGGGTATTGCTTTGGGCTTGTCTTTCTTTTCGATTTTTTTCTCCGCGTGGTGTAAAGTTGTGTCGTGGAGTGGGTGGATTTGCGGTTTGGATGCTAGATCGGGATTTCGATTTGCGACTATATTTTTGAATATCGATAGTTTTTCCAATATAGGATATTGTAATTCGTCTGTTGATTCCGTGGATTGTGGATGAGGGAAATATATTGGTTCCTGAAATGAATACCGCATTATTGTGTCGTACAACATAGCGTGGAACAAGAGTGGCGGAGAGTTCATTGCCAGTTCTTCTCGTCCGTTCTACGCCCTTGATTTGAGAACTGGCAGTAAATGTAAAATTAGAAGCATTTAGCATTAAATATGTATTTTTTTATTTACATTCATGTGTTACCTAAATGAATAACGGATTTCTAATTTGAATTAGCCACTTTGCTTAAAATCCAGTAGAGCTAGAAGCTTTAAGGTTGTTGTCTAATAGATAATCAGCCTTCTTAGCCTGACACTGTTGACTTTTTATGTCTAAGACATGCCGGTTTCCTCACGATGTTTTCCTTCGTACGAACGAGTGTTAAAAGCCTTCAAGTCCATTGGTGCAGACGGGGTTCGAACGTACTCAGGGGTGAGAGTGTCACGCTGAAGCCAAGGTTAAGAATGACATGTCAATGGCAGTAAAAAATTAACTGTAATCGCACTTTCAACAAATTTTAACTTATAACTGCAATCGCATGTTGTGCTACATTTATTATGATAAAACGTAAGAAAACGTTGTCTTTTGATTATACTTCGTTTATGGTTACAGTTTATTGTATGAACTTTTAGTATGTATTAAGCTGAAAGAAGCCAGTGGCTCTAGAACGTTTTTAGGTCTGGACCTTAGATTTCTGAATCTGTTTCATGATCAATGTAATAGGCAAATAGGGGATCAACCTCATGTGCCTGACACACGCCGTCAACTTTTTGGGTCTAAGACATGTCGGTTTCCTCACGATGTTTTCCTTCACCGTTCGAACAAATGTTAAATGCGCACATAGAAAGAAAGTCCATTGGTGCACAGCTGGGGCTCGAACCTTCCACCTCAGGGATGAGATACGCACACTGAAGCCGAGGCCGAGGCCAACACTGTTATTTAACCTTAAAAAAACTGTAGAATAGTACTTACGGGTGCTTCATAAATCTCTCTAGTGGTATAAGTCTCGGTGGTCCCCCACCGCGTGATCACAACAGTAGCAAGTACAAGAATCGCGCACACAGCAAAGCACGATGCGCCAGCGATGACCCACACTTTCAGCGGCACCTGTAATGATACATTATAAATTCACAATTTATCTGTTTACTTACAGAGTTAAAACTTTGAAAAACTGGGCGATTAAAAATAGTGGCGGAGAGTTTATTGCCAGTTCTTCTCTTCCGTTCTACGCCCTTGATTTGAGAACTGGCAGTAAATGTAAAATTAGAAGCGTTTCTTTTTTGACGTTCATAAGTGTACATTGTGTTACCTATATGAATAAATGATTTTTGACTTGACTTTGACTTTCTCCTGGGTAAGTTAGTATTACAACTAACGTGATATATATATATCTTTTATAGATCCGGAGTCAAACGGACAGGAGGCTCATCTGATGTTAAGTGATACCGCCGACCATAGACTCACATTACCAGAGGGCGTGCATCGCCTTTTCAGAATTGGTACGCTCTTTTCTTGAAGGACCCTAAGATGAATTGGTTCGGAAATACTTCAGTGGGCAGCTGGTTTAGTGCTGGTGCGCGGCAAAAACTTCCTTATTAACGCTCAGTTGTGGTTGGACCTCGAGGTGATACGGGTGGAATTTCGTTTCCTCGACGTCCGATGATGAAACTCAGTTGCACCGAAAAAAACCTTGCACAATCAATAGACCTGACATTTCTAAAATATTACAAACATATCGAACTGTACGTGAACACAATCCTGAAAAAAACAGTTGAAAAACAAAAATAATTAAAAAATAAAGATGTAATTAAATTATGTAAAGTATATATGTGTATATATATAGAGCTGGGAACCCTGACACAGGTTTCTACTTAAAAGGGTACCAAATCTTACATATTATAATGAATTGTTGTCAAGTGAATAAGCAGATTTTTTTCTACAAAGGTACCCCTAGTTTTTATTGTAAATGTAATCTTTGTCGTACAAATTAACCTCAAAATGCTCATGGGCATGAAAACTCTAACAATTTTCCCATATTCCATTTAATTTAACTGAAAATTGCTAAGCGTGGGAAAACAGTAGTGCATAATAGCCTGTCGTACTTGCAAATTGCTTCCTGCGTCGTAAAACATATAATTTGCTAGAGAAAGTCGTATTGTACGGTGTTTCCCGATTTAAAAAAAATCCAATCGCTGTTTTGATGGACAAATTAATAACACTGAGCCAATTTGTAAGACGCAAATCACATAAACATTTAAATTACGCTAGCCAAATTGGATTTCTAATCTACAGAGGCTTTGCGTGGTATGACTGAGGTGCCAAAAACTAACACAGATACAGCGCACGATCATAATACATGTGCATACACACCCATTCACACACTCATACTTAATGTCTTATAAAACAATAAAATTGCTTTTTTTAAACTGTTTTAAACATGTACCATGTGCCACGGAATAAAATTTATCTAGTAACCCACAACACAGTCACCATGCCATGGAAAGGAGCATGACTGGGATCAAAAGAAGAGACAAAGTAAGCAGTAGCAACATCAGAAGAAAGACTAAGGTACAGTACAGGACATAACTTTGAAAATAAGAAAACAAAAGTGGAAATGGGCAGGCCACATGATCAGGGGAAAGGACAAATGGAGTAAAATAATCACACAATGGTACCCAAGAGATGGAAAGAGAAAGAGAGGTAGACCACAAAAAAGGTGGGACGACGACATTATACAAGTCGCGGGAACAACATGGGGTAGAGTGGCCATAGAAAGGCCAGAATGGAGAAGGTTGGAGGAGGCCTTTGCCATCTGGCAAACGGACACCCAAAAGTGGAAGAAAAGTACAATATACGAAAAATAAAGAAAAATACTGGCATGTCCGAATAGAGGCTATAATAATAAAACCCACAACACAGGGACTCCCTAGTGTCCTCCCTAGTGGGAACTAGCGATATATGAATTTTGTCACAACCCTTTTGTCAAAAATAAAGTTTTTATTATTATTATTAGTGTATGGAAATATGTAAATAGATCCATATTTCAGAGCGCTGAAGTCGTAGTTTCGATACCCGTGCACCAATGGACTTTTTATCTGTGGAGTTAACATTCGCTTAAACGGTGAAGGAAAACATCGTGAGGAAACCGGCTTGCCTTAGATCCAAAAAGTCGATGGCGTGTGTCAGGCACAGGAGGCTTGCCTATTAGATTGACAAATGATTATGAGGCTGCTGCCTCGAATTTTGCGGGCAGCGGGGCAGCGGCGCGGGAGCGGCAGGATCTTATGCGTAAAATCAAATGGACCGGTTCTCTAAAACAGCGGCGTGGCAGCGACGCGAGGGCGGGTAACGAGAGGTGCAAGAGTGCCCGCTCCCGCGCCGCAGCTGCCGCCGCCCCGCTGCCTGCAAAATTCGAGGCAGCAGCCTGAAACGATCCATCCTGGACCATCTGGACTTCCACCGTTCCACAACTGAGCGTTAAGGCACTTTTTGCCAACCATCGTCACTATGTGAAACCAGTTGCACAATGAAGCCTTTCCGAACCCATTTCCACTTGAGGTTCTTAATCGACTACGCAGTCGTGAGCCCTCTGGCATTGAGAGTGTCCATGGGCGGCGGTTTCATTTAACATCAGATGAGCCTCCGGCCCGTTTGCCTTCTGTAATATAAAAAATCAAAAATGCGAGCGTACAAAGTACGCATGTCAGAAGTGAAACTTCTTTGGCAAACTAATTATTAAGTCTTGTTCATATTTATACAATTAATCTAAAAAATTCCGAGACTAAGAGGGAGGGAAAAAGGAAGATATGTTAGGAATTTAATGAAGTTAATTGTCATTAAAATATTAAGTGTCGAAAATTAATATAAATAATAGATTTAATTTTTAAAATTTATTTCTTCAATAAAAACACGTGGCATTTTAATTCACAATTCGTCATTTGAGATTTCAATAAATTATTTTGCATAAAATATAAAATACTAATATTTCATAAATTCTCTTTACGAAATTTTAATTTTAAAAATAGAATTTCTAAAATTATTACACCCTTCTCACTCTCTGTCAATCAGTCTCAATCTCTCTCTCTTTTCTTCGACAAAAACGCTGCACATCTTCGTGACATTCCGTAAATTTTACCCTCATGCGCCTAATGAAGTTTCACTTCAAAAGACTTACTTCGTATAAATAATCATATCTTACACTAGTTTTAGCAGGCAAAGAGTCGCATTCCGGTCTGGGGGGCAAAGGCCGGCGCGCGTAGTACTCGTGCGACCGAACGGGCGTCTCACGTGTAGTCGACGCACGCTTTTCGTACTCGTATTGGAACATTGCCTGTAATATAAATTCCTAATTAAAAAACAATTAAGGGTTATTAAGTGTTGGTCTAAGATGTCGACGGAATCTCGCACCGACTACAAGTCTTCGTCAAGCTTCGCCGTATTCTGGCTATCTAGCAGAGCAACTTTGGGAGCGAGAAACCCCGATTAGCCAGTAGAAGCGACACAAGTGGAAATAGATAAACCATACACTCCACTTCTATTAATTTAGAAGACTACTTTATTCTAATATATAAAATTCTCGTGTCACAATGTTCGTTCCCATACTCCTCCGAAACGGCTCGACCGATTCTTATAAAACTGTTTATGCATATTCAGTAAGTCTGAGAATCGGCTACTATCTATCTTTCAAAGCCCTAAATGTTTTATTTTTTATTTGTTAATTAAAATCTTAAAACTTGAACTCTGAGGTTTATATAGAGAAAAATTCACAGAAAACCCTAAAAAGTTTTCATTCCAGAAAACCGAACAGTCTCTGGGGTAGTATAGCAAAATGTTCAATGTTGGTATGTACTAAAAAGGTAGGCTAAGTAAAATCACATTAAGGAGAAACGAAGTTCGCGGCAGCTAGTAAATAAATAAACTTTAGTGTTGAGTCACCCAATTTAAATTTCCACAAAATTGGGGAAGAAGTATTGACTTCGGGATCCCTATCGCTTTGGATACCTTTTAGGTACCAATCGGGTCTATGGCTATTATATCCATATAATCGTCCTCGATTTCTTTCTAGAACAAACTACATGAGACCGTCATGAACCATTTGTTTAAAGATATCTCTCCACGCTCCACATACTATGTTTTCTTCCGGATATTATGTTACTATAGATTTTCCTATATGTCTTCAGTCAATTAACTATTAATTACTTAAGATGTCATCTGGAACATGGTGTAATGGTTGCAGCTCCTTAGAAACGTTGTGTAAAACAAAAAACTTGGCGATTAAAAGAGTAGCGGAGAGTTAATTACTAGTTCTTGTCCGTTCTGCGCCCTTGACTTGAGATCTGGCAGTAAATGTAAAATTAGAAGCATTTAGCATTAAATATGTATTTTTTTATTGACGTTCATAAGTGTACCTACATTGTGTTACCTAAATGAATAAATGATTTTGACTTTGACTTTACAAGGGCTTTATTAGAGCCATCGTGGTCGGCTAGTCTGCCAAAAGTTACCGAAATAAATCCGTTATAGAAGTAAGCAAATTTAAAGTAAGTTATGCTTTTTAGAGTTTATTGTCAGTAATAATGACATTTTAATAGATTAGACGCCGCAAGCGAACTCATAAAAATCATAGTAAAAAATGTTACATATATATATATATATATTTATTTTAGTGAATAATTAGAAACGTAAACAAAATCTAAGCAATCATCGCACACTTGAAGCCAAAATGAGCCCTTTAGTTTTTCCCACACTCATAAATTGTATTTCATTCTCGTTTCCGATAATGTCCAATAGCATAAGTGTCACTTAGATTTACGAATTCTTCAATAAGTCAAGTTAGTTGTTAATCCAGCGTTGCAACCCCAATACCCCTAATGTTCTCTAGTTATTAGCTTATCTATTAAATGATTAAAGCCAGTTTCAAACAAAGTGTTTCATTTAACATATATCTGAACATATCCAACAACAACCGCCACCGAATTGAACTCGTGCTTGAAATGAAATGGTAAGCGAAAACGTTTTCAGTTTGCTTTTGTTACAATCTGCTCTGTAGCCCGGTCGGGGCGTACCTCCTTCCGGCTGTTTCTTTGTTCGCGCCCTGCTAATACACCTAAAAATTTAACACCATTGCATTCATGTAGACGACGGTCAAAAACGGCAACGTCGCGTATTGGCGTGCTAGTTCGGTAGGATCTAATGTTTACCAGGCTCCAGAAGATAAACCACTTCTTATATGGAAATTGTATTCGTTTTTACAATAAACTCCCAAGGGAAATTAGAAAATTGTTACTGAATAAATTCAAAAATCTTGTTAAACATAAATTAATCAATAAAGCTTTTTATAAATTTGCCGATTATTTAAATGATCCTAATCCTTGGGATTGATTTGCTCCATTTCAAACAATTTGTATGACTCAAGGGCGATTAAAAAGAGTGGCGGAAAGTTTCTTGCCAGTTCTTCTTGCCCGCTCTACGCCATTCACTTGCGAACTGGTAGTAAATGTAAATTTAGAATCAATTTAACATCTTTTCTGTTGACGTTCATAAGTGTACATGTTTACCTATTTGATTAGAGTTAATTTGAGTTTGAAATTGAGTTTACGTATAAAGCACACTATGTAAAAACTTTCCATTCTTTACAAATATATTTATCATCAGGATAAAAAAAACATAAACAAATATATGCCAAACTAAGTTTACATTGAATAATGAAAAACTTTAGGGGTTATCTATTAATAGAACGCATTAAACAATTATCTGTCCCAAAATATGGCGCCAAAGAAATGACATTTGACATGTGTGGCACTATTAGGGCTGTACCAATTGAGAGGTGATGTTGACACATGAGAGGTATGGGAATATCCACAAATAATAGACTAGTATGTCCGTTACGTAATTAGAAGCGTATTCTTTTAAATAAATATCTGGTTGTTTATTGGTTCTATGAAACATGTTTATTGATTTGTGAAACATAACTAAACCATAGTTGAAATAACTAACTTTTTGTAAGTGTTGGAGAATTATTGAAATATATTATGAATATATATTATGTGGCTAATAAATAGTAAACATTTTTATTTCATATTTATAATTTTTAACGCTTATTTAATTATAAAAAGTAAGTATTTAATTATTCAGTGATTAACATTTTAAATATAATTATATAAAATTATAACTTGTGATTACCTTATATTTATTATTTTTTTGTTTGTTAATAGTGGTCATTATTAATATTAGACTTCTTAAAAAATCTATTTTTTTTTAAAGAATAACGATAACGTATAATAACTATTTATTTTGTATTTAAAATCAAACCATAATCTTGGTTTGACATAATAATTTGTCTTAAATGTGATTTTAAATACAATTTATTAAATAATTATGTGACAGCCCTGAAATCCAATAAGGATCTTACGCTGTAAGTTGTAACCCTAAAGTTAGATAATGCATTATCAAATTTCTATTAGTTCGAATGAGATAAAAAAATATTCTTTTGTTAAAGGTAGCATTAAAAATACTTTATTTATGGGGATTTACATGAATTACAATCTAGCCTATACAATAATTATGGCTAATAAGTAATATTATGTTAACTTAATTTTCTACAATGCTAGTAAATAGCTTAAACTAAGGTAATGTTCATAAACAGTCTTACGCCCGAACCCAATAATAAATCCTCAATCTCAGATTGAGAACAATCTGAGATTGATCTCCTATCTGCATCCCAAAAACCAAACCCTAAAAAGACAATCCATTTTTGGCGACGGTTAAAATGCTCTTTGTCGTTCCATTTTACCGAGTTTTCACTCATATTTTATAGTCAATGTAAACCAAATAAAGTAAATAAAACCGTACAAATAACATTAAAATATACATGTGTATGTTTAAAACATAACAAACAGTTTTTTTTAATAATTAAAAAAACTGGTGTATGTTAAAATCTGTTAAAATAATTAACAGTTGAAATCGAGCTTTCGTCAATTGTCATTTTCATACGAAGGTCTATCCACAGACACCGATACGACCTCCCATGGATAGCTTGTATCGACAGGTGGCTATTACAATCCGTAGATCCTTATTATTCCTGTTGTATCAATAAGTTAATTGCCTCAGCATTCACATGGCTATGTATCCTGTTTAAGTGAGCTAAGGCAAACCGTTTCGCCGTATTCAGGACTGTATCCTCATTAAGATCCTTGTGGATACTTTCATATTTAATATACCATGGTGCATTGGCAATCTTGTTCTGGTAGCATTAAAAATACTTTATGAGGAAATAAATTACAAAATGTCTTGAAAGCTTTTGACGGGGGTGAACGAAACAACTGTTTAAATGAACAAGAAGTGATTGCCCTTGACCGACCTTCAGTTATTGGAGAGGTACTGGAAGCAGATATCGTATCTAATAAGGTATTAAGATTATACAGTCTATTTGACACTGCCCAGTTTAGCCTAATAATACAAATCAGTAATCAGGCTTTATTTACTATATATAATATATATGTAGTGTTAAGTTGACTGGTCGTACTTGAATTCGTGTATGCGGTGATGTTAGTTATTTCGACTATGTATTTGCGCGTTGTTCCCACGAGAATGTAAGTGGCGTGCTCCTATTTCACCTACTGGTGATAGAGGAAAAATCTTTGTTTTTAATTTTATTATTATTTATTACTTAAGATGTCATGTGGAACATGGTGTAATGATTGCAGCTCTTTACATACAAGTTAGTTGGCCTAAAAGTTACGATTCACAAAATATAGTGTTAGCTTTTAATATTTATTTAATTTAATTCTTAACATTTTTTTATGACACATATTCTTAAAAATCTTGCTACAAGTGCGCATGTGCAATAGTTACTCATTTTACGAATTGACTCGAACAACTGCCCGAAGTGGGATGGTCGGGTCGGAGTAGAGAATAGATTATAAAAGAGGTTGAAATATATGCGCACGGGCAATTCCTTTGTCTTGAACAAAGTTGAAGTTTGAAGTTAGTTTACGTAAAATCAGTGAAGTGAATTATAGTGAAATGAAATGAAATAGTTTATTCTTGCAAGTAGGACTATATAAAACACTTTTACAATGTCTTCCTAAACTAGATGAAGTCGACATTTCCTAACTGACTGCCCTGAGAAGAAATGTCGAAACAAACTCTTCTTAGTCTCTTTTATAGTCCAGATAATACAATAATAAATTAATAAATTGGTGTAAACAAATGCAGAGTATTTACTGGACTGGTCTTTGGAAGAAAGAACTAGATCGATCTGAGCAAGCCTGTGCCAGCAGACGGCAAGCATGCCCCGAATAGCTCATGCAGCTCAACCATTTTTGAGGGAGCTGCACAACCCGGTACACAACAATACCGCCAGTGGCACCATAAAAATATGTGGGGCAACAACTCACTCAGATCGCCAGCCCAAAATAACTATAGACTAAAATGTATCAAATTATAAATCAAGCAAAAGAGTTTATGATATACCCGCATAATGTTTACACTGTTTAGTGAATCAAGTCATCATTGGAGTGTTTAATTTCCTACACTAAGAACTAGATCAACTAGCCCTTACAATAGGTACCCAAAATGTTTAGTCATATTTATATTTATCAGAAGAACAAATTTGTTTTAATATGGCTGAAATTTCAAATAAGAATGAAACTCTTGGCATGTTTATTTTTATTCAGCTGCTCAAATTTTGGCGCGGTTTCTGAAAACGGGACAATTTTGCGTGCCACAGTTCATTTCGGGGACAGCGGGATTCTTAATTGGAAAAAGGGACGGTTCCGTCCAAAACGGGACGTCTGGTCACGTTAGTAATAGCCACGGAGACGGTCCATAGAAAGTACTAGATTAAAAACATTGAATATGTCATAGAGATAAAAATTGTGAAAGTTGTTTGTAATCTTACGACAAGGTTAATAAGATTAAACGCTTATATTAATGTTAATTATTAGAGTATAAGTAGTGTTTAGTGGTGGCTTCTTGGAATGAAACGATCGTTTTGCCGAACTCATCAGCCAATATTATTTAGCTGTATGCTGTAATATAGCATACAGTATGTAATACAGCTACATGCCTTACAACTTAAATGGAGATGGGGAAATAATAATGATGCAGAAAATCAGGTTAAAAGCATGTAATGTTTTGGGAATTATTACACGCTTTATATTAGCTTCACCTGTATGTATGTATGTATGTATGTAACCGACTCCTTCGGACTCGATTTTGACCCACTTTTAACGGACAGATTTAATTCAAACTTTGCGCACCTGTCAAAGATCGATGACAATGCAATGATCCGAAAAAAAAAATAAAAAAAATAAAAAAAAATTTAACTAAAAAATAAATAAAAATAGTTTAAAAAAACTAAAAAACACGCTTTTAAAGCACATCAAACGAAAAAGTGAAAAATAATTCCTAATTTAGGCTGAAAATGGTAATGAACAAAAATATTGGTATTATTGTGAAATATTCACTTTTAGTTTGATGTGCTTTAAAAGCGTGTTTTTTTAGTTTTTTAAACTATATTTATTTATTTTCTTAATATAAAACAAAAAAAATTTAACAATTAAGTACCTAGGTATACAGTATTTACAATTTTCTTAACGTACATAGTAATAATAAAAATTATTAAAAGAAAATCAAAACATACATTAAATGCTCCTAATTTTACATGTCAGTTCTCAAATCAAGGGCGTAGAACGGAAGAGAAGAACTGGCAATAAACTCTCCGCCACTCTTTTTTTAATCGCCAAGTTTTTTGTTTTACACAATGTATGTAAAGAGCTGCAATCATTACACCATGTTCCACATGACATCTTAAGTAATAAATAATAATAAAATTAAAAACAAAGATTTTCCTCTATCACCAGTAGGTGAAATAGGAGCACGCCACTTACATTCTCGTGGGAACAACGCGCAAATACATAGTCGAAATAACTAACATCACCGCATACACGAATTCAAGTACGACCAGTCAACTTAACACTACATATATATTATATATAGTAAATAAAGCCTGATTACTGATTTGTATTATTAGGCTAAACTGGGCAGTGTCAAATAGACTGTATAATCTTAATACCTTATTAGATACGATATCTGCTTCCAGTACCTCTCCAATAACTGAAGGTTGGTCAAGGGCAATCACTTCTTGTTCATTTAAACAGTTGTTTCGTTCACCCCCGTCAAAAGCTTTCAAGACATTTTGTAATTTATTTCCTCATAAAGTATTTTTAATGCTACCAGAACAAGATTGCCAATGCACCATGGTATATTAAATATGAAAGTATCCACAAGGATCTTAATGAGGATACAGTCCTGAATACGGCGAAACGGTTTGCCTTAGCTCACTTAAACAGGATACATAGCCATGTGAATGCTAAGGCAATTAACTTATTGATACAACAGGAATAATAAGGATCTACGGTTGTAATAGCCACCTGTCGATACAAGCTATCCATGGGAGGTCGTATCGGTGTCTGTGGATAGACCTTCGTATGAAAATGACAATTGACGAAAGCTCGATTTCAACTGTTAATTATTTTAACAGATTTTAACATACACCAGTTTTTTTAATAATTAAAAAACTGGTGTATGTTAAAATCTGTTAAAATAATTAACAGTTGAAATCGAGCTTTCGTCAATTGTCATTTTCATACGAAGGTCTATCCACAGACACCGATACGACCTCCCATGGATAGCTTGTATCGACAGGTGGCTATTACAATCCGTAGATCCTTATTATTCCTGTTGTATCAATAAGTTAATTGCCTCAGCATTCACATGGCTATGTATCCTGTTTAAGTGAGCTAAGGCAAACCGTTTCGCCGTATTCAGGACTGTATCCTCATTAAGATCCTTGTGGATACTTTCATATTTAATATACCATGGTGCATTGGCAATCTTGTTCTGGTAGCATTAAAAATACTTTATGAGGAAATAAATTACAAAATGTCTTGAAAGCTTTTGACGGGGGTGAACGAAACAACTGTTTAAATGAACAAGAAGTGATTGCCCTTGACCGACCTTCAGTTATTGGAGAGGTACTGGAAGCAGATATCGTATCTAATAAGGTATTAAGATTATACAGTCTATTTGACACTGCCCAGTTTAGCCTAATAATACAAATCAGTAATCAGGCTTTATTTACTATATATAATATATATGTAGTGTTAAGTTGACTGGTCGTACTTGAATTCGTGTATGCGGTGATGTTAGTTATTTCGACTATGTATTTGCGCGTTGTTCCCACGAGAATGTAAGTGGCGTGCTCCTATTTCACCTACTGGTGATAGAGGAAAAATCTTTGTTTTTAATTTTATTATTATTTATTACTTAAGATGTCATGTGGAACATGGTGTAATGATTGCAGCTCTTTACATACATTGTGTAAAACAAAAAACTTGGCGATTAAAAAAAGAGTGGCGGAGAGTTTATTGCCAGTTCTTCTCTTCCGTTCTACGCCCTTGATTTGAGAACTGACATGTAAAATTAGGAGCATTTAATGTATGTTTTGATTTTCTTTTTAATAATTTTTATTATTACTATGTACGTTAAGAAAATTGTAAATACTGTATACCTAGGTACTTAATTGTTAAATTTTTTTTTGTTTTATATTAAGAAAATAAATAAATATAGTTTAAAAAAACTAAAAAACACGCTTTTAAAGCACATCAAACTAAAAAGTGAATATTTCACAATAATACCAATATTTTTTGTTCATTACCATTTTCAGCCTAAATTAGGAATTATTTTTCACTTTTTCGTTTGATGTGCTTTAAAAGCGTGTTTTTTAGTTTTTTTAAACTATTTTTATTTATTTTTTAGTTAAATTTTTTTTTTTTTTTTCATTTTTTTTTTCGGATCATTGCATTGTCATCGATCTTTGACAGGTGCGCAAAGTTTGAATTAAATCTGTCCGTTAAAAGTGGGTCAAAATCGAGTCCGAAGGAGTCGGTTACATACATACATACATACATACAGGTGAAGCTAATATAAAGCGTGTAATAATTCCCAAAACATTACATGCTTTTAACCTGATTTTCTGCATCATTATTATTTCCCCATCTCCATTTAAGTTGTAAGGCATGTAGCTGTATTACATACTGTATATGCTATATTACAGCATACAGCTAAATAATATTGGCTGATGAGTTCGGCAAAACGATCGTTTCATTCCAAGAAGCCACCACTAAACACTACTTATACTCTAATAATTAACATTAATATAAGCGTTTAATCTTATTAACCTTGTCGTAAGATTACAAACAACTTTCACAATTTTTATCTCGATGACATATTCAATGTTTTTAATCTAGTACTTTCTATGGTCGTCTCCGTGGCTATTACTAACGTGACCAGACGTCCCGTTTTGGACGGAACCGTGCCTTTTTCCAATTAAGAATCCCGCTGTCCCCGAAATGAACTGTGGCACGCAAAATTGTCCCGTTTTCAGAAACCGCGCCAAAATTTGAGCAGCTGAATAAAAATAAACATGCCAAGAGTTTCATTCTTATTTGAAATTTCAGCCATATTAAAACAAATTTGTTCTTCTGATAAATATAAATATGACTAAACATTTTGGGTACCTATTGTAAGGGCTAGTTGATCTAGTTCTTAGTGTAGGAAATTAAACACTCCAATGATGACTTGATTCACTAAACAGTGTAAACATTATGCGGGTATATCATAAACTCTTTTGCTTGATTTATAATTTGATACATTTTAGTCTATAGTTATTTTGGGCTGGCGATCTGAGTGAGTTGTTGCCCCACATATTTTTATGGTGCCACTGGCGGTATTGTTGTGTACCGGGTTGTGCAGCTCCCTCAAAAATGGTTGAGCTGCATGAGCTATTCGGGGCATGCTTGCCGTCTGCTGGCACAGGCTTGCTCAGATCGATCTAGTTCTTTCTTCCAAAGACCAGTCCAGTAAATACTCTGCATTTGTTTACACCAATTTATTAATTTATTATTGTATTATCTGGACTATAAAAGAGACTAAGAAGAGTTTGTTTCGACATTTCTTCTCAGGGCAGTCAGTTAGGAAATGTCGACTTCATCTAGTTTAGGAAGACATTGTAAAAGTGTTTTATATAGTCCTACTTGCAAGAATAAACTATTTCATTTCATTTCACTATAATTCACTTCACTGATTTTACGTAAACTAACTTCAAACTTCAACTTTGTTCAAGACAAAGGAATTGCCCGTGCGCATATATTTCAACCTCTTTTATAATCTATTCTCTACTCCGACCCGACCATCCCACTTCGGGCAGTTGTTCGAGTCAATTCGTAAAATGAGTAACTATTGCACATGCGCACTTGTAGCAAGATTTTTAAGAATATGTGTCATAAAAAATGTTAAGAATTAAATTAAATAAATATTAAAAGCTAACACTATATTTTGTGAATCGTAACTTTTAGGCCAACTAACTTTTTCTAAATAAATAACTTTAAAAAGGGTTTTTTTTTACATTTACTACTTTATATTTGACTTAAATTAAACCAATGTCCCGTTTTGAGTCTGAATTAATGGTCACTTTAGTTATTACGCATAAAATTTAAAGAATTGTATCCATCCAAAACTCGGCCACTCCTGTGTGCACTTAACTTGACCTGTATGTTAATGTAATTATAATTGTAAATCTCAATTTATATGCGTCGGTATTGTATTGTGTCACTAATAAAAATACAATACGAAATAAATGTTCACTAACATTATCAGTTCTCAGAGTCCTTTGTTAAGATATGTGAAGATTCTAAAGGAAACTTGAATATTTCGAGTCCTTCAATTAATCATACAAGGCAAAGACACGTTTTGGTCAGAGAATCTTAGACAATGGTTTGGTCAAAGCACCATGTCGTTGTTCAGAAGCGCGGCATACAAAATTAGAGTAGCCATGATCAGGGGAAGATCTACTTAAGGGCTTTTTGGGCTGCAGTCTAGGGCCCCGTGGATACAAAGGCCCCTAGTCCCTACTGAAAATAACATCCAATAAAAAAAAATCACTGAGATCAATCAATTCAAGTGCGATGCGCGACTATCGAACGGAACGGGAAATTCCCCGTCGCTTGTTTTCAGTCGGTGTATTTTTTTTGCGTGTGCGTCTACTATGGGGGGACTTCCCCGTAATAGCCCAGAGCCCCACAAATTCACAATCCGCCCATGGCCCTGATGGTCAACCTTCGAAAGAAGATGTCACTATAAGAAGAAATATTCTAAATACTTTCATTTGATTTGAGCAGTCTTTTATAACTAATTATAATTTCTATTTAATTTTTTTAATTTAATTAAAACTGAAATTTAACATTAAACAAACGACAATTAATACTTAATATTTCAAAGAAAAAACTAAATTGTTACTGCTAAACAAAGGCAAAGTCATCTCGCCTCTTCAAATATTATATTTCCTAACATCCTCTTTGGTGAGGTGGAAAATATCAATATCCTTATAATTATTGTCATAGTTAGATAAAACCCAGAAGATTAGCACATGAAACCATTGTGAATATCTAGTCGCATACGGTGGAGGAATTCTTAAGGTGCGCTTACACGAGGGCAATAATTGCTCGGCAACACGAATGGACCGATCTGGAGCAATTAATGGAGCAATTTCAAGAAATTCAATACATTTCAATAAATTATTTCGGCGATATTGCTTCTAATTGCTCCAGATATTTCATATCGCTCAATGTCGCAGATACGAATTGACGAATATCCAATGGACTTGGAAATTCCTAGCAATTTTTGTATATATCTCATTCGCACTTGTTTGTTTTGCGGCTTGCCATCTTGCTTGCGGGGAGAGCGAGAGGTCGGGTGGAAGTAGGATAGCGCGCAGCAAGAGTCCAGCGCGTAGTCAGCCTCTGTTTGTTGTGTTATAAATAAATTAAAATAAAAGTTAAGTTAAGTTGTAATTTATAAATAATTAAATAATATATTTTATAATTATTTGTAAATTACAACTTCATTCTGTTTTGGTTCACACAACGGTGTTCCTTTTTTTTTTTTTACCGCCTAGTCAAACATAGCCAACAACTTGATTATTTTATGTCGTATTTTTTAATTGATTCATTTGAAATTTTGCAAAGCCGAGGAAATGTCCGTAATAATTACAGTGCGCTAATTAACTAGCATTCAGCGTAAACATTGGAAATGAAATTGAACTGTTTCCTCGTAACATTATATTTTTGTTTTTTTTTGTTTTGACTGCATTTTGAAATACTACTGCCGTGGAGTACATTACTACTGATTGATTTATTTGAATTAAAAATCTACTTAATTGTGAATTTAAATAAATAAAAAGCTCTGCATACAGTAGGTACAAATAGTGCAATACAACTATCAGAAATTCTAAACAGATACATTAAACTTTTGTATGAATCTCCAGTTGCCAGAAATCTAAGGGTTAAAGCAAGTTTTTGTTGATGCAGAAATTGGTTCTCTCATGTTGGTCGTCTGTTTCTTAATTAATGGGCTAACTTTATTCAAAAGTAATTCAAAGTCTGTTCGTGACATTCTAGTAAAGTTTTTGAATAATATATCATCTAATTCTTTACATAATGAAAATTTTGTCCTCTTTGCCAAAAATGATCACACCCAGATACGCCTATTCCTTTTCTTTCTTTTTTGTTTTTGATTAATAATAAGAAAAGCACTACAAGCCGCCGCAGCAAGAACAATGTCGTCCATAGCGAGCGGAAACTGAAATGCTCGTGTATGACAGTATTGCCTAGTTGAAGAAGTTGCGCCATATCGCTCAATATTGTATTGCGCAGTATTGATGCTTGTTGCCGTTGCCGTAAATTGCTTGATGTAGTCGTGACGTCATAATTGACGAGTATTGACTGGAATTGAGCAATTTTAGTTGCCCGTGTAAGCGCACCTTTAGAGAAATTAACGACAGTAAAAAGGGGTTATCTATCCGCCGATTAAGAATGTCGCGCAAAAATAATAAATCTTGTTGACTCTGTCGACATCTGCATAACTATCGAAACATTGATATTGTTTAAAACTAAGTCTAGCTACACTTTGAACTGTTTAACTGAACTTGGTCTAATCGAATTATTTGTTATGTCGCAAGCACAGCCGGTTTACAGGTGTGAAGGTTATTATCCAAATGAAATGCAAAAAAATTCCAGTCGATGCAATAATTTCTACTAGGTATATACTATATATATCATAACGATACAGCTGTGATAAGTTATTCCTTCCAAATGATTCGGCCTATTCAATAGTCTAAGAAAACCAACCGGGTCACACAGATGTTGACAGGTCACGGTGGATTCTCTACTTCACAGATAATACAGCTGAAGAGACGATATTACAGTCCAGACTTTCCAATGTCCAACGACAGGTACAACACTGAACAAATTCCCACAATTTAATGAATATAGATAGGTACTTCAAATAAATAATGTTTAACAAAAGCTTAAGAAACCTTTCAGGGGCCTCATACCCTAGCGGTCTTATTAAGTGGCAGCTAGGTGAGGGGTACCGGGTTCGATTCCCGGTTCGAGGGCAAGTTTTAATTTAATTTAAATTTGTTCTCGGCCTTTGGGAGGGTTGTGCGGTACCGGGCGAGTGCTAAACCGTACACGGAGGACATGGTCGAATTTAGAAGCGCGAATTATACAAAATCCTATACTCGACGCTGGCTAATGCACAAATCGTGCCAGAGCTATTATAAAAAAAGAGACCTTTCGTATTTGCTGTAAATATAATACAAATTGTTAACAGAAATAAACAGTAGGTACTTAAATATACCACTTAAAAGTGCTATTTTGCTAATAATATCTAGATACGCACATAAGATACTTTATACCTCCAAAGACAATATAGTCGGGTAATTAGTCAAAGAAGAAAATATTAACGAAACAGTTGTTTACTAGTCGGAATTAGAAAGATCTTTTTCTCTCTCTTGCTCGTCCCACACAGAGGAGGTTGTCTGTTTTGTGGAATATAATAAAATTGCTGGTCTTTTTCATTCCATATAGATTAGAATTAAATATCTGTAGAACCGAAATGCTATTACGCAAATTAGATCCAAATTTTTTATGTTTCATGATGTCTAACTTCGTAATAATAATAATTTATTTGCAAGGAAATGGTACAAAATGTTACAATCTTACCTTCGCATATTTTCCCGCAAATAATGGCGCGCACATTTGTCTTTAAATAAAATTTTACATGAAGTTACATACATTATGAGTCATATCATTATAATCAATTCTTATAATATGTGTAGTGATAAAATATCACATTATTAAATTAATATCTATTAATTACAATGTTTCACGCAAATAATCATTAATAGTATAATATTTTTTGTCCAAAAGTAAGTGGATTTTTAAAAACTCTAATAGGAAGATCTTTGAATATTTTAGGTAAATTATTATAAATCTTGATTGCCATACAAAAGGTGTTTGTCCAATACAATTCCAGATTCATTTTTGCCATAGCCAATTTAGTCCTATGTCTACTTCCACAGATATTTATTCCCGTTGACTTAAAAATATTTATTTTTTGTGAACGAATGACGACATCCAATCACCATTACATAATATGGTTTCTGTATATATAACATTATATTTTTTATGTTTCAAATAATTTAATATATATTAATTGTTTAATAGTTATTATTTCCTTAAAACATAATCTAAAGATGCTACCAGCAATAATGGTACACTGCCACAGGGACCAAACTTTTGAAGTTATACTTCTTTTGGCACGTTAGGGAAAAATAATGAGAGTAAATTTTTACGATGAGCACCGTCACAAAAAACTGACACCCTGAAGTAAGCATAGTCAAAATTTTAAAATAAAAAAATGTCCATTTCTTTAATTATGTAGACAATTTATTTAACTAGATAATGCGTTATAATAAATCTTTCAACGTATTGAATACCTTTTTTTCTATTGTTAGTGTCGTTTTTCTAACAAAAGTAGAATAAGGCGAAAGATAAAATTTTAAGCCAAAGAAGTATTTAACTTCTAACGCGTGTACACAAGAACACACACGTTTTTACTTTTTAAATTTGTTTTAATTTTCTATTTATTAATAACTATTTAGATCAAGACAATTGTAAATTGTATATTTGTGTGTAGAAAATAAATATCAATGTGTGTATAATATCAACTGAAGTTAAAAAAGTTTACTTCAAAATTTTTATGACAATTTTTTTTAAAACATTTCTGCATCATTTTTGTTGTTTGTGTGCATACAACTACTAACTTTTAACTCGGCCATTTAACCGTTCCAAATGGTACTTTTAGTTTATTTTGTTAACTAACGGATTCCGAGATAATTGACGACAATTAGCATCGTTTAAGTACCACTTAAACTTGACATGAACTGCTACAGATGTTGTTAAACTTAACTAATGCATGAGAATGTCCAAGTTGTACAGTATTATAACCGTATTAAGCCAGCCGCTATAACCTTTTAGATCTGGGCCTTAGATTTGTGTATGTTTTTTTAATAATAATAATACATTAATAAATAAAAAAGCCTCTTTATTTCTTGCAAAAGAACAAAGTGGAATTAAAGGTACATATATTTTTAAGAAAATAAATTACACTCTTTTTTTACCACCGGGTCACCCTAATAATAATAATATAGCCTTTATATTCCGAATTTTTTTTAATATATTTTCACTCCAGTATATCTCGGAGTCCGGTGTGCCTCTTGGCAAAGGCCTCATCTATCCCCTTACACTGTTCTCTATCCTTTGCGACTCTTCTCCAGTTGTAGCTGTTAGTTTGGGTTTGTTCCCCCTTCTTTTGCGTTGACGGCCTCTGCTTCGTTTTCCGTCTTTAGGATACCATTCCGTCAATATTTTGCTTTATTCTCCATGGGGGCTTCGTAGCATATGACCCGTCCATCTCCATTTCATTTGGTTTATCTTACTAAGAATGTCTGTCACACCTGCGCGTGCGCTGGGCAGCACGCCAGTTCACATAAATGTTAATACAATAAATTTATATAAAATCTGTAATACATCTCAGGAACAACTATCTAATAATCGCTTATAAGCAATCTGGAGATAACATCAATAATTACTTATGTAATACAACAATGTTCCAGTCTATCAGACTCGTAATCATGCTTTGTTTCACGTTCCTCACATCAACAACTATGCAAAAAAGTATCGTATCGCGCTGCCCGTACATACAACGACCAATATTTAAGCCTTGACTTGTTTAAGCTATCCTGGAATATGCTAAAAGAAGTATTAAGAATATCCATAGCGCTAAACCGTAAGAGAAAACCGAGGCTGCGTTGGTGGGATGGAGTTGTCAAGGACCTCGAAACACTAGGTGTTCGAAGTTTGCCGCAAGAAGCACGAGATATATTGCCATGGCGAAAGATACTTGCGGAGAATGATGCTCAAAAGGGCTCAAGCAATATTAAATCGACAGATGGTAGATTTATTAAAATATTTGCGTAAGACAAGAGGGATAACAGTCTTCTTTCAGCAAAATATCCTATCTACGATAATTTAGGTACTTTCCCTTGATGTCCCATAGTCTTGAGACGCCCTGTATATAAATAAATAAATTTAACAACTCGTTCGAATCCGACAGTGAGCTATTCCTTTAAGGTGAAGGAACACATACAGCTGCTTTTCTCCAAAATAGCCAAAAAGATGGTGAGAATTTCAAAATACGATAATAATTCAACGCTAAAATCTTATTTCTCCTAGTCCCTTTCTAATTTTATTTTATAGACAGGAGATCTGTTGAATTATGGGTCAGCGCGTCCAATGGTTAGTAGAAACAGCCATGTGTGAACGCACTACCTCAGGGTCACAACTCACACGCAAGAATCCTCTTATTAGGAGAAATATAAATTTCACCGTAAAGGCAATCAAAACTTAAAGGTTTTTTTCTTGCCATTATTCTCTTCCGTTCTACGCCTTTGATTTGAGAACTGGCAGTTAATATAAAATTAGAAGCAAATACTTCTATGTTAAATGTTAAATAACATATATTTCTTTTTGACGTTCACCAGTGTACATTGTGTTACCTATATGAATAAATGATTTTGACTTTTTTGACTTGCATATTTTTGCGAACTATATTAAATGAGATGGTGAAATCGCTTTGGGTAGGTATGGACGTGGTGTGGACCAAATTCAGGAGTTCCAGGAGAAGAGACAAGTTAAAAGAACCCATAACCGACGAGCATGCATGGTGAATGTCATGAAAGTGGATGAAGCGAGTGAGGTATGTCTGGACCGTAGCAAGTGGAGATCCGTGGTCTCTTCCTACCACTTCCAGACAAACACGTGATAATATAAATAAATAAAATATTCAATGTTTCCTTCTTAATTATATTGTAACTGTCTTATAAAACGTGGTATAAGTACCATTTGTTATATTGGTTACGTTACCATGAATGTACACCAGGAATAAAACGACTGGTCCTAATGTAGATTCCCGGCGAAACGGCCGTTATTAAGGGATAATACTAAGACTTTTTTAAGAGAGATTATCTTTCCTCAGTAAAACAGACGCACTAACCCTACTTCCCATTGTTGCCTGATTGGGGGCGGGATTTTAAATATATATGCGCATTGCCGCATTAATTTAAATAACTTAAATACAATTATTTATATACAGTTCGTCATACATGTATTGTATTAAAAAGTCGGTATTTTCGTGTAAAAAATAAAATAGACAGCTTAAATGAGCTTATTTATAAAATTAACTTGAATACGGTTTAATAATTACATTTTCAACAAAGTACAACTCAGTTACGAACTATAATAGCCGATTATCGACTGATTAAAAATAGCATTTTTTGTCAAAGTGATCTATGGGTAACGTATTTAAATGTAACCTCAAAAGAACGTCTGGAATTAAGACAAGTAATAATAATTTACATAAAAATAAACTTACTTGAGTAATTTTAAAAACTTTGTTGTGTAACGTAACTATTATAAAGTAACACGGTTAAAAAACAAAATTAAATTCACAAAATTGGAGCACTGCACATAACTGTCACTAAAGCCCGCTACACTTTTATGCGGCGAAGACGCGTCCTTTCGCCATAAAATCATGAAGCGCACTGAGCAAAAAGTTTTTACTTCTTAGAGCTATTACGCACTGTCGACTTGTCGCCGGCGACTCAGTCGCTGGCGACTGTGAGTTTCTACAGTTTAAATAGATGTCTACGCACTTGGTCGTCGGTCGCCCAAGCGACTGGGCGACTCCCGCGTCGTGGCACACACAAGCGACTGCCGGTCGCTGGCGACCAATAGGGCACGGCTTCAAGTGGAAGCATTCACACTGCGAGCAACTGTCGTAACGACCGGACGTCGCGCACAAAAATGGAGAAACACATGGTCGCAAATTTGTATCTGTGCCAGTATGTGGTTTCAAAAGACACAATAGCTCATCAAACGAACGCACAGACATTCTTGCGTAGTTCAAAAATTTACGAGGGTATTTTCTCACGTCTTCATAAAATAGTTTAAACATTCCTTTTGATCTTCGTTCTTGTAACAAAGGATGTACCCAATACTCTCTTGATTTTCTTTTATTTTTCTTTCTCTTGATTAGTAGCGCTACTATAGCAGCTTCTTCGACATCCATTCTGCACGAATGTACTTGGAATACTGTCGCTCGGCTTGGTCTCCTGCCTGTTGCCTATGTTTTGGTCGCCCGAGCGACCGAGTCGCCGGCGACAAGTCGACAGTGCGTAAAAGTTTTTACTTCTTACGATGTGCGACAAATGTGAAAGTAAACAAATATCAATGAACTTGGCGATCTAAATTAATTTTTCGTGGTGTTTATGAAATTTGCTTGCAATTGTGTCACAATAATATGTATATTTGAATGCGATATTTTGTTTTTATAATTGAAACATTTAGTACAAAATTAGCTCATTTAATTAGATATTTGGTAAATTCGTGTGTTTTGAAGTCGGTCATAATATAAACTATAACATATATAACAATAATAAATCAACATTGTATATTATTGAATGCAACAGTACTTTTTTCAATACAAAACCTAGGTTTTAGAAACTTCGTATTTAAAATAAAGGGAATTAAAACGGATTTAAAAAATTTACACTGTCGCTGTGTCCGCGAAATGCGAAATAATTATTGGCTGACACATATATGAAAAAAAAGATAAAATGTAATTCGTCTCGAAGCTTTCGCTTAGCTAAATATCCTTAACTAGTCTAGTAACTGTCTAATTCCAAGTGGTGGTAATAATAATAATTAGTTAATAAATTTTCTTTCGGAGTAATAATCCTTAATTATATAGTATTATAAAATTTCCAAAATATTCCCTGTTATCACTTAGTTGAATAATTAACATAATAAATTAAATTCGGCAAAGAGTAGAAGACGGAAATGGCGAGATTTGGAGGACGCCTTTGGCAAAATAGTACACAGTCCACAGATGTCTAGGAATTAATGAGATGATAGAAATATAAACGTATTTTATTTATTTACACTTCGTTACCTTCTACAAAAACATACAAAAGCAAGTTACATAAGTTATTAGGCAACTGGCGGCCTTATCGCTAACAAGCGATTTCTTCCAGGCAAACTTAATATGGAACAATAAAAAAAGAAACAACTCCAGAGAGAAATACACGAAGTTCATAAATAATTAACAAAAAAAAAACTCAAAATAACATGTAACAAAAAATAAAAATAATAATATCAATTAATTATGTACTTATAAACAAAAATGTAAAAGCTAATCCAAAGTGTAATGTCCTGCTTCTTGGAGTGATTTACGGCTCACCAACACCACAACACTTGTACAAACGTCCTACACACAACCGCTCCGTTCGGGTGTCGGATTACGACTGACAGTCTGACAACTGACAAGTGACGTAGGCGCATGAGACAACCAAGTAACACTTTATTTAGTCAATACACTACATCCCTTTTTTGTTTTATTTGTTTTTATTGATTATATCTCTCTGATTACTCATTAATGTAACTTTGATGTAATGTGATGGATTTTACATGAATCAAACATAATTAATGAAATTAAAGTTTTATGCAGCTACACTAAGGTTAAGTTCCGACATTGATTTCCTCGTCGTTAACTTCATTTCTTTTCAGACATTCCATTCCCCTTGAACTCTTTTCAAATGTACAACTTCCCTCCTTCGAGTTTGACCGGTTTCATCGTTTCTTACCGTGATATCTCCTCTTTTCGTGATTTCCACCGTGTGTGTTTCTGGATTTATTTATTTTATTTTTATTTATTTCCTTTATTCATATTTTTATTTACACTATGTCTCCTGGTATTAAATCACACTATCCAGCCTTCCGTTTATCGTATCCGATTTCTTTTCCCATTTGTTTTCTTTTTTTTTCTCTATCCATAACCTCAGTGTCTTGTGCTGTCCTCTCTATTGTATCGTTTACCATAACATAAATAGGTAATTTATCTCTAAACTTCCTTTTGAAGAAAAGTTCTGATGAGGTTCTTCCAGTAACAGAATGTGTTGTACATGGTTAAATATTCCAGTAAACTTTCCTTCCAGTCTTTATTTTCAGCTATACTTATTTTAAGACGTTTAAGTATGACACAGTTTTGTCTTTCGACCTCTCCGCTTTGTCGCAGCCAATACGGTACTGTATTGAAAAGAATAATGTTTATTTCTGTTAGAAATGATTTAACCTCTTCGCTGAGTAACTGTCTTCTATTATCTGCAGTTATTGATTTCCTAATCCACTGAATATTCCTTTAAGTTTGGCTACAATTTCAGTAGAGGTAATTTTGCGACAAATCTTCACTTCTTTATAATATGTGGTCACCACTTGTAATGAATTGCGATATCAATCCAAAGCACTTCTGGAAACTCACGCCGTTTTATAGGGTTTGGTGGACATGGTGCAGATACTAGAGTACATCCTTTACAGGCTTTAACAATTTTATCAGCCTCTGTCGCATCTAGGCCACCAGACTTTCGTACGAAGTCTCGCCTTCATTGACACGATACCGGGATGTCCCTCGTGAGCTGCATCCAAAACTATTTTACGGAGTGCCGAGGGAACCACAATTCCCATTCCTCTCAATAATATACCCTCATGAAAACAAAGTTTATTTTGTAACATTTTATACAACTTCACGTCGTCGTTCCATATGTTCCGATATAAACCCTCTTTCACGTTTAATATTTTCCTATCGTCCATTGTGCTATCTATTATTTCTTTAATAGAAACATCACGAGGTCGGGCAAACTCTACAATATGACAAATGTGATTGTCTTCCAATTTTATCAGGGATTTCTCCGCATTTTTGCTTATTTGTTGTCTCGACAATGAGTCGGCGATATTGGTTTTCCCTGGTTTGTAAACTATTTTATAGTCGTACGATTGTAAGCGCATAACCCATCTCTCTATCTCTGCACATGGTTTAGATTTAGGACCAAATATTACCTCCAACGGCTTGTGATCTCTTATAAGTTCAAATCTTTTACAATAAAGGAATATGTGGAAATGTTCCACCGCCCACACGCGAATTAACGCTTCTTTTTCTGTCTGGCAATAGCGGCGTTCACAGTCAGTCAGAGTTTTGTGGCCATATGCAATAATCCTGGGCTCACCTTTGGAATTAGTTTAAACTAAAACTCCACCTAAATCCACAGGACTAGCATCTGCTATGACAATCGTACGATCGCTAAGTGCTAACATTATAATACCCTAAGCTAGGAATATTTGTCATGATTTCCTTCAACGACTTAAAATACCCCTTTTGTTCTGGTCCCCAGTTTTCGGTTACATGATATGCCAAACATGACTCTCTTGTATCTTAATAAGCCTTTACTGGTTATAAAGGTGGTTGTTTCTTGAAGCAGGATCTATTTCAAGTTGGTGAAATGCGACTTTAATATCCAATATTGTAAATACTTTTGCATTTTTCATTTTAGGTAGCAACTTGTCCATCGTCGGCAATGGGTAATTTTCTCGTACAATGGCTCCATTTCCTTTCAGCACCGGCACTACAGGGGACACCCATTTAGAAGAACCCACTATCGGCTCTATAATATCCCTATGTTTAAGTTCTTCTTCCTGTCGAAACGACTTTTCTTTTAAATTTACTATCCATCCTGTTTACTTCTTGATTCTCATTTGATTTCTGTGGGTTTTTAAACTCGTCTAATTGTTTATTAACAACTTCAAGAGTATTTGCTTCGGTGATTACTTGCTCTAATGTAATTTCATCCCCAATCTGTGATATCGTTTTTCTCAGTTCGGGTAGAAAACATTTTTTCGTTATTTGGTCGATAATGTTTTCATCTCTGTCAGCAAACTGACATTTATCAGCTTGTTTTCCCAGTCTCA
Organism: Pieris macdunnoughi; assembly: GCA_905332375.1. Classification (NCBI taxonomy): domain Eukaryota; kingdom Metazoa; phylum Arthropoda; class Insecta; order Lepidoptera; family Pieridae; genus Pieris; species Pieris macdunnoughi. Next base: position 1,292,544 of record CAJOBZ010000047.1, read on the forward strand.
CCACAAATTTAAATTTTTTCGTTAGGTTCTTGTTTAAGGAGTCTGTCTCTCGTATACTTTGTTCTGATTTGGTGCAAAGTAGGCATCAAGTTTAGATATTGCTACTTCAAACACGTCTTTGCCTTCAGTTGGTTCGACATTAGCTCCAGGAATGTTGTAAAACACTTCCTGTAAGTCTAGCGCACCGAAATGTACGAGAGATGCCTTTTTCTTTACGTCTTCGTCAATGTTAGACGCTTCGAGGTAAATGAATAGTGCTCGTTTCCATCGCTCCCATCGTGCACCCATTGAGGTAGATTTACCGTTACAGTCGAACTTTTCCAGTGAAAGGAGTGACATCTTTGGGGCGACCAGGAATTATCAACTTAATGATTCAGATATCTATGTATCTGCAGTTAGATTTGATCTCAGATGCTTCCATCTCGTATCAATTTAATGATCGGATTATATTTTTATCCGCATAAATCTACTTAAGCTGTCCATACCAACAAACGTATAAATTGAATAATCAGATTTTTAATCTGCTAAGTTAGTACTCACTAACGTACAATAATAATTTTATTGTAAAGCTTTTATTTTATTTATTGGTATCAATTTAATGATCAGAATTTTAATCTGCTTTTATTTTTATTTACTGATATCAATTTAATGATCAGACTTTTAATCTGCTTTTGTTTTTATTTACTGGTATCAATTTAATGATCAGACTTTTAATCTGCTTTTGTTTTTATTTACTGGTATCAATTTAATGATCAGACTTTTAGTCTGCTTTTATTTGTATTTACAGATATCAATTGAATGATCAGACTTTTAGTCTGCTTTTATTTTGATTTACAGGTATCAATTTAATGATCAGACTTTTAGTCTGCTTTTATTTTTATTTAAAGGTATCAATTTAATGATCAGACTTTTAGTCTGCTTTTATTTCTATTTACTGGCATCAATTTAATGATCAGACTTTTAGGCTGCTTTTATTTTTATTTACTGGCATCAATTTAATGATCAGACTTTTAGTCTGCTTTTGTTTTTATTTACTGGTATCAATTTAATGATCAGACTTTTAATCTGCTTGTATTTTTATTTACTGGTATCAATTTAATGATCAGACTTTTAGTCTGCTTTTATTTTTATTTACAGGTATCAATTTAATGATCAGACTTTTAGTCTGCTTTTATTTTTATTTACAGATATCAATTTAATGATCAGACTTTTAGTCTGCTTTTATTTTTATTTACTGGTATCAATTTAATGATCAGACTTTTAGTCTGCTTTTATTTTTATTTACTGGCATCAATTTAATGATCAGACTTTTTAGTCTGCTTTTATTTTTATTTACTGGCATCAATTTAATGATCAGACTTTTTAGTCCTGCTTGTTGTGTTTTTTTACTGGTATCAATTTAATGATCAGTTGGGTTCCAACTGCTTTCAGTAGATACTCCCATTTGTTTTACAGTATTAATCACAACCACATAGTTTAATTAATTTAGTGAACCAGATCCAATTTAGGGTCTTTGTTAAATCTACGTTAGTTAGGTAGACAGGTACCTACCGATTTAACGGTCAACGGTTGTAAATAAACCTTGCTATTATTTTTATTATTATTTTTGTAGACAAATAGAAACATCACTAAACACAAGCATAATCTTAATATATATAAATCTCGTGTCACAATGTTTGTCCTCAATGGACTCCTAAACTACCGAACCGATATCAATCAAATTTGCACACCGTGTGTAGTTTGATCCAACTTAAAAGATAGGATACATCTCAATTTAAACCTGCAATATAATTTTATTGCAAAATATTTGTTTCTTATTTAATAGCCACCATTCTAACAGATGGCGCTGTGTTAAAAGTACCAACGTTTCATAAATTCTTTCAACGTTTCTATAATTTAATGGCATAACCACCATAAAACATGGTGGTCCCCACGATTGGTGTACTCCTACCGTTTCCCTTGAATAGTTTACTACTTTGTAATATAACAAAATCCTTAGCCACAGCAACGCTTTGCCGGTCTACTAGTACAATATATTTCTATCACTATGTAGGTAGGTGCTACAAAACAATCGTACATTCAATGTAGATACCCGTAGTTTAGCTTAGCTGAACCTATAGGTAATTATTTGTTTATATCCTTAGCTCAGTAATTGCAGAGGTTTGTTGCTTACTGTTTAAATGTAGGTACGACAATATTAAATATTGTAATACAAGCAAAACATTTATGAAATATGAAAACAATAAGTACCTAAGTACTGTTCATATTTCCCGTCAACAATAAAATTATCTACATTCGTTCAGAAGTCAAGATGCAACTGTTTCTGCTATCAATAGCTAATGATTAAAACAACCGGGTCATAGTAAATTATAGGCAAAGTACTCTGGGAATGACGTCACTAATTGTTTAGTGCATCGTATCTTTCCCTTTTTTTTTTCTTATGTGTACTCACTTTTTCCTCGTCGCCACATGTAATGTCCTGCTTCTTGGAGTGATTTACGGCTCACCAACACCACAACACTTGTACAAACGTCCTACACACAACCGCTCCGTTCGGGTGTCGGATTACGACTGACAGTCTGACAACTGACAAGTGACGTAGGCGCATGAGACAACCAAGTAACACTTTATTTAGTCAATACACTACACAAAGGTTAATTGAGTCACAATCTAATATATAAAATTATCGTGTCGCGGTGTTTGTGGTTAAACTCCTCCGACTCGACCAATTCTCATGAAATTTTGTGTGCATATTGGGTATGTCTGAGAATCGGACAACATCTATTTTTCAATCCCCTAAATGTTAAGGGTAGTCCACCCATAATGTTTTTTTAATTTTAGATAAAAAAATATTCTTTATTTTTTTATAATACCTACAGTATACAAAAATACATACAACCCCTAATTTTCACCCCTGTACAATCAACCCCTATTTTTTATTATTGTAGATAGTTATTTTTAATAAACTAAATGTTTCTCAGAAATAATACACATGGCTAAACAACGTTTGCTGGGTCAGCTAGTTATTTTATAAAAAAATCTTATTTGATTAGCACGGTCTGAGCAAAAATCGTTTTTGATTTCCAATATGAGTTTAGTGACCCCGACCTCGAGCTAAAACATTTGTTTTTGTTCAGAAACAATGCATCTATTCACGTCCGGAGCTTTTGAATAATTCAAGCGAAAGTTCACCTCTAGATTCATTTGTAATTACGACTTAAATTTGCGTCTCTAAAAACCCGTTTAAAATAATTTCTTACGGCTTAGAAACGCGTATTAGGGATATATTTCTTTAAACCGCATATCGTATTCTCCTTATACATTACTATGTACATATACATTGTATTATTATATATATATGTCGCAGCCAACTGACATAATAAGTCGTTCAATTAACGGCCTAGCCATTAAACTAAACAGCGCCGTTTAACTAGCGGCCTGAAACATATCCAGGCTATAAACTGGCTAGCTAATGCTTAGGCCATTCGTACGATAGAGCGATCATGTGGCAGAAATAATAGAGATGAAACAAGTGACATAAATAAAAATTAAATTGCATAAGGAGAATACGATATGTTGTATAAAAATATATATCCCTTATACGCGTTTTTAAGCCCTAAGAAATAATTTTGAACGGGTTTTTAGAGACGCAAATTTAAATCGTTATCGTATATACTAATACGATGTTGTTCCCTAAATATCCGTAGCGCTGATATCGCGACCTTGTGTTCGTGCATAGCCTCAATATTGAATTCGGGATTGAAATCGCTCACTATTGAAAGTGTCCGTATAAAGTGGATACTTTAAACGACGCAGTACACAAGCGGGTATTTGAAAATAACGGTATACAGGTATTTAGCAAGTACTCGATAATTCGCCAGTATAAACCGGCCCGTAACTGTACTTTAGAAACCTAATAAACCGTCTAAAGGAGGTTCAATTCGCAATTCGTTTGTTTATAGTCTAGGGGGCCGGGACATACGGAACGCCCAAAAAGTGGCACCCATTTTAGTGCTTGCGTTACCGGCCTTCGAGGGAAGAGTATACTATTTTTTTAATTTATCTATTTTAGAAAATAATATAATGAAATCATAATAAGTTACATTAGAAAACTGTGGTTTGTATAAATGTAATCATAGCTAGTCTTGTTTGGGAACGCGACACATGCATATATAAGTAGTTTTTCAACGAATAATATAATAGTATCGCATACAGCGACTCATTGGTCTAGTGGTTAGTACCCCTGACTGCGAATCCATGGGTCCCGGGTTCGATCCCCGGCCGAGACAACATTTGGTGTTGTGCTTAGGGAACACTGCGACATTTTACATTATTTTTATTATTACTATGTAGGTTAAGAAAATTGTAAATACTGTATATTTGAGTGTTATGATTAGGTTTTAATAGCATTTCATCGTCATTTGAATCATTTTATAATAAAGTAAACATAATTAATATTAACCCGCTTATTCGGCATACGATGAAGCAACAGTTGTGCTAACGGCTGCAAAACGTGAGTTACCCAGAAGTGGAGGATTTAATGTCTGTTATTATGCTAACCGCTTTTGTTTCTTCTATACCCTCAAAGAAGGTGGGCAGCAGAAATAGAAGCGTTAGCAGAAAGCGAAAGGAGAAAGATAGCCATGGATGGAGATGCTTTGACCAAACAATTTTCTTAAGTTTTTCAACCAGGACGTGCGTCTGCGGGCAGGTCTCCTTCTACCTGCCACTTTGCATTGTATGATTAGTTGAAGGAGCTAGTATTTTTTGGAGTTAACGTAAAACGTGTCCGAAATACTTAAGTTTCCTTTTCTTAACCGAGTTTTAAACTACATGGAATAAAATAAACTAATTTGAATTTTATTTTGCATACAATTCAAATTGAAAACCATCTTTTGTTTTTATTACAATTCTGAATTCTTAATAATATTTAAAATTGTACTAACGGGAATTAAGTTCTGGGTTGCTGAAGGGATGTTAAAATGTAGGGCGTGACGAGGCACCCACCTGCCACCATTGTGACGCTGGGGTTGTTGATGACGCGGTCCATATTCTAAAAAAATGCCCAGCATGGGAGGTGGAATGGAGGTCTCTACTGCGTGTGCTACAGGGCCAGGACGCTACTCTCGATAATATTGTGAGAAGCAGTTACAAGCACGGACAGTGACGGCACGTGGGGATATCCTCCAGAGATTCTGCGAAGCCGTCATGCGTCATAAAGAAGAGGTGGATAGGGCCAGGGAATTCGATCCCGCAGCCCATCCGCTACGGGGTACGAGACCACAGCGTCGCCGTTGCACCGTGCAACGCTTTGTGTAATCTTGGTCACGCAGACGTTTCATTGGGGGATCAGGGGTTCAACCGGCCAAAAGAAGGGATGCTGACGCATCCTTGAAGGCAATGTACCCGTCCTTCAGCTTTATAAAACAGGGCGAATGTGCCGGTGTGAATGGCCTTTGCTGTGCCAAGGTCGATTCCACATCATTCGTGGCCGTAGATGAGTGAGTTTAATGGCTGATCGCGTGGCTGGATGCGCACAAGGGTACGCTGTCCGAGTCCTGCCTCGGGCGAATGCTGGTGGCGCCGTGGGGTTTTAGTGGGTATACACAGCAGCGAGTACCACTTATCCCTTCAAACGTGCCGCGGGACGGATTACGAATTTCCCTACGGATTTCTTTTTTAATGTATGTTTAATTAAATGAAAATCTCTGTTTGAAGCTGGGTGTCAACTGGCTTTAATAGTTTAAAACATGAGCTTATAACTAACATATAAGGGGTTGTCGGGTTGCAACGCTGGATTAACAAAAAACTAACTTGACTTATCGAAGGGTTCTTAAATCTAAGTGACACTGTTAGGGGGCGTCCATAAATTACGTGAGGTGTTTTTTTAAATTTTCTGTAACTCCCTCCCCCCCTGGTGAGATGTCGTGAGATTTTATTCAACCCCCTCTCCCATCCCCCAATCTCACGTGAGATTTTTCAAAATGTGGGTTTCTTAAGTAAACGCGTTGGATTGTTATTGTCAGTAAAAAATTGCTTCGTGCTTTTATTTTCGACTAAAACAAAATAAGTGAAATGTTGAGCGTTTAGGTATGGAGTTAGCGGGAAGTTGCAGAGATGGCCTTTAGGGTCAACCGTCTTCGTAGTTTTTTTTTCAATCAGAAAAATAATTGCGTGATATTTGCCAAGACCCCCCTCTCTCCAACGTAAGATTTAATGAGATTTGACTCGACCCCCTTCCCCCTTAAACACCTCACGTAATTTATGGACGCCCCCTTACCTATAAGTGTGGTCGATATGTATGTATGTATATAATATCGGAAAGGGCTTATTTTGGCTTCAAGTATCAATCATCGCAGATGGCTAACAATTGGGTTGCGCTTCTAATTCTTTACTAAAATACTAGTGGACCCCACAGACGTTGTCCTGCATGATATTTAAAGCGATTAGGATATTAAGCAAAGTATGAAAGTACCGACTGCAGTGCCATCTGCCGGGCTGATTTGTGAATCTAAACCATTCCCAGATCCCCTTGAACACACACAAAAATTTCATCAAAATCGGTCCAGTCGTTTGAGAGAAGTTCAGTCACATACACACGCACACAAGAAATATATATATTAAGATAATTATGTAACATAACTAATGTTAGGTTACATAATTAGGGGTTAATGAACGTTTGACATTACCCCCTTATGTAAATTAAAACACGAATTTTTGGCTATGAAATTTATTCACAATTAAATTACTCTCATTTCTCGGAGCTAATGAACTGTTCACGTTTCTACGCAGCGGCCGTTGTAGGCTCCGGGGTTTCAGCAGCGGCAGCTGTAAAAATAAGACTCACTTTTACTTTTAAATTATTATTTTTTTATGGCTCTGGCACGGTTTGTGCATTAGTGCCAGCGTCAAGTATATGATTTTATAATTCGCACTTGTAATTTGCCTACCTCGGCCTAGAACGTATTGCTACGTTCTAAACCTTCACAGTCTCCTTTCTTAGGTAGCATACTCACTGCTTGCCTTAGAAATTCGACCGTGCCTGCCATGTACGGTTTAACACGTTCGCTGCATTACGAGATCTATCAGATCTCCTGCAGGACTTTTGTATTGTGCGTTGAGCATAATCGTGTTTTTTCACTCCTTGCGGGAGGATCTAACTTGTAAAGTTCTTTAAGTATGAGCAGGACAAATATATATATTTGCTTCCTACTTAAAGCTGAATTAAAGGACATTAAAAAATAAATTAGAGATGGATTAGGTCCCTAAAGCACTGTACTGTAATTGTTTTAATTCCTTGCGTTAGGAGATATGTCGGTACTCGTAAAATCGTACGCCTCGTAGACGCAAGAGAGGGAGGATGGGCGGCGCGGGCGCTGCGTGACTCTTTTTAGAATCACCATGGGAAGTCGATAAAAATGTTGGAAAATGTCCAAATTGGGGGGGCACCCCCATCGGCTAATAATGACAGTGATTCTGATTATGAAATATTTGACGTACCTACAAAGAAAACGATGAACCTTTTTCGTTGGAGCACACGTAGTTAAACAGCACTGACGCTGCTAAAAAATCTATACGAATTGTTATACTTTTGCGCCTAATGTGCAAGCAACCAATGTTTTAATGAAAAACACTTTGCATAATTAATAACACTTTTAGAATCGATAACTGAGATATTATTTTATTCCCATCACTACTTACTTACTACACATATTGAACTATCTTCGGTTGCGGTACGAGATACAATCGATATTTTTTTTTTTTGGTATTTGTAGTTTATTCAAATGTCGTAACTGCGTGCGAACCTAGCAAAATATAAAGCAATAAGCTATCTTTCACCCACAAAAACTTCAAAATATATGTCATTGTTTTTTTGGAAGATATAAATTATTTTCAAAACTGTATTTTTAGGAGACTGATTAGATCTCAAACGCACCAAAGGATAGGCTTGTTACGAGATCTTTTAGGTCTCCAAAGCACCAGCTGAAAGTTCTTTGATAATGATGGCGCAGTGAACGTGTTAAGCACTCGCCCGGTACCGCATAACCCTCCCAAAGGCCGAGAACAAATTTAAATTAAATTAAAACTTGCCCTCAAACCGGGAATCGAACTCGGTACCCCTCACCTAGCTGCCACTTAATAAGACCGCTAGGCTATGAGGCCCTTAATAATTATTATAAATGACAATAAAAATGCTACTATTAAATGATCGCTGCGTCAACAAACCCAATTGTTTAGCTTCGTTTAGTAGTTCCTTACAATTATGGAACTGCTACATATATACTGGAAGTGCTTTTAAATTTGCGTCGAAGGGAAATGTTTTATATTCCATATTTATTCTTTGGTCGTGAAAGGCATATGGATACATTATGAAGTAATAGATCATAGAGTTATTATGTTTCTTTTTTTCCCTCATGACAAAAGAGTTTTTATCCGTCCGCAATAATACTGGCCACTTTTAAAAAATATTGTGTTTTCAGTAGGTTGTATATATTTATTATAAATTTTACTCGTTTGTGTATTATAAAACACTGAAACGCGGAAGAAAGTGCGATTCCAACCTTTTCTCTCGCTCGGAATCAGTCAACTTTTTCCTTAAATATATATTGTAGGTACTATTATTATTGTACATGTATATGTTAGTAAAGCTATTTAAAAAAAAATAAAATTATTAACATCGTTTTACAATGTTCCTACACTAACCTTCAGTGGGTGTGTCCGTTACACCTGAAATATAAATTAATGATAAAAAGAGTAATAAGAGACGTTTTCGGATTCAACATATTGACCACTAGTATAAGATCCCGCTATACAACGACCTTCACCGAGATGCTTATTTAATGAAACTTATTTTATATTAAATTTAATATGTCAATAAATATAATCCATATGATTGCCTAGCAAATTTCAGTCCAGAGTATGTTTAATTAATATTAAAAAAAAAATTTTTTTTTTATAATTTGCATGTAGTAAATTTTGAACTTTTTTCAATCAATATTTTTAATCAGGGTAGTATTATATATGTATCACTATAACCTTCTTTTATACTAAAGATGTATATATACTTTAGTGTCACATAAAAAATATACACATAAATAATTAATTGATTAAAAACAACGTAACGTTTGCATATTCTATGGGCTTCATACGTTCGATTGGTATAGAATTTATCTAATAATCATACCGGTGAAATGTTTAAAAAAATATTTTTTTTTTAAATTAATTAAACATACTCTGGACTGAAATTTGCTAGGCAACCCATATGGATTATATTTATTGACATATTAAATTATATATAAAATAAGTTTCATTAAATAAGCATCTCGGTGAAGGTCGTTGTATAGCGGGATCTTAGACCACACGTGTCGGACGAAAACACCACCAAATTACAATCAAATAAACAGCTCATTTTGACTCTTTTCATCACAGCGTAAACACAATTAAGAAACGAAAGAGTACAATTGGACATTAAAAATAAAAATATTTCGTTGAATATTAAAAAACTTACTGCTTTCAGGTGCTAAAATAAAATTAAATAATTAGTTGAGTATCTGTATCACCTACAACTACTACTATTTATCACCGGGAATTGGGTGATCAGTTTTCTGTGCCAGCTCTCTCCAGCAGGAAATCCAATAGATTTTTGACATTCGGAAGTCATAACTCTGAATCTTAGTTACCAATAGATGACTTTTCTCACGATAAAATATATGAGCACGTAATTATAAAAGGATATTCAGCCGGGATTTTTCAAATAGTAAAAAATTAAATACCTGACACATCTGATTCGGAGGCTGCGATGGTGGTACCTAATAATGACACTTATTAATAGTAGAATACACAAAAAAATAGGTTTAATTTTAAAACATCTGCAATTTTCATTAAAATCGGTTCTAAACTCAAACTCAAACTCAAACTCAAAATATCTTTATTCAAGTAGGTAACCAAGTACACTTTTGAATTGTCAAGTTAAATTAATTGTAAATTTACATTTACTACCAGTTCGCAAGTCAAGGGCGTAGAGCGGGTAAGAAGAACTGGCAAGAAACTTTCCGCCACTCTTTTTAATCGCCAAGTATTGTCATACAAATTGTTTGAACTGGAGCAATTCAATCCCAAGGATTAGGATCATTTAAGTAGTCCTCAAATTTATAAAAAGCTTTGTTGATTAATTTTCGTTTAACGAGGGCTTTGAATTTATTTAGTGATAATTCTAAACCTTTAAGATTAATCAATAAATCCCGTCTAATCCTGCACAGCCGCCATATATTATCTACCTTGTGTTAGTGTTAAATTAATGACCATTCCTGTCCCTTGTAGTTTATTATATCAGTTATATATATCACCGAGATATATAAACATTTTTATTTATTTAATTTATACATTCACGCCTTTTTCAATATTCATTTTGCAATAATTGTATTAGTATATATACTTAGTATATATAATTAATATACAATTATATTAATTATATATGTAAGGAAAACATAATATATGTTCCTATACAAACTCTTGTCTATATTGTATTTTATATAAACTCTTTTGTAATGTTGTCTTTGCCGTCTGATCGACGATGTTTAATTTATGTCACTTGACATAATATATGTAAGATATTTTATTTTTTTTATTATATTATTTTACTTTATAAAACCTAGAATATAGGCTTTAAATGTTGTTTCTTTTGTATTCACAGAGAAAAGCAGTTGCGCCTTATTTATTCCCAGTATAAGCGTTTGATACTATTATATATATACTAAGAACACACGCATATACTCGTATTATACTTATTTATTTACGATACAACTTGTTTTTTTACACGGAAACATTTTTATCCTTAAAACACTATCAGACATTTACTAAATCAATCAATACAAGCCGACAACACAGGCTTCAGTTACACTCAAATACACACCCACGGCCAACACATTCTCTCTATTAGTATTAAGTATGGAAATCTTCTAATTGGCGTTTCGACTTAAAAATTATTTTGTATAGTTCATTATACTGTATGGTCTAAGTAAATGTACCTATAATACTCTTTGCACCGACTATTAAAAACAAAAAAAGATGAAATACAAAGAAACAACAATTAATAATAAAACAAAGTAATTAAACAATATAACACACAAACCTATTATTTATTGTCAGTCAAAGCACGCCAAATATCTCTTAAAGGCCCCATTTTATTAGCATAAGGGGCCAACGAGCCAATAGGACCCCAAGAAAGGGCAATCGTCGTATGGGCATCAATTTTAGTGGGTGCATTTATAAAATAGTAGTAACATTTGAATTTAGTAAGATGATTAGTTACCAGCGGTTGTTTCTTCTTGAGTTGGAGTTGTTTCAGCTTCATCTCTGAACAAAAATTAATCTATTTTTATCATCAGCAAGATGCCAGGTAGGCCGGAGTATTACGCAGTACGCGCGACCTTTCCCCCAACACGCAAAATCTGGCCAAGTTACGAACCGAAACCGATGATGTTTTTAAGAAAGATTTACGAATAATTGAATCGAATCTTGTTGAATAGTTTTATGCTTGTATATTTAAAAACTGTTATACACGTTTTAGCATATAGCAGTGTAAGTCTGGTGGCTTATTTATCTTCTAATATATAAAATTCTCGTGTCCCAATGTTCGTTCCCATACTCCTCCGAAACGGCTCGACTGATTATGAAATTTTTTATGCATAAGTAAGTCTGAGAATCGGCTACTATATATCTTTCTAACCCCAAAGTGATAAGGGGTGGCCACCCTACATTTTTATGATACAAAAATATATACAACTCTACGATCAACCCCTATTTTTCATTATAGTAGATAGTTATTTTTATTGAACTAAAAAAATGGCAAAAAACATACATGGCAAAACAAACGTTTGCCGGGTCACCTAGTTTATTTATAAAAGCTTGTCAACGCTCGGCACACTGATACATTGGTACATGATAAATAAAATACAATTATTAATGTGACAAGCACTTATAGGCAAACATTTAGATTTTATAAAGACTAAAAATGCCTTCTTGATAGATTTATATTACTAACCGTATCTCCATAATGGTTTTAGTGACAGCATCGGAACCAGACGCAAATACCGCTTGATACACTCCCTCATATGTTGGAGTGTATTCTGTTATACTTATTGTAATCTCTGTTGAAGTCGCCTGAACAAAAAAAGTACAGTCAAAACCGTTTAGAATAACATACCGGTTATATTGACCAAAATCAAAGGCTGAATTCTATTGTATTAGGTTCTTAACAATGTCATCGGCTGTTACGAATATCGGTTTTTATGACCAAATATTAGTCCCTTCGATGTCGTCAATACAGATTTTGATTGTACAATTTTAAGATCAAATAAATAAATAAATAAAGATATCTTTATGTAACTACAAAATAGAAAGGGGACACTTTTATTAAGAAATGAATTCGTAAACAGTTTGTTTAAGTTCTTCAAGTTTAGACACTCAAATTGCCAGAGGGATTGCAAGTGCGTTGCCGGCCTTTGAAAGAGACCGTGACATAAGGAAACCAAACTTAACTATTTACCATACATGGCGTGGTTTAACGCGAATCGCCCACCACGCAAAAACTTGCTAAGTGTTGCAATACATTTCACCCGATGTTATTTTATACCGCCGCCCATGGTCACTTAGTGCCAGAGGGCTCAACAGTGCATTGCCGGCCAAAAACATCACATATCTTATAGTCTTCCAAAACCTTCATAATTGTAATCATACTGTTTGTTTCCAATGTTATATGGGAGAAAATAAATAATTATTAAGCTATTGTATAGATTTTATCGCGGGCTTTGAGCGCGGCGACCGAATCAAGAAATTCCGTAACAAAATAAACCTAACACACGATGACGTAATATAGGTGCGGCCAATACGCGTTAGAGCGGGACAGAACGCATACTGCGTCTCACATCGGTTTAGCGTGATCGGATAGGCGTGTTCTGAGTCTGGTAGAGTGGTAGATTGAATTAATATCAAAGAAAAAAAATTACTGCAAAAAATAAATAAATACCTAATTATATTGCATAAGTTTATAAAAAATGCTATGCAATAGCTTTACCGCGGCAGTCCCCGAGTGCCACACGTTTTTTATTATTATATATATGAACGAGCAGTGTTGGCATAGTGGCTTCAGCGTGCGACTCTCATACCTGAGGTCGCAGGTTCGATCTCCGTGCACCAATGGACTTTCTTTCTATGTGCGCATTTAACATTTGCTCGAACGGTCTCGAACATCGTGAGAAAAACCGACATGTCTTAGACCCAAAAAGTCGGCGTGTGTCAGGCACTGGAGGCTGATTACCTACTTGCCTATTTGATTTAAATGATCATGAAACAGATTCAGAAATCTGAGGCCAAGACCTAAAGAGGTTGTAGCGCCACTGATTTATTTTATTTAAATTTGTTTTTTTTATTTATTATTATATATGAACATACCGTAAATATTGCAATGGACCCAACAGAATTCCGCCTAAATGACGTCTCTAGCGGTATACCATTAACGAACACCTGGAAATAATATCAAGTCAAATTACCTTTACATAATATAGTCCCTGGGCCACGGATAATTAAGTTAAATATAATTCACTATTACCACTGATAACAAAAGATTGATAATTAATTCTTAAAAGCTAAGAAAATCTGAATTGTATACAAACAGACAGACATAACCTTTATTACTAACGAAACACACAGAGAAATACACAAAATAATAATCAAAATAATATATCAAAAATTATGGTAAGAAAGAAAAAGGAATTAACAATTAAGGTGCATTTTAAGTGTGTAATGTGTGTGCGTTGTGTCTGTAACTGGCTCAGCATTATGCTGTGGAGAAGACGTGTTCCACAGCGCTGGTTATTCTGCCAGAGACCACAACAGTTGCGCCTCAGACACAAAATAATAATATAATTTTAATAGTAAAAATTAACAGTTTAAGATCTAGATTTCGTGGGATTGTTGGGTACAGCTTTGGCCAGTTACTACCAGTAGAAGTTGTTCCAAAACGGAATGGGTTTGTGTAGAACTCAACACCACGACGCGGATATTGGCTTTGACCCACGATGATAGGCAACTAAAAGCTTATCGCCGGTCTCAAGACAAACTATTAGATCCAAAAATATGTCATCTCCATGTGTCTTAGATGTCACATGACCAGCCCATTGCTTTGAGTCTGCAAATTTTTCCTGGTATTTCTGTTAAGTCATCAGCCCACTTTTCTTTTCCCGGGTTTTCCCTCTTTAGTTTTTGTCTAATACTTTTGACTTTGGGCTTTGTGTAGTAGTCGAAAGACCACGACGAGGATATTGGCTTTGACCCACGATTATAGGCAACTTAAAGCTGATCACCTGTTTTAAGACAAACTATTAGATGCAGAAGGTCTTCTCCATGTTCATGTTCATGTTTTCAGGTTCCCTAGAACAGCTCTAGCCCTAAAGATGTTTTGTTTATTTTAACTGTGTTAACGTTACTTCTACAAGTATGATACACCTAGAATATGACGGGACACAAAAGTCATAAAAAATTGAACACACCTTTTCAACAGAACAATCACTGCAGGTGAACGGCACCTGCTGCTGGAACTGCTCACCGATCTTTGGTGATGCCAACTTCACCACTTCTGGTATTACAACACCTGGAATAACGACATCTTCTAGACTCTATTTACTTGTATAAGACCTCCTTTTGATCCTCTTGATCTGCGATATCTCGTGGTTGTAATAAAACAACCCGTTTAGGGTTATTTTGACCAACAAGTGAGAGGATCAACATGATCTGTTACTTTTAATTGTCCAGTGAATAGGCTACTTCGCTTTTACAACTTAATTACTAAAATTAATGATAATAATATACTTTACAAAAATTTTCCAAGTTACCGTAACTTTGTTTATCACGTTCTTAATGAGGTTTAAGTTTCTATTCAGTATAGTTATTTATTCCTCTTTTTAGTTGTTATTTTCAAGTGAAAACTTCTTTAGCATCGTTGTGATTTGAAATTCGATGAAACGAAAAAGGGACAGCAAAAAAAGGATCATAAAATTTAACGTGTTAGATATGAGAACCTTTCGTAAATGTTTGAACCTTTTTGTATATATTATATATTCCATCTTTGCCTATATGTTTCGTATAGTTTTTTGTTGTATATATTTTATGTTAGTAGGATTACGGAATAAATAAATAGCCGACAGTTAAAGCTACATAAATTAATTATATAAATAACCATTACCAGGTGCTGAAATTAAATATTAAAATTTTAATTAATACACACAAATAAATGTAAATGATTAATTAAGCGATATTATTCACAAACGTACTATATACGTTATTTAGTTAAATAATAAACTCAGCGATCGGAAACAGTTTGTTAGTCCCAGAGATTTGGTGGCAACTATCCGGCTTACATATTCAAGGGCTGCGCATGCGCTTCATATTGTATATGATTGCTAGAAGGCCAACCTTTGGGTTACATTATAGCCATGAACATTTTTGTGTACGTTGAATATTTTTAAAGGAGAAAAACAATTATTGTTTCGTCGGGAACCAAATTCAGACTCTAGAGGCTTCATACGCGTTACACTATCTATAAAAGCGGTAAAAATACTTACAATTATCTAAAAAGAAAAATATCTTAATTATTAACTTGTCAAGCTTGGCACTGTTTTGATTTTCCCTTAAAAACTAAAGCAAACATCTTTTTTTCACACATCGTAAATAGAATGTGAGGGAGAGATAGGAGATTCGTTCACTTGTCACGAGTAAAAATTTCAAAGGCTAATTTGTCAAAGTATTATTTCCACAAGAATACATATTACTCATTATTTAACGCAAATATAATGTAAGATACCTATGTAGGTTATGAATATGTATGTGCTATGAATAAAATAAATTATATTACTTATTATATTTAAACATTTAATTGTTATAACTACTAAGCTGTAATAATAATAACATAGCCTTTTTGAGTTCCATATCCTTAATTTCCAGTCAAAATGTTGTTAGTATTTTCTTATAGCTAGGCCTCCCAAACCCTTTCCAGATCTCTCTATTTGTCAATACTCTGCCAGTCTTTTCCAGCTATTTCTATTATGGCATCAGCCCACCTTCTCTTTGGCCTGCCCACTCTGTTTTTCCCGGATTCTCCTTTAGTTTTTTGTCTAATATATTCAGTTTTGACTTTGTGTATCTTATTTATATTTAGTATACTTCTTTCCTTAGCTCTTCATGTTGATGTAATATTAATTAGATGTTTGAAATTGCTTCTAAATTTATTTTTAAATTGTATTTTTAATTTCGGTTCAAAGATACTTTATTTCTCAAAGAATTACATTAGCGAGAACATTTAGAGTAAGTTATGTATATCGTGTTATGAAGTTATTTGAAAATAAACTATATAATTTTATTTACATTGTTTTAAATAATTTTATGGAATTTTTAACTAAATTAATTTGAATACGAATTTCCGATTTGTGATATTTTTTTCAGTTTCTTCAAAGAAAATTAAAAAAGCTATGTTTCTAGTTGTTATACATTTTCAAGGCATTTAGTGCAAAAACATTCAAAGGAATAAACAGTATACGTACTATCAATAACAGCTAATATCTTTTTGATGAATTTGTTCTTATCCTTAAAGAATCCCATGTATACGCAAGCGTGGTTGTCTTCAAATCTGAAATAAATCCACAGAACATATACGAAATATACATACTATAACGTCTAAAGATAACAATTACAATTATAATACAAGGTTTCGACTGGTTTTCAAAGCCATTAATAGTAGAGATGACGCGGATAGAAGTTATATCAAATCAATGTATACAAAATATTGTTAAAACTATACTAAAAGATAAGTATAGAGTTTCTTGCTCATTCTTCTCCATATGAAACAACCTTTTGGAAGGGGCAACTAGTCATTTTTTAAAAATAGTTTTAGTTTGTAATGTTGACTTTAAAAAATGCCGTTTAAATGGGCCTAATAAAAATAAATTTTGGAAGTACAAAATGAAAAAGAGGAAGGAACAAGTATGAACATGTTTTAGCCATAATGATAGGTGTCTATCCATAGACCTCTTTCAAGGTCGTAGGGTTCATAATAACAAATTTTTATTTAATCTATAAGATAAGGAAATCCACTCCATTTCTTAAGTTTCAATGACTTGACTTGCCGCATTGCTTCTAGCATAACTTACCTTGGAAAATTGAAGCTAATCATATTGGTGACGTGTATTACAGATACTCTTCCAGCAGACAGCACGCTTTCGCCATTGCACAGAATATCCGTGACAGAACATTCTTCGCACGTGTAATTCATTGTGCGATCAAAATGGCCGCCCACGTCAAACGACGCACTGAGGCGCTGGATTTTAATCGCTAAAAAATAGATCGGTAAGCAATTGGCATGATTGTCATTCAAAGTCGAGACAGCGCAGAGTATGACTCGCTTATGTCAAAAAGTCGTTGGATTTAGGTGATTCTGAATATTGGGTTATTAATCCAAAAAAACAACTCTTACCCATTTACATGGGAATTAGAGATGTTGTTACTTTAATACTGCAACTTTGTCCGGAGGGGAATGTAAATCAGTCTTTTTTACATACAACAGGGGCAGGGTGCTCACCTAATGTTATGTGATACATTAGGCCCATAGACACTACCATTGCCAGAGCGCTGGAAAGTGCGTTGCCTTTAAAAGATACGAAATCATGGATCCCTTCGTGTGACTAATATTGGACTACAGCTACGTTAATTCATTTAATATTAACTCCAAGTTTGCATCCTTGGCTTGAATGAGACATACAATAATTTAGTAAATAAAATTGTAGCAAAAATGTTTGTTTGAAAAACGTCTTTGGCACTTATCACAAAATTTATAAATTCCAAATCTGTAAATTCAATGTTGAAAACTTGATTTATTTTTATCCTTTACGTTTATCTAACTAGTAAAAATAAGTTCTTAGAGATCTTAAATTATTAACAAAAATAATTACCGTTTTCTGTAAAACAAAAACGCTATTATAAATACGAAAAAAAGTTCTTACTAAAGTACAATTTTCTAGATAATTCCCTTCTTAACCATTTTATAATTAATTCAGATTGTCTGAAAGATGCGCTGATTCGGTCAGATAGCCTTTCTCGAAGAAATATCCATCTTAAACTTTACCGACCGAAGCAGCTATACTGACGTTCTGTAACTACAGTTATATATAGTTATTATTATATATATATTATATATGATATAGTTGTATTGTGTATATTCTGCCTAATTTGTCGTACCATAAAAAGCGTATTATGTGTGAAATAATTTAAGAAAATAATAAGTTGTTATTCCCGGGCAGAGATTTCTACATTTATTATTTTCTAAAATGAAACAGATTTCCCAGGGCCTTGAACTTAAATACCAACATACATACGAATGTATGTCAGTACTTGTATTATATTAAGATGTAGTAAGCTTTAGAATAAACAATCGTTACCTGTGTCTGAAATTAACAAAAATAATTGTAAAAAAAGGGTTTTTATATTAAAAAAATTATAACAGAAAACATAATTAGACGTTTACCCTTTTCTGAAATAAAACAAAATTAAAATTAATCGCATACACATTAAACATAAGCTATCATAAAACTATTGCAAAATATAAATTTGTTATAAGTTTGATTGCGAAAAGGATTTTGAAACGAAAAAGAAGGTCTTAAACTAATTTAAGGTTAAATATGAATAGTAAAATAAACATAAAAGTGGCTTCAGCGTGCGACTATCATCCCTGAGGTCGTAGGTTAGATCCCCGCGCACCAATGGACTTTCTGTTTATGTGCGTTTTTTTTAACATTCGCTCGAACGGTGAAGGAAAACATGGCCATATCTCAAATCCAAAAGTTGATGACATGTGTCAGAAGGCTGATCACCATTTGTCTATGAATTAAAAATGATCAAACAAATGCAATCGGCCGCCAAAACCCTAGGATTGTGCCTTAATATAATTTTTACTTAGCCTACCTTTTTAGTAGCTTTTAAAACTATGCAACATTGCTATGCTACCCTATTGTTTTTCTACATCGTATTAATAAAAATAATTAAAAATTGATAAAAAGAAAATTAAAACAAATTTTAAAAGTTTGGTCCCTGTGGCAGTGTACATTTCACGCTGGCAGCATTTCCTCGCTATATTGCGATACTTATTCGTTGAGCGAGGAAAGCACCAGCTCTGGGGTCAACTTAAATCTTTAATAAGCGCCTGTGCACTTGAACCCCACGGCCCAAGAGTCTCTACTCCAAAGGAATTTGCGATTCATTTTTAATAATATAAATTATTTAATAAAACACTATTTTGACCGGATTGAAGTTATGTATTATTATAAATTTACAACTATTTAACATAATTTTAAATTTATCCGACGTTTCGCGTGCTTTACAGCGTGCGTGGTCACGGTGACTGAATACAAAAGATGTTGAATGTCAAAAAGTATCACAGCTGCAGAGAAAGTTGCATTATCTGTATTTATTTCCCCGGAGTTGGTATCGACTAAAAGATGGAGGGTTTTGGCAAAAATGGCTTACGGTGTCCTCTATTTTCGCGGATTGTTCTTTTTGAGATTTTAATTTGGATTTTATAATAATACATAACTTCAATCCGGTCAAAATAGTGTTTTATTAAATGAATAAAAGTTATGTTAATCAAAGACAATACAATATAAATTATATTTAGATAAATTACTTACCGGGAGCTGGAATTAATTTTTTTATTAGTTATTTAAAATTAAATATTGTTTTTATTTATATTGAATTGAAATAAAATATATCTTCCTCTCACCGAGGTAAAGATTGTGTGACGCCTATCGTTGCTTTAGTTAATATAGTACAAATGAGACAGATTCCATTTTTTTTATTTACAAAAATGTGTCCTTTTAAGAAGGTTAGTCCAAGACGTGGACACATAGAGTAACGGTGGACGAACTCGCCTTCTGACGTGGATACGTGGAACGTCAGGCACATTGAAGCTAAATCTGTAGTGCAGTGCAACATTTTTCTTGGCCGGCGGCTGAAATTGGTACTACCGCCGTTATTTTGGTGCGTACAATAAATAATTTTACTATCTACCAACATCTAATAAAAATCCAACTAAAATGTATTTATTTTTATTCCTTGCATAATTACAATGGCAAAGTTTTAATTATCGATCGGTTCTGATTGCGAGGTCTTAAAAGATATTATATTAATAGTACATCTGTACAAAACCTATCATTTCAGTTGTTCCTAACTTTGTGTCATATTTATTTAAGCCTAGAATTATTTTGTAGACTCTAGTATACATTGTCTTATTAAGAAATTTCAATAATTTGGAGCAGAGCAGAGCTGTGTTGGCCTGGTGGCTTCAGCGTGCGACTCTCTCCCTGAGGTCGTAGGTCCTCCTCGACCTGACTTCGTTTCTATGTGCGCATTTAACATTTGCTCTAACGGTGAAGGAAAACATTGTGAGGAAACTGACATGTCTTAGATCCAAAAAGACGACGGCGTGTGTCAGGCACAGGAGGCTGATCACCTACTTGCCTATTATATGAGCCCCAGACCTAAAAAGGTTGTAGCGCCACGGATTTATTTTATTTTTTTGACGTGACAACGTCTTATAATTCGATGGAGCCGGCTGCACGCACGAAAAAACATGACGCATGCGGCGTTACCTCGCCCTGAGGCGTTCCATTTAAGGCTTGAAGTGCAAGCGAGAGCTTGGAACGAGCGACAAAGAGGCACAATCGGCCTCCGCGTTCGGCAGCATTCGTTCGTTAAATATTAACATATTTGTATTTATGCGTACAAATAAATGTAACTTGATCAATTCAATTGTGATTTCCATTTACCTCCTTCTCTATATCCATACAAAATATCTATCAAACAAATCAAATTAAAATTTTCTTTTGAAAAATGCAACCATCAGTATTTACTTAAGACGTTGTCACGTTCAACTATCGTCAGTAAACCGACTTTACCGACAACCGATTTTACAATAAATTATTAAGTTAGCCAAATTATTCCCCTTAT
Organism: Pieris macdunnoughi; assembly: GCA_905332375.1. Taxonomy (NCBI): domain Eukaryota; kingdom Metazoa; phylum Arthropoda; class Insecta; order Lepidoptera; family Pieridae; genus Pieris; species Pieris macdunnoughi. Next base: position 1,313,592 of record CAJOBZ010000047.1, read on the forward strand.
AATGGTTAAGTTTTATTTACTGACAATACTAATATCCATGACATCGACTCTCTTACCGGCCAAGAAAAGTATGTGGCACTGCTGGTTGTTGGGCTGGGGGGCTGCTTGCATTTTTGTTGTTTTTTTTTTTTTTGTTTTGGGTTTTTGGTTGGTTGGTTGTGTTTTTTACTCAGAATGCCACCGAATTGCTGTACGATATTATTAAAATTCAAAAATCATTTAATCATATGGATAACACATTGTACACTTATGACTTGTCAGTAAAGAAATACATAATATTAGTGCCAGTTCTCAAATCAAGGGCGTAGAACGGAAGAGAAGAACTGGCAATAAACTCTCCGCCACTCTTTTTAATCGCCATGTTTTTTTTTTTTTTACTCAACGTTTGTAAGGAGCTGCAACCATTAAACCATGTTCCACATGACATCTTTAACAATTAATAATATATTAGTCTTATATACTTACTTAGCACACTCAGAACTTTAACCCTCTCTTCCAATCCTTCGCCATTCTGTATCACTGCAAAATAATCACCGAAATCTTGTGTCTTCATTCCCTCCACTTCGATTTCCAGTAGTTGCTTTCTGAAAGACGTAAATTTCAAACTAATAAAAGGAACCAGTAGCGCTACAACCCCTGGGTGTTGGGAACAGATTGCATCAGTTTCTTTGATCACTGTTATTTAGTGATCAGCCTATAGAAGGTTGGTGTGCACAGCAAGGCGAGACGGTACTACACACCATCGCTTGCAACCGTATAAAGCGCAAATTCGGCCCCATAGTACCGTTCCACCTCGTGTAATTCAGTAAATATAAATCTTTATTGTTTATTTTCTTTCTATTTTTTTTGTTTATTTATTTATCTCCTAATCCTACAGCTAACAAAAATTATATATATAACAAACAATTACACTAAAAATATAGCCAGAGATGGAATACATAATATTTAACTACGAAAAGGTTCAAAAATTTACAAAAGAAAACAAACAATAAATATTATTCAATACATTTAACTAAGTGGTACCAAATTTGGCTGTGTTGTGTGATGGTGTAAAAGTGACGGTAAGTAGGTACGTGAAGGTGTATATGCTCTTGATGCAGGTCATATTACGCTATGGATATTCGTAATACTCCTTTCAACCATATTCTGTGATAGCTTGTGTTAGTTACTACATCGATCAGTCTTTCTTTCTGATTTTCTTTTTGATTCTTGGCATTCGAAAATTTTGGATTTGTATTTCTACTACTTACGGTTTTCCTTCCCTGAAACAAAATTTCCATTAGAACACACTTGACTATTTGCTACAATTGACTCAAAGCATCGGAGGATCAGACCCGAGTAGGTACGTATAAATTCCGACTTTCAAATTTAAGGCAAAAACAAGAGAAATGTTGATCATTATTTCAAGAAAAGAATCAACAAAATAAAAGAACGTTAAAGAACATGAATAATCATAAAATAAAATTAAAAGAAATCTGTGGCGCTACAACCTCTTCAGGCCTTGGCCTCAGATTTCTGAATCTGTTTCATGATCATTTTTAAATCTAATAGGCCAGTAATCAGCCTCCAGTGCCTGACACAGGCCATCGACTTTTTGGATCTAAGACATTTCGGTTTCCTCACAATGTTTTCCTTCACCGTTCGGGCAAATTTTAAATGGACACAAAGACAGTCCATTGGTGCACAGCCGGGGATCGAACCTACGACCTCAGGTATGAGAGTCGCACGCTGAAGTCACTAGGCCATCACTGCTCACAAAATAACATTAATAATCATAGAACTGTTAATCGATGGGTAGAGAAACTCACTTATCTCGATATTCCCTTAAGCGATATCTTGAACTGTCTAAATTGTATATGTTGCTATCACTGGCTCGTACAATAACATTAAGCAGGCGGCATCTGTTGCATTTGAACGCAATACTCGATGTGTTTGCTCGCTGACCCTGCAAGAGCTCTATGGTGCGGTAGGAGATCGTAGTCATACTTCCCACTGGAATAAACATTAAAATGCTGGAGTGAGGAGAAAGGCCTAGAAGAGAGCATACGCCGAGCACTTGCGAGCCCTCTGGCAATGTGAGCATCTATGGGCGGCGGTATCATTTAACATCAGGTGAGCCTCCTGCCCATTTGCCTCCAGTTATATATTTTGACATAAATTTATTGTTATCAAAATCGTTGTTCTGTGACTTACATAAAATAACCAATTTCACATATTTCTCCTTATTGCGACGTGCACTGCCAAACTGTACATAGTACTCTCCGTAATCCTTCGACTTGGCCCACGGAGAGAAGGAGAGAGTGACTGTCACGAACGTCTTGTCAGGGGAGAACTCGAGAGAATATGTAGGCGATGACAGGTCGTCTAGGTCTTCCTGCAAATATTTTATCTCAATATATAGCCTCCGTGGGTTGTAGCACATAGATTATAGGAAATTAGGTTCGATTGTCGTCGAAATTTTATTTTTTTTGGGTTGGTTAGAAGAATTTTCTTTAAAAATTATTTATTTATCGAAGTTTACCACATAATTGTATATATACAGTATATGTTACGAGCTATCGTTTCTAAAATTTATAAAAATTATGGTAAACATAAATGTTACAAAAAAATCGGTTGTCTGTAAGTCGGTTTACTGACGATGGTTAAACGTGACAACGTCATAAGAAAATACTGATGGAATGGTTGCATTCTTCAAAAGAAAATTTTAATTTTATTTGTTTGATAGATATTTTGTATGGATATAGAGAAGGAGGTAAATGGAAATCACAATTGAATTGAGCCGAACGCGCAGGCCGATTGTGCCTCTTTGTCGCTCGTTCCGCGCTCTCGCTTGCACTTCAAGCCTTAAATGGAACGCCTCAGAGCGAGGTAACGCCGCATGCGTCATGTTTTTTCGTGCGTGCAACCGGCTCCATCGAATTATACGACGTTGTCACGTCAAAAAATAAAATACAGTACCAAAACAGCGGATTAGGTATGAAATAGGCACTTAATCCTTTTTTAAAATTGATCAGCCCACTACCGAATATATCAAGCTTTGAATAAGTAGTGTTTACTGTTTATTCTGTTATATTCGCGAATCAGAATGAGAGGTGCTCGAACTCTGGTTTTTGCAGACGGAATTTTGAGAGTTCTGCTAATTTTAAACCCTGGGAATTAATAAGGGGCGACAATATTAATATTCTGTAAAAGGTTCTGTTCTGTATTTGCCTATTTATCGTAAACGTAATTATCAATTACTAGGAAGATACCACGCTCCAATGGTTTAAGTTATCATTATGGTAATTCCAGTAAAAATACTATTTTTGGAACGCCTTACCAATTGATTGCTATGGGGCCTCTTCCGCTTGACCGCCTTGAGTTCGTATCCTTCGGGAATGATGACTTTTCGTGGACTCGTCGAATATTCAGTGGATAGTGGCGACACAAACTCTTCCAAGCTGTCCTCTAAAATAATTGACAAAAGTTCGTGAACACATTCTGAGATTTTATTATAAAATTCCGTGACTTAGTAAAGACTGTATGACATGAATGAAGGCCGTAGACCAGTGTTTCCCAACGTGAGGCCCACGCCCCACAGGGGGTTCCAAGTAATTTCTTTCTAAAACCTATCTTAAGAGAGCAATTCAATTTTAGATATCTTATGATATCTATATATGTATGTTACATAAGGGGTGGGAGGATATAAGTATATTTGGAAAGGGTAAGGTGGGGCATGGCACAATATAGGTTAAGAAATAATGCCGTAGCAAATAATATGTATAATTATCACGTGATCCTACGAGTCAAATGTCATTTAAAAACAATTTTATATTATACGATATTCGGTTATGTTGTCCCAATGCCTTTGATCTGGGTTGTTTTCCAGTTAGATTTTTTTTATCAAAATGGAACAGATATATATAATATATTTGACATATTCAACCCTGTGAATATTCTTATTATTATAAGTATGTTAATAATAATTAAAGATTTCATATATATTATAAACAAATAAAAATTTTACCTGGTATCGCTACAAATAAAGAATTATTAATAATAAAGAATTATTAATAATAAAGAATTATTAATTATAACGAACTTCAAAAATAAAACTTAGTAGGAAGTTATCTATTCGACGTGTTTTTGCTACTACTGATAAAAAGGTGTAACAGTTTAACTCAGGGGCGGATCTACAGTCTACTTAAGGACTTTATGGGCTGCAGCCCAGGGCCCCGTTGATAGAAAGGGCCCCCAGTCCCTACTAAAAACAATCATAGGGTTGATATCCCTGAGATCAATCAACCCTTGTGCGATGCGCGTCTATCGAACGGAACGGGGAATTCCCCGGCACTTGTTTTTGGTCGGTGTATTTTTTTGCGTGTGCGTCTACCACGGGGGACTTCCCCGTAATAGACCAGAGCCCCAATTCACAATCCGCCCTTGGTGTTGAACCTTGGTGTTGAACTCGTGTGTTTTTTTTTTTTGGGTTGAACAAGGGTGCCGGTTTTTAATTAGGGTCCTTCAAGAAAAGAGCGTAGCAATTCTTAAAAGGTCGGCTTCGGAAATTCTGAATTCTTGCAAGCTGACATTGTGAGCGCCCTTGGGCTTATGACTAAAGCTGAGCCTCCACCCTTTTTTCCCGTTAAAAAAAATATATATATTAGTATACTAATTAATTATACTTACGCGGCACAATTTCTAGAAAAAATATTTTTTTTTAAATTTAAATGTAAAATAGTTTTAACGATTTTGATTGATCAAAACAACATCACGTGTCACGTCTCAATGCGTATTGGACTAGATTGATTTATTGAACACAGTGATACCTAGAGTGGAACTTGCGGGTTTTTCAAATTCAAAGGGGAATCAAGATGTCCTGGGGGGTTTTAGGAGGTCAATTTATTTAACGGGATTTTAAGGGATACTTTACGCAAGCATTTTACTTTTTTTTAAAGCGCATAATTCTATACAATTTATATTATATATAAAAAACCAAAACAAATATAAATATCAAATATCCAAGATATTTAAGGGTATTTGATATTGGTTCTAGGGGGAACATTCTGTAGGAGTTGGCATCACTGTTGAAGCAGCATCTCTAGATACTGTTAATCAATCATAATCCAACAGTAACAGAAGTTCCTTTAGTACACATTGAAATGCAAGTTATGTGTAGTCTATAATAAATCTCATAGTCTGTGCCAAGGACTTGGAATAAAAACAAATAAAGATAATGATTTAAAACTGGCATAAAGTTAAAACTATTGCCATAATAATAAAAGAGAAAGATTGCAGTCTAAATTTTATTAAAATTTAAAGCATTTTAAAAGAATATTGAAAGTATAAGCAATTTAAAAAGTGAGTTAATATACAGTTTTGGTGCATATACAATTATTTTTAAGTACATACCATCCTCTACAATTAAATAATAATTAATATTAAGATATAATCACGAAGGTTTGTTAAGTACAGTCGACTCTCGATAATTTGAAACTCAAGGGACCAGAGATAAATTTCAAATTATCAAGAGTTCAAAATAACAAGTGTTTGAATAACCACGACTGAAGGAAATAAGAATTTGATCAAAATTTGTTACTTATTATTTCTATATTCTTATTATGTATTAACAATTATTCACAAATTTTTATTTCGAAAAGAAGTCTGTAATCTTTTTTTGAGTGAGTGACTTCAGTTTATCATTGTCCAAAGAATTTTCGATAGTGGTGAGAGCTGCAAAGTAATCGTCACTTGTCACCCATTTATGTAAACAATTGACAAGTCTGTGCATGATAAACGCTTCAAATTATAGAGAATAGAGAAGATCGAATTTCAAATTATCGCATGTTGGCGAGCAAGATAATTTTTTCAACTTCAGAGAGAGATTCAAATTAACGAGTGTCAAATTATCGAGAGTCGACTGTATATGGAATGAAAATAATAAACTTGAATGAATCACTTTATAATCGATATCTTTATATATTCGCAGAGAGAGTTTATAGTATTTATTTATTTATTCAAGTTTACCACATCATACTATATCTACGGTATATGTTACAAACTCTTTTATCTTTTTTTTTTTTTAGATTTTTTCAGTTTAGAAACTGTATGACTAGTTACGAATAGATACCAGCAATTTTTGTCAAGCAGAAAAAATATTACCATCAAAGTAGCGGATTGTGTACGAGATAGGCACTTAACAACGCCTTTTTTGAAACTGATCACCCCACTACCGAATATATCAAGCTCCGGATAAGTACTGTTAAATCCGTTACAATCGCGAAGAATTCGAATGAGAGGTGCCTCAACTCCCAGGTTGGTTTTTGCAGACGGAATTTAGAAAAATATGCTGATTAGTAGTAGTGATATTGTATATGTAATTAATATATTTTTGTATATTTTGTGTTTGATATTATAGTATTGGCAGTGTAAGGATAGTGTATGTATTTTTATAAATAAATCAACTTACTTTCGTATTCTGAAATTAATGTCATTCATTAGAAAAAAAAATCATCAAAATTGTTGTCTACTTGCGTGACAACCAGTTTATGGCACTAGCTGCCATTTCAAGTATTTCTGAACCGGTATGACTACGAAATAAGAGCGTACCACTACCTAGTCTATTTGTCTATTGTTCTTTTGTCTATTATTAGCTAACATCCGTTGCGTACAGCCCCCCCCTATAGTTTCATCATCGGACGTCGAGGCAGAACACGAAATTCCACCCGTATCACCTCGACGTCCGTCGTTCCACAACTGAGCGTTTTTTTAAGGCAGGCTGCCGCGAACCACCACTATGTGGAACCAGCTGCCTACTGAAGTATTTCTAAACCAATTCGACTTATGGTCCTTCAAGAAAAGAGCGCTACACCCCTGTTATATATTTTTATATATCTAACATACACCCACACACTAACTCATACACTCAGGCGTAATGGTAACGGTTGAAAAATCCAAAAACAAAAATATATATTTTAAGGAATTTATAATGAAGTTTGTTATGGAGAGCTGGGAACCCTGACATAGGTATTTCTTACTTAAAAGGGATCCCAAATCTTATACATTGTAATGCATATGTACTTATAATGAATAAACACATTTTTTTAAATGTTTTTTTACATAAATATATAGGTTGGGTATATATATGCTAATAATAAATATAATTATATACAGGCTAATTAATTTAACGGACGGAGTTGCATATAAAAAACTAAACATACCATCTTGTCCTGGAAATATTTGATTAAATCATTAATAATGTAGTTTAAATTATACATAATATACCTTACATATGAAATTGGTGTATTGTCGTACTGGCCACTTTGACCTCGAATATATCCTCTTTGGTTAGGAATTCCAAAGTCAACTCTGATAGGGCAGTCGAAACCGCCTTCAAAGATTTTATTGATCCCCGTCCAAATATTTTTTTAAATAAAGGGATTAGAACTATCTATAAGATGGCAAAAGTGCATAGATAGCAATGGTACTTTAATTAATTATATTCTATTAAAAAAAAACAACTATTTGTGTCTTCCATACATAACGCTAATATTTCATATGTAAGGACCTAAAATACATATTCACATGAGTAGATAATTATATTAATCTTCGTGTTTGAAGCGAATATAAACACGAAATTATTGCATAATACAAATTAAATAAAATCCCCTCGAAACCTCCAACCATATTCACATTACAATTCCAAAGTGTTAGTAGTAGCTTGAAATCGTGCGATCAAATCTTGGTGCATAAATAGTATTAAAGTAAGGGAAATTAATATGGCTGTCTTATATCCAGTGGCAGATAGCTGATCTCCTACTTGTCTATAAGAGAAAGAGAAGAACGAACTAAGAAGCAGAATGTACTCAAACTCAAACTCATAGTAACTTTATTCATATAGGTAACCAAGTACACTTATGAACGTCAACAGAAAAGATGTTAAATTGATGCTAAATTTACATTTACTACCAGTTCACAAGTCAAGGGCGTAGAGCGGGCAAGAAGAATCCAGAAGATATAGAGTTGTAGACTAGACATATATCTGACTAAAGTTATTTTAATTCCATAAATAATAGAACTTGAAATCTGCTTTAGTTTTGCCATAGTATCTGCTCTCTGTGTCCATGGACCAAAAGTATTTATTCATAATTCTCTATTATAAAAAGTAATAAACTTACTTTCAACTGTAAAAAACGTTTAAATATTATTAATCAATAAAAATAAAACTCGGTAAAAAATCAACGGGCGATCTTATCGCTTATAATAGATCTTTTTCATAATTGCATAATGGGAAATAACTTTTCTTACTAATTAATCGGGTATAAAATTTCGTTCCAGATGTTTAGATGTAATTTAAATTCACTAAGTAAAAAAGCTTCAAAAAACTTACCATAGTTATCTGTAAAAAAAAACGAAAAAATATATATTTGACATATATAAAATATATGTCAAAATCGTATTGAAAATGACATACGAAAGTCATGCTTAGCGCTAAATCTCGATTCTGAACGTTACCCTAATTATAATAATATATATATATTATTATAATAATAATTTATTTGCAAGAATATGGTACAAAAATGTTATGGTGGTACAATCTAAAGTTCGCATATTCGTCTACACATAATGGCGTGCCTTCTTAAAAGTCATATCATTATAGTCAATTCTTATATTATTCGTAGTGATAAAATATTACATTATTAAAATATATTATTACGTTATCAAATTAATATGAATTATGTTTGACGCAAATTATTATTGATATCGACATCATGGCACACAGTTTTGATTCATCCAAGCTAAAACAATAGGCCTAGAATTAAGTATTTATTTACCAACATAAGCGCTCCCACACAAAACCGCGAATTCGCATCGTATCGCAAATATCGGCGAATTCGCACGAACGCACCGCAAGAATTTCCGATCTGCTTCGCATCCCAAATTCCTGCGATATTACGTGATCCTTGGTGACGCCATTTTAGTCCGCTCTGAGACAGCTTATAGAAAGACGCGCGCCTTCTTTGTTTTTAAAAAAAATGGCGGAATGATATAGATTTTTTAATATCTTTAATTGACGAGCGTCTCGTCCTTTGGGACACAAGTGATGACGATTATAAAAAATTAATTATAATAAATTCTCCCCTTGTACGATAGTTTTTGAAGGCATGGTGATAATAAACTCAAAAGCTCTTCAAATGAAGATATGCTCATTCTAAAATAATCAAAAAAATTATCTTCTTCAGTTCTCAACGCATAGTACTTTTGAGTAACATAGTTCCCATCAGAGTTCATAATCGTAATAAATGGATGAACCCAGAATCTTCTTTTTCTTTTATATCTATTTAACAATAACAGCAGTGCAATTTTTTTTTTGCGATCGTCTTACGCTTCCTTAAAACACATTCAGTACAGCTGACTACGAAGGAATGGTCGCCCTACCAAACGGTTTGTCGCACTAAATCGCATCGCAGGAACTGCGAATTCGTAATTCGCTCTGTTTTCTGTGTATCGTGATCGCTTATTATTTGTGACAAGCAAGTAGTTAATCACTTCTGTGCCTGACACACGCCATTGAGTTTTAAGTTTTCCTCACGATGTTTTCCGTAGACGAGAAAATGTTGAATGCGCACATAGATAGTCCATTGGTGCACACCTGGAGTTCGAACCTTCTGAGATGAGAGTCTCACGCTGAAGCCACTAGGCCAACACTGCTCGCTAGAATGGAGGTAAGCAGTATATTTTATACATACCCTCAAAAAATATCACATTAATTCGGTTGTTATGGTATAATCATTAATAATAGTCACTATCTAGTCTCACATAAATATATACGTGTATAACCTATCAATCATTTCATTCACTATCTTGTCAGAGAGATTCTTTAATCATATTCACTTACATAATTTTTTTTTGTAGAACAAACGGGCAGGAGGCTCACCTGATGTTAAGTGATACTCCCATGGACACTCAATGCCAGAGGATTCGTGAGTGCGTTTCCCGCCTTTTAATTTGTCTTTGTGTTTATGACAATAACAACCACATTTTGATGCATTTCTTCGGCAGTAATTTTTTTTTCTACAATACAGATAGTATTAAACTAATATAGATAGTAGATAAGTAACTTACGCCATAGTTCGCTAGCTAGTAAGGCCTGGTCGGGACTAGGTAGGCTGTAAATGTAGCCGATCTGACAAGGGTTCCAGTGATCGCAGACTTCACGGTCTGGATCCAGTTCCGTCACAAACTTGTACGTCTGCAGAAGTAAATTAATGATGAACATTTATCGAACCATTTCTAGAAGCTGTTTTACAAGAATCTTAAACTTTTAAAATTAGCTGTTTTCTGGAGAATTGTTGAGGCAACTTTTCATTTCTCGTAACGCAACACATAAATATAATTTGTGCCCATTATTATTATATCTAATTTTTTTTCTGTTTCGCCGCTAAGGCCTCTTACAAAAATTATATATATATATATATATATATATAATATATACTGCTCAAAACAATTAGCGGAACAAGATTTTTCTCCTTTCTATTGCTTAAACTAAAATTAGATTTAAATTAACTTGTACGCTATTTTTTACCTTGTTAATTTGTTAATTACTACAATTAATAAAAAAAACAATTTGTATTTTTTTTATTAAAAAAAAATTAAAATTTGCATTGTAGACGAAAAACAAAGTGACGTCTTTGAATTTTCATTACTTTCTAATCACAGAAAACACATTTTAAGTAGTTTTTTTCAATCTTATGAGTATTAATAGAAATTGAAGTGAGCCTTTTGAGTATTGTTATTCATTGAAGCGAGTGAGTTTAGGTCATAATGCCAGATCTGACTGAATTGCATGTCTCCCGAGCTATCGCTTTGCTTGATGAGGGTCGAACTACGCGTTATGTAGGAAATGATCTAGGAGTAGCCCCTAGTAACACACAAGCCCACACGCACACATACTCGTATGCACAGACACACCAATAATGATAAGTATTCTATTGACTATTCTGCTAGGGTAAGGTGTTCATGTCAACGTGCGACTCTCATCCCTAATGTCGTAGGTTCGATCCCCGGATGTGCACCAATGGACTTTCTGTCTATGTGCGCACTTAACCTTCGCTCGAACGGTGAAGGAAAACATCGTGAGGAAACCGGCTTGCCTTAGACCCAAAAAGTCTGCCTGTATCAGGCACAGGAGGCTGATCGCCTACTTGCCTATTAGATTGTCAAATGATCATGAAACAGATACAGAAATCTGAGGTTGTAGCGCCACTGATTATTTTTTTACGTAATACGGATATTGAAAGTGTATTTACCCTATCAGGATAATATCTGTAATGCACAACAACATCGTCCGTGTCCTCCAAGGCACACTTGAGGTTTGTGTAGTTGAGAGATGTCCTCTCTATCGGCGCACAACCTATAACGGTTGAACCATTTCGTGGCAAGTCAGGACCTTCGATTTTGTGACCTGTATTAGAGAAACAATTAATAATAATTTCGGTTCTGACTTGCGATTCTGTAACTCACTTTTTGAGCTCTCACAGCCGTTTTCGCAGCGGCGGTCGCGCTCAAATCAGTCGTAAAGCAGTCATTTTACGATTTGGCATTCTGATAAACAATAAACTACAAGCTCTCTGCTTATCGCAAGGCAGCTATTTGAGTTTATGCTGTAACTGCTGATTCTGTCTAAATAGTATCGTGAATGGATGTTTGTTTATGGTCGACAAATTCATTTTTAGATTGAATTCGAAAAAGCGTTTAAAAAGGCATTCACGATTATGCTTTTAAAAAAGGTTTTGGATTTGTCTATTGTGTATGGTAGTTGAAGGAGCTTACTTTAAAGGCGAAAAAATATGTGGATGTTACAATTTATGCATTATTGATCGCTTACTGGTGCTTTCTTGACACTGGCAAATCGGCAGTCGTATGTAGTTGTATGTATGTAGTCGCTTATTTAAGCGTAAGTGTCGAGAGCTCATATTTCATTTAAATTATTAAACGTTTTTAATATCTTACTTACGATTACAAAAGAAGTAATTATTCTCAGCAACATAAAGCTCTTTGTCCTCTGCACTGAGACAGGAGTCGTACATTACTTGACTCGGCTCGATGCTGTCTTCACACATGAGGATACCAGATCCATCTGGTTCTTTTGGGGCTCGGTTTGATGGGCATCGGTAAAGCATTCCTGAGAATAATATATAAACAATAGCTAAAAACGTGATTATCTTCCATAAATGGACTTTTAAATATTATAGCTACTCCAATCAAACAAACTATTTATTCATAAATTTCTTTAACAATACTTGAACGGTTCCTGGGTCATCGGGGTGCATTACATAATAGAGAACCTCTTGCGTAAAACAATATAATATAAATGAAATAATGTTAATTGCTATGAAACGATGAATGAATTGTAACAGTCGAAGAAGTCGTTTGGTTTATTTTACTTTCACAGCATAATGTCTTACGGCATTTTACTGTGGGGTCGGGCTGCTGACATAGAATCCATTTTTATTTTGCAAAAGAGAGCGGTCAGAGCCATTTATAATCTACGTCGTTGCGAATCGCTCAGGGAACTATTTAAAAAGATTAATATTATGACAGTACCTTGCCAATTCATTTATGAAAATATTATGTATGTAAGAAAGAATCTACATCTTTTTAGTAAAATAAATGAAAGACATAATTTTAGTACTAGAAATAAAGATAAAATAGCTCAACCATCTTTCCGATTAGCCAAAGTTCAAAATTCATTTATGGGGTACTGTGTGAAATGTTACAATAAAATACCTGGTGACATTTTAAAACTAAATGAACGAAAATTTAAATGTTTTATTAAAAGTACACTTTGTAAACAAGCATATTACAAATTAGATGATTATATTCAAGATAAGAATGCTTGGAAACATGCTGGTCCTGCTCCATAGGACAATCATAGAGCCTGGACAAAATCAAATTGGTTGCTGATTTTTTGCTTTTACATATTTTTGTTATTTCTTTTTTTTTAATTTATAATGCTACAAATGTAATTATTTTATTGTATCTCACACACTGTTTTGTTGTTTTTTTTAATATTTTTATTACTCTTTAATGTTAATATTCTACGGTTTCGATATTTGTAAATATGTGAGGAACATGTATACTAACTTTTTTAGTATAGTAGTTTATTCTAAGAGTACATTGTCTTCACATATAATTATTTAACAAATGTAACAAAATATTGTAAACCTATTTTAAAAAGAGTAAGTGTGGAGTTTCCCATTCTTCTCCACACGAAACTACCTTTTGGAAGGGGCAACTAGAATCTTCTTTGTATTTTTTTTGACGTTCAAAAGTGCCATTTTAGATGGTCTAATTGAAATAAATGATTTGACTTTGACTTTCACTTTGAGAGTGCCTGCTTCTGGCTATACTCTCGGAGCGTAACTCCCATGATTTAGTTTTTCCTATGAAACGAATGAATGCAATGTAACAGTCGAAGAGAGTGCCTACGTCTGGCTATACTCTCGGGGCGTAACTCCCATGATTTAGTTAATTGCTATGAAACTAATTAATGCAATGTAACAGTCGAAGAGAGTGCCTACGTCTGGCTATACTCTCGGGGCGTAACTCCCATGCTTTAGTCAATTGCTATAAAACGAATGAATGCAATGTAACAGTCGAAGAGAGTGCCTGCGTCTGGCTATACTCTCGGGGCGTAACTCCCATGCTTTAGTCAATTGCTATAAAACGAATGAATGCAATGTAACAGTCGAAGAGAGTGCCTGCGTCTGGCTATACTCTCGGGGCGTAACTCCCATGCTTTAGTCAATTGCTATGAAACTAATTAATGCAATGTAACAGTCGAAGAGAGTGCCTACGTCTGGCTATACTCTCGGGGCGTAACTCCCATGCTTTAGTCAATTGCTATAAAACGAATGAATGCAATGTAACAGTCGAAGAGAGTGCCTGCGTCTGGCTATACTCTCGGGGCGTAACTCCCATAATTTAAGAAATCAACACGCTTATAAAACTAAGACAGCCTGAGTGAGGAAAATGTACAGCCTTGGCTCGTACAATACGTTAGATACATAGAATGAAACGTTTTCTCGATTTTTTAACATATGAGTGTTTTCAACATTTGAAAAGCTTATCATACTTTTAATTTATGTATTTATTATAAATCGGAAACTACATCACTAAATAACTTTCACAATAACTATGACAAAAAAACGTAAAGAAATAAACTCTTTTGCAAAAAATCGGGCACCGAAAAACTAAACTACCTAATTCATTTACACGGTTATAAGTATACAGATTACGTCAGTCAATTAAATTTCATTTAATTATCTGAAACGTAAATTTCCTTAAAAGCCCATTTTTTGGCAAAAGAGTTTATAAACAACGTTAACATATCTACTACAATGTAACGCTATAGAATATATTTTTCGTGTTAGGGATGGTGGGGTCAGTGGCGTAACAATAGGGTGGCAGGGCTGGCAAAATGCCACGGGCCCACGACCCAAGAGGGCCCCTGTCCAAGAGATATTATGTTCTATGGATGAATGTAAAGTCTCCAATACGCATTGGGCTAGCGTGGGGACTACAAACCATTCCCTCTCGCCTAAGAGAGGAGGCCTATTGCTATTAGTAGCACATATACAACGTGTATACGTAATTGAGTACGCTGAAAATCTCGAAGTATATTAAAACTAAACTGAGTACTACGTGACGATTATTACTGATAGGACCCCATAAGGTATAGTTACGCCACTGCTTATTTATTTAATATTATATTTTATTGTTTTTGACATTATCGTATTGGCTTAGTAGGTTTTTTTTATATATAATAGGGGGGCAAACGGGCTTGCGGGACGACCAAAAATAGCAGTCTTCGCAGCCCATAGACACCCATTTTTAGTGGTTGCGTTGACGGCCTTTGAGGGAGGAGTACACTGGATTTTTAAACATTTGGAGGTCGTATCTCTGAGGGAAGACCCCCACTGGGGGTCGATTCCACAGTTCGCTAGTTAGATGTATTTTTGTGAATATTTTAATAAAAGGAAAATATCTTTTGATACCTTTTCTTATAATCAACGGTGGTTTATTTCGAATCTCGGCTATGGTGACGCCTTTTTCACCATTTTGTATCGCAGTCATTATACGCTTGTACAAAGTTGTACGCCTCTCCTGTTCTGCTATTATGTATGGTAACAGTTCTTCGGACAGAACATCCACCTTCTTCTTAGCCTCTGCGTTGATCTGTAAATTGCTAAAGTTTATCTCCTAAATCCTTCTATTCAACTAAATCTATTTGCACCCTTCTCTTTCTGTCAATATTTTCATTGTTTTAAAATAATGCTGCTTTAGTTAAAACTGGAATAAACTTATATTTAATTAATACGAAACAAAAAACTTTGAAGCAGCCTTGCGATTCTGTAACTCACTTTTCGAACTCTCACAGCGGATAAAAGGAGGGAGCTTGTAGTTTATTGTTTATCAGAATGCCAAATCCGCTGTGAGAGTTCGAAAAGTGAGTTACAGAATCGCAACGCAGGATTGTATTGCCTTAGAGATTGCACATATATTTGTGGCAACCACAACGGAGTCTAATACTGAAATACCATGTTTTATGTTCATGGGTATGTGGTATCGATTTACAGTATAAGTGTGCCATCAAATACAAAAAGAAAATCAATGGCGCTACAACCTTTTTAGGTCTGGGCCTCTGATTTCTGTATCTCTTATGATCATTTGTCAATATATAAAGCAAGTAGGTGATGAGCCTCCTGTGCCTGAAGCACGCCGTCAACTTTTTGGGTCTAAGACATGTCGGTTTCCTTCCTTCATCGTTTGAGCGAATGTTAAATGCGCACATAGAAAGAAAGTCCATTGGTGCACAGCCGAGGATCGAACCTACAACCTCAGGGATGAGAATCGCACGCTAAAGCCACTAGGCCAACACTGCTCAGAGGAAACTACTATGACTTAAATACAAAAAGGCCAAATACCAAGAAAATCATCACGATACAGACAGAAATCCAGACCTAAAAGGTGGAATCCCAGACCAGAAAGTTGTAGCGCCACTAGTATTATTATAGGGGTGCCTTTAATATGCTGTACATCTTCTTTTAAGCAACTTTAAAAAATTTAAAACTTTAAATATACATACTCTGTCGGCATCCTTGTTAAACTTAATACCCGTTCCATCCTGCAAATATTAATTACTTAAAACAAAAGTCAGAGTGAATTTTTATTAATTAATAATTGGTTAATGTGATTGGATTTTTTTGTTTAAACAATTTTTTTTTCTTGATAGCGCATTTTTAATACATGCCTTCCAAACATTTAGTCCGACGGTAATTTTAACGTTTCAAAACCTAGTTCAGGGACGTTATCCTTTATAAAGGATATTTCTTTAATATTTATGGAGTTATTTATTTATTTATTTAGTTTAAAATCCTTATTAACGAAACATATACGTACACATACAGAGAATACACAATATAAAAATAATAAAACAATAAAAATCAACGACTATAAACTGATATATTATAGCCTGTGACACAGTGATATAGCGTTCTACTGATGGGATGATTTTAAAATCGATTCACTAGTGAGTTTCGTCACATGACGACATACGTACTACAGCCTGTCTTCTCACGATGTTCGCCAGATATCTCCCACGTCTTGTGGCTGGAAGCAGTACACTGCCTGGTATTACTTCATCACCGGACTGTAATAAAAATGTGTTTTTATCAGCCTAAAGGTTTGTGAAAATCCATTTTTTTAAATTGTCTCTTAAACATGTTATATACATGTTTGAAAATGACATGAGAAGTGAGAACTTAAGCAGGCGCAGCGGTAACCAGTGGCGAAACTACCCCTTCTGGGGCCCGAGGCAAACTCTTTTGATAGGGCCCTATCAGTAAAAATCTCCCCTACTCAGTTTAATTTTAATAAAGTTCGAGATTTTCAGTGTACTCATTTACACGTTGTATATGTACCACTAATTGCCATATGCCTCCTTTCTTAGAGGGAAGGGTCTGTAGTCCCCACGCTAGCCCAATGCGTATTGAATGAATCTTCTTATGATAAAAAAACGTAACTATCTGTAATCAACGGTTTCTGCCACTTGACCGACGAGTAGCCAGTCTCTCAACCTTCTGTCTTCTTCTCTTCTCTATCCATTTTGGCGAGCGTGCATCGGAGCTCTAATACTGATACAACCGTCACGTTTTCACCACATCCAGGCGTACGGTTGGATTCCATGAGATCTCGTTTGTATACCTATGTTCAACTAAACCTGTATCTTACCTTCCGTCAAGTAGGGTGCTGGCAAACTTTTATAATTAAAGATAATAAGTATCCAAAGATAATTACCGGTGGATATCCACTATGAACTAGAACTAAATGAAAAAGCAGTATTCTCAGTTCCATTTTCTCTAACAAACTAAATTTGATATATTTTTGTTCGATTATTTTTAACTGCCAATTAGTTTAATAAAGGCAGAACTAATCTTAGACATTCCTTCGTGGCTCAGTGGTTTATGTAGTCATGTACTGGATTCGATTATCAATATAAATAAAACTGATATTAATCTAATTTTCTAATACATTATTATTACCTTTGACCTGTATCTCGTTATTCTATTTATATTTTTTATTTAAAAGCTGTACCAAATCTATCTTTGTTAAATGTTTCTATTTGCCCTATGCAATAATTTTGCCACTTTATTATATAGATATAACACATCTGTATCTAACTCTCATCTTGAATGAAACCCTCCATGTTATTTTTAACGAACATCAAATAGTGTTTAGATAGAAGTTTATAATTCGATAGGTATATAATAATTACTAGTTACTTAGTTTTGGTAATTATTGTTATTTTTTTTTTCTTTTTGAAGTGAAACTTCTTTATCGAGGTTGGAAAAAAATTTAGTGTAAAATTTTTTCGTTACGCGTCACATTTTTCGGTTACGCGCCATGTTGCTTTTTGAAGTCAAACTTCTTTATCGGCGTTGGAATGAAACTTCTTTATCGACGTATGGGAGAAATTTTGTAGCAAATCGTCACGTTTTTCAATGATAGTAATAATTCTATTACAATTAATGAAATTCTATAATAATCTTCGTAGTAATAAGGTTAAATGAAATATTTGTATTCATGTCTATGATAATAAAAGCCTTTTGTTAAACTTTATCTAATTTAACGAATTTCTGTAAAGTTGCATATAGTAGATTATTTTTCCGACCCAAATATCGACCAATAGAATTGCACCATTCGACGTCACGTGGTACAACCTACATGGTATTATACTGATAATTTTTTGAAAATTTTCTCTGGTAGTTGCTTCAAGAAAAGTATTAAGTAGTTGTTTTATTCATTATGAAATTCTTATTTGTTAACTGTACATTTCGTCTCATGGTGCAATTCTTTTGGCCGACAATTGGGTCGGAAAAATAATCCCCCGAATACCACACGAGCTTCAAAATTATCTTATTAATTTTGAAGCTCTTGTGGTATTATAAGTGATAATTTTTCGAAAAATAAGATCATAAAGAAGTTTCACTTCTTACGTGTGTACACCTAGTACACGCACAATTTTTTTTTAGTTAATATTATTTTTTTATTTTGTATTTGTTTTGAATTTCGTATTCCTCGACGTCCGAAGATGAAACTCAGCTGCAGGTATTAATCCGATGAACTCTGCTGAAGACTCTCCTTGGTAAATGCGGTAGAAGATGCAGAGATATAAACTTACGTCTCTTTTATGAATCTTACTCTAATTGTCGACGACTGAGGCCTAGGAATAGGAAATGAATAGCGGCATCTGTGGCCAGCACTGTTTGATTCTTTTTTTTAGGCCTTCGGGCCTTCTTTGGTGTGTATTGAAGTTAATTCTAAATAGGCTAAATGAGTTGTATTAAAGAAATAAAAAAATCACATATAATAACTTTATTGGTAAAAAATAACCACAGTTAAAGCTAAAAATAGGAAAAAATTTAAGATTCATTCAGATTATTGAGATCATAAGAAGGTTTTTACTTCTAGAGTCACATAGTCTATGCAAACACTATTGCTGTACAATCTATAATAATGGCGGACTGAGTCAGTTGTCAAATCAATTAAATACTAGCCTGAAATACTAAAATAAATTAAGCTGCCATTAAAATATTGTCATTTCAGTTATTGTACGGAGTGCTTTTCGAGAATTTTCTATTTTATAACTTAAGACTGTAGGATTACTCTTATAAGACATATTCAACATGCAATTATGTATGACTTACGCGCAATTCTAAGATTTCTTATTGATTTTAATGGTAAATGCAAAACCTTCTTATGGGTAAAAAACTTATGATATACACATAGGGTACGATTCAGTCTAGACTTAGGACTATCATAATATGTCAATTGTCAAAACAAGTTTGACATAAGGGACTCGGAGACACGCGCGTTTTGTTTTTCTTTATTCGTTTAATAAGTAATAGTTTATTTGGACATTCAGATTGATTAATAAAAAACCGCACAATCTGCCATTTAAAAATAGGCATGCAAATGTCATATGAATATATATAGACCTGTCTTTTGAAATGACAGATTTAATACGCGCTACCGTATGTCAAAAAAATTACTTCACTGTTCGCGCCAAGTCTCGACTTTGAACCTTACCCTTACACAAAATAATATGCGCAAACTAATTTAATAATAATGACACAAATTTTCCAACTCTAACGCCATACAATTGTCCACAACTATTACTTTGGACAGCGATTTGATCGCTCTTTGCAGTGCCATCTAGTTTTCGAGATAATTAACTATTACCATATTCGTATCTCATGTCACACTCTTCTTGACTGCTGCAATTAACTTCCAACCTACAGGGTTGCAAGCACTAAGAGTTTAAACTATTAGAGTACTTCAAGAAAAGAGCGTATCAATTCTTAAAAGACCGGCAATCGCGAACCCTATGGAGGCGTTCTAGTATTACGTAACGAATTTGGGGGGGGGTCCTTTTGTAAAGCGTTACGATGCGGGGCGAGGATTGAGTTGTTAATATTATTTTCGATACTATATTATTTATTTTAGGTACTTTACACCACATAATGGTAACTTTAAGGTATAACGAGTCACTAGGTGGTCACGAAACGTTTTACTATACTTGAGTAGAGTAACTTCTATAGAAAAACGTTACGGCGCGTTACATTGAGGGGGGAGGGGGGGTCAATAATCTCAAAAATTGCGTGACGTAATACGTGAACGCTCCCTATGGCATTAAGTGTCCATGGGCGGCTGTATCACTAAGCATCAGATGAGCCTCCAGCCCGTTTGCCCCATTCAATAAAAAATAGTGACGTTCAAAGACAGCATATTTAAGAATATTTTTTAACCAATATCAGTTATTCCAATTTCATTTTCCAAACTAACTCGGTCCTGTATCACGTTTGTTAATAGAAATTCATAGTTGTAGACAATTATCCAAGCATTGATCCATTTACAACAAAATATACATTTAGATTTTAATAAATATTATATAGACATCAATTTTCTTAAAACTACTTGTGCTACAGTGCTTAATTTGTAAACATTAATAAACAGAGTCTAAGACTTCCCAAGAAACTCTTAATCTAATAACATTTTGAAAAATCCTCCTCCAGATATGCGTAAATATCTCAAAAACTACTCAACCGATTTTGATGAACAAAAACCATTTTCTAATTCGTATCCCAGGTAACAATTTCGTTTTGCGGTCTGTCGTCAATCTTCATACAGAAAAAGTGTTTTGACAGCCCTGAAAGTAGACTTAAGTCGTTCTAGACGGGCATGGAATACACAAATTAAACGTTGACAAAGATACATGCATAATTTTTCATACTCAAATCGCTTGCCCCGGGGAACAGTCGTAATAGCAAAAAAATATTTCTATTATTACTAGGAGTACATTAGTAATACGAAGTACATTACACATACAATTATACATATATCAAATGAAAGCTATTTTTCTCCTTTTCGACAATTTAAACATTGTTATCTATTTAGTGTAAATAGTTAATAAATAACGTAATGTATTACAGTAATTTATCTAATTGTATTAGGGTTTTACGATTCTCTTTAAACATAATTACGGACGACACAGTAACGGCACATTACGACGGTAATTTTGACGAATGTCTAGAACGTAATAATTTATTACTATTAATACTTTTCGCGGTAATATTGGTGAATTAGAAATTTAATATTACCGCACTATATTTGTTTTTAAACTGTTGCTTTAACTTATATAATTACAATGGTATGATAGAATTACAATTTAAACTAAATCTTTATGGTTGTTGCTATCTATTTCAAGGAAGGCAAAATTAGGTAAACGAGTAATACTATAGGCAGCGGCACGTAAATCTAGCGCTGGCCGATACGTGGAGGGGATTGCTGCGCATGTGTACTGTCGCGCGGGGGACGGAATGCGACTGGAGAGCCAATCGACGCTACGCGCGCCCGCTAGCCCCCCCTCAGGTACCTACCTTATTTTTTACTTCTGCGCAATAACGGTCAGCGCTAGAGTTTCGTGCCGCTACTTGTAACATTGCGCGCTAAATAATTTTCCTGGAATAAAGACATCGTCGTGTTTTTATAATAAAATGTTTTGCAAAAATTCTGAAAAAAATTACAGTTATTAGTACATCACCCGATGGAGTCAAAAAATGAGGAAAAATTAAAACAATCGTTATAGTGCTTTACGACTGTTTCCCAGGGCAAGCGAAATATCCCATTCCAAAATCACAGGACAAACAAAAACCTTCTTGAACTAGGTTTAAAATAGTGTAAAATAGGTTTTTTTTATTTAAATCTCTTTTCAACAGCATTAAGAAAGAAATAAATATTTATTTAGTATAATATAGTTTATCGTAAGGGGGTAAAAATGTTCACAAATAAAACACCTATTAAAATGAATATATTAGATGGTCTATCACGTGGTACAGACCCGGTCAAGACACAAATTCATTCATGGCGGAATATTTCATTATAAGGAACTAAGAAATTAAAATATATTACTAAAGACTAAATGTATAAACATTCACCAAACGTTTGGTTTTTGTATATAGAAACCGGGTGTACGATTAAAAAAAACTTCAGACAATATTTTGAGAACCACAAGTCTTGGGATAATATATTTTAATCGCTTTGTACGTGATGAAACCATACGATGTCATTAACCTAAGGTTATTGACCTTTGGAATTTGCCCTTCAATGACCCCTACAAACGAAAACCCCAAAAAATTTGAACCTCTACTCAAATATAAGCATTATTTAATACGTTTAGCAAGCTTTTAAATTTAAATGGCTGTTACTGAACTTCTCATAAAATTTTAGCGGGGTTTTCGCTAATAAGGAAATCTTAACTAAATATCACATCTAAGGATTAATTCTAACAGTCCTACTGTAGTACAAAAACGCGTAGTTTTCCGAGCGGTTTTCATAACGTATTAAAATGGCCGAAAACCGTCACTTTCCGCTTGATAGGGTAACAGACAAATACTAGCATTTGCCCAGTTTTAGAATATCAGTATATATTATACCAAACACTGTATGATTTGATTTTTGCTTTAAGCAAAACCGGCAGCAAATGCTTGTATACATTACATACAAAATGATATTCCTACTGATTATTAAAACCAATATTTTATGGTTCAATATTTTTATCCTATATTATAATATACCCAAGTTGGCTATGGGGGAATTAAATGCTAATAATAAAATTAATATAAATCATCAGAATATTAAATTAAACATATTATCTTACGGTATAAAGTATATCTGTTTTACAATTCATTAATAAACCAAATTAAAAATGGCGTCGTGCCATATCTCTCCCTAATCCACTTTTCATTAATACTGATAATTTTTTTCAAAAAGCACTAAGTAAAGCAATCACTTAATTCGAGCTGTCAAAATATGACAATTGACTTTGATGTGCAACAAAATTCTAATGTTAAATAATATTGTTTGAGAAATGGATTCATTTTGGTTTCGGTTTCTCCTCAAAGGGACTGTAGATAACATCGCAATCAGGTCGGAGATTTCTGAAATTCTCAACCCCAGAATCTGTGACCATGGTGCTCGAAAAGTCCAGTCTCCTCAAATGCGGCGCCGCGCTGATCAAATGCAACAGGCTACGGTCCGTAATATTCCTATACCCGGTCACGGATAAAACGCGAAGGTTGGACCTATCCGGCCGATTATTATTCCCGCCGTTGCCCATCAGAACCGGACCATTTGGCCCAAAATGTATGAAGTTCACGTTCTCCCCATCAGCGCGCCCGAATCGGCGAATAGAGAAGTCTGTGACCAGCGAACTGGAGTCAATATGCAGATCTAAATTCCCCTCACCCTCGACGGATTCACGGGGAAATCTGAAGGTATTAAACTGGGAGCCGACGCTCACGTACAAAACGTGGTGACGAGGTTCAAGAATGTATTGGAAGTCTCGTAACGGTTCTCCCCTGAACGGCGGCATTGGGTGAACGAAGCCTGGAAACGGGAGATTCTCCATATTCCGACCTGGGTCTGGAATTTCCGGGCTCGCGTTTTGGACGAGCATGTTCAAGTTAGGATTACGCGCCGAAACTGAGTTTCGAGGGAGAAAAATGTGTGCCTCAAATCTGTTGGGGTTCTCTGGACGATTCTGCTCCTGGTTGGCGTTTTCTTGGTTGATGTCAACCTGAATGTTTATGTGTTGGTTTTCGATATTCTGCATTAGGTGGCTTAGATTCGGGTTCCGGGCGCAAATAGGGTTCAACTCTTTTTTTGGCTTCGCTTTTTCCGGTTCCTCTTTAGGTTTAGGTTTAACCCCTGACGGGCCGGGTTGGGGGTCATCGACCTCTGGTTTTATTTCATCCTTCTCTTTTTTATCATCTTCTTTTGTATCATCTTCTTTTGCATCATCTTTTTTATCACCTTCCTTTTTATCATCTTCTTTATTTTCCTTTGAAGGTTTTTTGCAGTCATGGAGTTCGTGCGTCTCCAAATGAGCGGCAAACGCGCGAAGAATATCAGAAAACTTGCGACGTTTTTGTGGATTTTCTTGGTTTGCATTATCGTCTGGTCGATTTTCTTCTTGGTTCGCTTCTTCATTTCTAGGAAGACGACGAACTGTGATCTCTGAGTCGTCAGCGAAATTGACAGTTACAGAATTTTGGTTTCTCCTAAACCGGACATATCTAGCGTTATCATTCCTTTCGTCTCGACTCCCGCTTGGTTCGTCTTTGGGATCCTGGGTTTTATTTTCCTTATCTTTTTCGTTTTTCTTCTTCGGACAGTCACAGACAGACATATCTGTTTCCGTTGATTTGTCTGTTTTTTCCACAGATTTGTGTTTAGGGCATACACAGTATAAGGGATGTTGCGGGTCTTCATTTGGTCCGATAACAATGACGTTACTTCCTGAAGGTGCTGGATTAGGATTCTCTTCTTGATTTTCATTCTGCCTTTGCAAGCGAATTCTTTCAATATGAACATGTATGGTGGCATCACGTTTTGTTCTTTTCGGATCACTCGGGCCGTCCTGGCCGTCGTCATCATCATCATTGTCATCCTTTTTCTCTTCCTCTGGCTCTTTCGGTAATGACTTTCTCTTTTCAACATCTTTCGCTCTTTTATTCGCCGCTTCGGCATCAAAAGTGGGTCTGAAATTAAATAAAAGTAAATATTTGTTTTTCATAAAATAAATAATATGTTAATATAGATTGCATACCCCAACGTAGGACCCTCCCTCGATGTGGATGGTTCAGGTTCAACATTCTCTTGAAAGCTGGAATCTTCCTCATCGCTCTCTATGGGCTCTGGGATCGATTTCTTTTGGTAATAGTCTGGTTCCTAAAAAACAAAATTGGCAAAATACTAAGCCAATAGAAACTTGTTGATTTGATTTGAAATCAAGTTTTTTAATATAAATGGGGGCAAACGAGCTCCCTGATGGTAAGTGATACCGCCAATGGACACTCACATTACCATAAGAGTCTCAATTGCGTTGCCAGCCTTTTAAGAATTGGTACGCTCTTTTCTTGTAGGACCTTAAGTCAAACTGGTACTTAAATACTACGTACGTTCAAGTATTACGGCCACTCCTCAATAAATACCTATTTCCCTACATTAGGACTACCTCTTGGCCTTAATCTCAGATCAGCCAATGATCAGCAATTTCCCATACCCCACTGGGGGTCGACCCAAAAATTATCTAACCTGCAACTCCCAATTATCCAACAGCGTATGAGGGACATATTCATCATCTGTGTAGTGAGCATGGCGGATCTTCTTGGGGAAATGAGCAGCACTAAGCCACAACTCTTCGAGGTAAGGCAGCCAACCGAGGGCAGCTACCTCTGAATCGCCTACCGGTGATCCCCTAAGGTCCAAAACCTGGTGGATTTTTTTTGTTTATGGTACAAAATACATTTACATTATATAAAACAATAATAAACAGACATATTAAAAAGAATGAGTGTATTAACGTACACGCGTTAGAAGTTATACTTTGGCGTATCAAGAATAAAAAAAAATTTTTTTTGCTAATATAATTCTACGTTTGTAGAAAAAAACGACACTAACAATAGAAAAAAGGTATGTAATACATTGAAAGTTTTATTATAACGCATTATCTATTAAAATATAACAAAAAAAATTCTACAAAAAAAAAATCTTGAATTATCAAGAAATGGATATTTTTTATTTTAAAATGTTGACTATGCTAACTTTAGAGTGTCGGTTTTTTGTGACGGTGTGCGCGCGCATCGTAAAAATTTACTCTCATCATTTTTCCCTAACGCGTCAAAAGAAGTATAACTTCAAAAAATATATGTCAGGGGTGAGACGGTCAATATATATCTTTTTTCTTTTTTAATAAATTGTCTCTGCACAAAGACTTTTAACATCACGATCTATCCTAACTTAACACAAATAAGTAATTTAAGTCACTTTACCCGTGAGGGGGTTCCGATCGTATAGGATAACAAGCAAAAGAAAAAAAGTGTGTGTGTGTTAGCTACGACGCACGATTGGAGTTTACTCCTTATGAACGATAAAATGGCGATAATGTTCTGTGGCTGTCGACCATATTTTCATACTAAAGGTGGTAAGAATATATGTTTTTATAATATAAATGTTTGTAGTAGTAATAAAACGTACCTACATCATCTATGCCCAAATAGGATTTTCTTTCTGTGACCAAAGTTACCTTTATAGTAAGAGAAGAATAAGAATGAACAATCTTTTTAGTTTTAATTTCACTGACCATTACTATTGACAAAACTCTATGGCACGCTACACAATCTACTTTTATTTTTTACACCTGTCAACACTGACAATGTTGTAACGTAGCTGTCAAAAGGTGAATTCAAAATAGAAAAGTCTGTGTAATGTATTCCATCTCATTCTTTTACACGTTCAATCCTACAGATATATATGTTTGTCTCTTTCTACATAACGCCTCAACTTTTCGTGTTACACTTGATTTTACTCCTCATAAAATTTCCGTACCGGGCCTTATAACTCAAATCGTTTCTTAAGGAGTAAACTCCAAAATAAATGTAAAATAATCTAAGCTGTTGTGTATTATAATTTGTCATGATTGGAAATAAAACGGGCTTTATTATTATCTTAATTAATAAAAAAACCCACCTTCAAAGTGCGAAAACCATATCTGGATGTCAGCGATGCGTAAGCCACGAATTCCGTCAACTTGTAACACTCGCGAGCGATCAAGTGGGTGAGTGTGGGATGTTTGGACAACGGGAGAAGAGACGAAGGTTCCAACCAGTCGCACTCTGAGAGGTCCAAATACTGGAAAAACATTTATTATTAACTCACATGATGAGCAGTATAGAGGTCGTAGGTTCGATCCCCGGCTGTGCACCAATGGACTATCTTTCTATGTGCGCATTTAACATTCACTCGAACGGTGAAAGAATACATCGTGAGAAGGTTGCCTTAGGGAGCGTTCAAGTATTACGTCACGCAATTTTTGGAGATTATTGACACTACACACACACACACACACACACACACACACACACACACACACACACACACACACACACACACACACACACACACACGCCATGTAACGCGCCGTAACGTTTTCTGTTATAGTAAAACATTTCGTGACCACCCAGTGAGTCTTTATACCTAAAACTTACCATTATGTGCATCAGCAATCCCCGCCCCGCAACGTAACGTTTTACAAAAGGACCCTCCCCCCAAAATTCCTTACGTAATACTTGAACGCTCCCTTAGACCCAAAAAGGCCCGGCGTGTGTCAGGCACAGGAGGCTGATCACCTACTTGCCTATTAGATCGACAAATGATCGTGAAACAGATTCAGAAATCTGAGGCCAAGACATTCTTCTCCATAACCAAATTTGGGCACATTAAATATTTTGTCGGGTCCAAAGACACCTCAAACTCACCTCTAGTACGGGCAAACACTTGCATATTTTGGTCAAAAATGATCGATCAATTATCAGATTGAAGAACTTTGTCCCACGTAGAGACAGCCTCTTGAGAGTTTTGGGAAATTGGCTCAAATTTATCTGAAATGTGAAAGGCAAATCAAATCTCTCGTTAAGTATAAATACAAACATACTGTAAATAAATATGAGACTATTCGACAAAGCCCGTCAGCGCCATCTAGTGGTGCATTATTTGAACTGATTTAAGTCAGTTTCTTGGTAGTGTTTATTTTAGAAGGTTAGTCCTAGCTGTGGGCACATGATGTCCCGTTCTGACATACCCATCAGGTACATTGAAGGTACTGAAGTACTGCCGAATTACAGTCCTTGCCATGTAACAATTTTATGAAGAACATCACAACCGCGAATTCTCGGATGTTGATAGTCGGATACAGAATTCAGTACAACAGACTGGTTCTGGCCCATTGTTTTGATGTGAAACATCTATAGCAATTTTTGTATTTAATGAAAATAAATGTTTTGAATTGAATTGAATTGAATTCAATAAATAGTCATCGTTATCTGGAAAAAAAACGTAATATTTTATTTTATCATTACGACATATTTAGTTCCTATCACAATCTGTTCTTTTCTGCTTTTCATATTACTTTTACAAAATAATGTCGATGTTTCACATCTGCCAGGCGTCCTGTGACGGCTCACATTTTTTTAAGGCTAATTTGGCCTTTCCCTCCTAACGTCGATTATATGTCAACTCCAAGTATTCCGATGCTGGCTGTGGCTTTAAGAGTGTCTTCGAAAAGAGGAGTAGCAAAAAAGGGTCTTTTTTTAGCGGAAAACGTGCAAACTTGTGTCTTTTTGGGGTAAAATTGGACTAACCTACCCCAGTCCGAGACTCCACGTAGAAGAGTTTCGACTTCAGACACAAGTTTGTTCCGGTAACAACGAAACACTTCGACAACTTTTCTTTAGTGTGCATAATTCATTTTAATATTAGTGTTTGTGACTTTACACGTTTCTTTTTGAAGTGAAACTTCTTTAGGCGCATGAGGGTAACATTTTTCCGGATGAAACGCAATAATAATTCTATATATATTTTTGAAGTGAAACTTCTTTATCGGGGTTGGAAAAAAATTTAGTGTAACATTTTTGCGTTACGCGTCACATTTTTCCGTTACGCGCCATGTTGTTTTTTGAAGTCAAACTTCTTTATCGGCGTTAAAATATGACATATAGTATGTTTTTGACTTTGAAGTTTGACAACGGATTACATTTTCGACTTGAAATTTGCTAATCGCAATTTGCAGCAATTAATTTGTAAATTGTATGCTAGGCAGTGTATCAAAATTTACTGTGTTTAAAGAAATAGTTTCTAATAAGGTCATAAAGAAGTTTCACTTCTTACGTGTGTACACCTAGTACACGCACACATTTTTATTTTTTATATAACATTTGGTTCTGCCCTTCTCGCACGCATCATGTTTCTTTTTTTTTTAGTTTTTCTCTTTAACTAGGGTTGCCTGGAAGAGATCGCTTATTAGCGATAAGGCCGCCCGTTGCATCCCTTATAATTTGTATGTATTGTGTTTCTTTTATTTGCAACGAAGTGTAAATAAATAAAAAATAAATAAAATAATAATAATAGCGTCACGAAGATGTGCAGCGTTTTTGTCGAAGATAAGAGTGAGAGCGATTGAGACCCATTGAGAGAGAGTGAGATAAAGCGAATGTCGCATCACGCACGTCATGGATCGAGATGTGGAAGAGAGCTATAGTGAGAAAGATTGAGAGAGAGAGAGTAAGGGAGATCGAGAAAAAATACACGCTAATGGTTGATGTATTCGTTTAGTAGTAACATATTAGAATGACTTTAGATGGCAATTCTGTCGCATAACGTCTTGTGCAGAAAACGTAGATTTTTTATTTATTATTATTATCATTAGCACGTATACATTGTGAATATAGATATACAAATACATGGAGTGATCATATACTGGTACATGATCATCTATTGGGGCTTTTACCTCAGTAATAATTAATTTACAAAGAAGTTTCACTCCTGACATGTGTACTTTGTACGCACGCACTTTTTTTTCTATCCTGCTACCTAATCCGGAAATACTTCAATTGGAAATGTTGTTAAGATATTATTTTAGAATTAAATACTCACAACATTGCAATTGACATTGCAGTACTCCAGGGAGAGTATGGTTATATTGCACTGGTGCCTCAGTTGCCTCATTATTTGTGGGGTCAATGTGAATTGAGGCCCCACGCAGCTCTGGGGCCCCGAACGGCCCATGCCACTGTCGTCGCTCCAGGCTGGGTAGTCGCGTGGCCTAATAAATATAATTAACACAAATAAATACAATTCGTGTACAGACTACTAATAAACCATAAGTAGGCATAGACACACCAATATTTATATTAGCGTAGGTAATGGCAACTTTTTTCTGTATTTGGATTTATATAAAAAAAAAACATTTTTTTATATTTATTTATAAGTAGGAGAACTCTAGCAAGTTGCCTATCAAAATAATACGAAATTAGCTTTAATTTGATGTAGGTATAATTAATAAATGTACGTTATGAACGTATAAATGTATCGAAATCATACCTGCTCTGTTTTGTTAGTGTAATTAAATTCCTCTTGATTATATGATAATATAATATAATATAATATAATATAATATAATATAATATAATATAATATAATATAATATAATATAATATAATATAATATAATATAATATAATATAATATAATATAATATAATATAATATAATATAATATAATATAATATAATATAATATAATATAATATAATATAATATAATATAATATAATATAATATAATATAATATAATATAATATAATATAATATAATATAATATAATATAATATAATATAATATAATATAATATAATATAATATAACATTTAAAAAAAATCTACTTCTTAACAATTATTCTTATTTTTAACTTTTAATTTAATTTTATTTACATTTTTATTAATTTTACTTTACACAAGACTTCATTACGTACACTGGAAACTTTTATTATTTTTTTTTCTACTAAGTATTTATTACATTCCTTTTCTTTATTTTTTTGCGACTGAGGCGCAAACTAGCTGCTGTGGTCTCAGGCAGAATCACCAGCGCTGTGGAACATTCTGCTCCTCAGCATCATGCTGAGCCAGGGCCAATTACAACCACAGCACACACGCATTACACACTTGAAACGAACCGAATGGGAAAAGGATTTTATTCTTTTTGATATCTCTCATTTTATTTTTTCTTTGATTATTGTTATTTTGTGTGTGTTTTTGTTAGTAATAAATGTTATGTCTATAATATAATAAGCTGATAAATGATGTATGTTATTATTGTCTTAATTAAAAATTAAAATACTCACCGTGGCAAACAGTCCATGCGCTGATTAACATAGAAACGCGAATGAGGTCTGCGAACATAGAACGGCATCTCACGGACCACTGATATGTTGTCCTCCGATATCGTGTTGCCTGGAAAACAATCATTTTCTAGTTATAAAACAAAACTTAGCCACAGATTCTTGTAACTATTTCTGTTTTTTCTAATAGGCATATAGGTAAATAAGTAGAAGGTAGTAAAAAGTAGCAGGTAGTAAAAAGTAGCTGGTAGTAAAAAGTAGCAGGTAGCAAGAAGTAGCAGGTAGCAAGAAGTAGCAAGTAGCAAGAAGTAGCAGGTAGTAAGAAGTAGCAGGTAGCAAGAAGTAGCAGGTGGTAAGGAGTATCATGCAGTAGGAAGTAGCAGGTAAAAAAAATAAAAATACTTACCACTAGTACAAGGCTCTTCCTTTTTCTTCTCATCAGCAGTCTGCCCGCTTAAATCCTCTTCAGCAACCGCCCGAGTTGTGTTAATGAGGCCAAGGCATCTGTAATCAATTTCATTTGTTTTAATTTAAAAAACTATAATTTATTTAAATTTAGCGCCTGTTTCCTTAAGAGGACAAACAGATCTCCATTGGCTACACACTCAGGCACATTTTTTTTTTGCCAAGTACATTCTTAAGTTCCAGAAGCACAAACAGGTCTACCAGCTCCACGCTAGTAGTCCACAGTTTATTCCAAAAGTTTAAAATTTTACATTAACTTAATATTATTCAGACACATGAATAATGAGACTATTATAAATTCAGTCAATGAAAAAAATATGCTACACAATATACTCTAAATCAGTGTTTCCCAACGTGAGGCTCATGCCCCACAGGGGGAAAATTTGATTGTTAAGGCCCCACTTATTCTCTAATTCGACAATTAATTAAAATATTTGGAAATTGAATTTCAGTTTACTAACTGTTTTCCCATAACAACAGTAATTTTTCCTAAAACTGAATTTTAGAAAGGCTAAGGTGGGCATGGCACAAACAAGGTTCGAAAACACTGCGGCTTAATAATTTTGAGTTTCTATTATCATCATTATCTGAAAAAAAATATATATATGAAAAAAAAAAAAATTATAACTATTTTAACATTATTTCTAGTTGATATTTTTATGACCCGTTGCAATCATATTTGTAAGTTTTAAATACATTTGTCAAATTCTGATGCTTGATGCCTTTTCAATACCATACATTCACATACATTCGCAATTGCCAAAGTCATTTTAGTGTGAGGGTTATTCGCTTATTATTGAATCAACTTCCATTTAATACAAATAAGCCAGAGCTCTCTATTATGATAAATAGCTATTCGGTTTTTTGTATTGTTAATTGTTACCGTGTCTAATTGCATATTATACTCACCCTGAACATTCCCTAGCATGGCCACTGATCAACAATTCCTGTGTGTCCTCATGCAGCATGTGAGCGAGGTACCACTCCAGCCTTGCGGTGCTGAAGACCTCATTACGAGCATCCACATGCTTCCACAGAGACCGCTCTTGCACCAAGATTCCAAGTCGTGGACATGTACTGAGAAAATTGTTTATTCTAAAACTGTAGTAGCAGTTTGTGAGTTCATACTCAAAAACACACAATTAAATTATTATTATTTCTTATTTATAATATTAGGATCAATATAGATTTGGGTCAATGTGTTTATTACTATATTAATTAGAACACATCATTAAAATTATGTTTCTCTGAAACTGTATTTATGTGTGTTTTAAAAAGAAAAATTATATTAATAAATTAATGTATTTGCATTAGTTTCAGAAATGTAATCACAGAATCTGTATTTAAATAAAAAGTTCAGATATTGTCTTTTTAAAGCTATTATTAAAGTTAGCCACCCCAATTCCTGGTCCTGGCTACGTAAGAACACAACAAACACTACCTCATATGTTAAAATTCAGAGTCGAGACTTAGGACTAAAATTGATCGGTGTGACTTGGGTAGGCAACTGGCTGGTAACTATTCAATGTTTAACAAAATGTACGTAGAAGTCTAATCGTCAGGTGCCAAGTAAGGGCTGTTATATGGATAATTGGTACTTACTATCCAAGAGCCTTTAGATCGCGTGGCGAGCAGAGTCGTAGGATGTAGAGTAGAACATCATCTGATAAATCAAGAAGACTGATCTGCCTGAAGGGTGACATATCTGTAATATTTTTTTTTATCATAAGTGTTTTGTTTATTTGTGTGATTTTGTTTAATAAGCAGGTAGGCTTTTTACTTAATAAGGTAGTATATAGTTTGTACTAAACTATTTAGTATATAAAATGTTTTGCACCCAAGCACATTAAAGTATTTGATAATTAATAGTCATTTATTAGACTTCTGAAAATTAAGAAGATACAAAAGATAAAGAACAAAGACATACGCCAACAAACTAAACTAACTGATGCTCTTAGGCACGCCTTAAGAATGAAATGGCAATGGGCAGGACATATCTCTCGATACATCAACAAAAGATGGACTGTACAAACTACAAAATGGACTGGTCCACTTGGTAAGAGAAACAGAGGTCGACCCAAAAAAAGGTGGGTGGATGACATAGTCAAAGTAGCAGGCGGAAACTGGATTACTACAGCTACAAATAGAATAAAATGGAAAAAAATGGAGGAGGCTTTTACCCAGATGGGATCCAAACTTTGAATATACTAATGTTACACATACTAACATACGACTAAGATTACTACATATTACTAACATATAAAATATTCTTACTTCTTTTTTGTACATTAATGAGTTTGGAATAAATAAAGCTATAATAATAATAAATTTATTAGACATAACGTAAGTCTGTAATTACAAATAGGCCAAGAGTAGGCAATGAACGACCAAAGCAAACAATTTATTTTTGAAAATATAATCGTTTTAATTAAATAATTTGTCTAATTAGCAAATAATTTAATCATGCAAACGTGTATATCATGTTACAGTTTGTTTAATTGAAATTGGATGACATGGCAAATACAATTGATACTTTTGATATATAATAAGCAAAATGTGGTATTTATATAAGTATTACATTCCTCGCATGCTAAATTATTCTTTAAACTTCTTTTTCATTGACTTTACAACAATAATTAATACCTAAATCTAAACTTGTGAAACAGAGAATAGAAAAGACAATTGCAAAATAAAAGGGGTACAGAATTGAAATTTAGAAAAAGATAGGCTTGCATGTAGTACTTCAAGTCATAGACTTTCAATTGATTACCAGAGGCATAAAATAACCACAAAATGAATATACCTATTCAAGCAAGGTTTATAGTTTTAGGCTTAGGTCTATCTTGTGGTATTCCCATAATAATATTATTTATATACAAAAACAGCAAGGATATTTGTTCAAGTTTCATAACAGTTTAAAATATTGTTTCAATTAAAATTCATACTATTGTCTAGTTTTCAAGTAAGGGAGACATAATAATATTATATTTAAGGACCTTATTGTATGGATAACTTCCCTTCCTATGGTTCTTTATTCACAGCATTAATATATAGATGAACTTATTATGTGTAGGCGTATACCAAGAACTGTATCGATTTTAATTAATATCGGCGCACAAACCCTTGCACATCTATTTCCCTCCCTTTACCTGAGCGATGCATGCCAAAAATAGATTAATAAGATGGGATGTACATTATTGATTTTTATAAAAAGTTTACGCTCAGATCAAAAACTTACCATCCTGATTACATCCGCTATCATCCTTGTCCGGTTGCATATCACAGTCCACTTGCATTGTCTCCATTTTAAAATAACACTACACAAATAATATTATTCGTACTCACAACCGGACAAAATTAACTAACAAAGACACGAGAATCGCATTCGCTGACTAAGCGCGCGGCGGTCACTGATCCTATAAATTACTTATCTACTACAATAATTGGAATGTTTCCAACTAAAATGCAATTATTATTTATTTTCCCAAAACACAAATGCAGATTTCACCGAAAATACCTCAATGCAAAATTGCAAGAGGCAGAGACTAAAGAGTAAAGAATAAAGATTTCAATCGTGACACTGTAAGTTGTCATAAACATTGGACAGTTCAAAACCACGGTTATTGACAGTAAATAACAGTCTGTAGTCTGTACTCTCTACATTTTCCTTGACAGAAAAGTTCTTCTAAAACGTGGTGTTGACAAAGAATGTGTTATTTTACAAAATCCAAATAAAAACATTTTAAAACAATGGCGAAATCTCTACGTAGTAGGTGGAAGCGTAAATGCCGAGCAATTAAACGCGAACGTTATGCAGTTAAAGAGTTAGCAAGATTAAAGAAAATGCTCGGTTTAAAAGAAGAAGAAAAAATTAACCCTGCGGAGGTTATGGAATCTGATCAAGTAATATTTCTAGATGCAGGTGCACTAAAGAAAGAAGCCCAAAAGAAGCAGGCAGCAGCAGAACCTCCGGAAGAGGACGTAGAAATGAGTTCTGATGAAGAGAAAGTCGAGGTTGCAGACGAGAAAGGTGAAAAGCGTGTTTATAGCACTAAAACACTGAAAGATCAAAACGGCCAATACCCAGTATGGCTGCATAAAAGGAAAATCGCAAAACTAACAAACACAAAGAAAAAGTTAAAGAGAAAGACTAGAAGTCATAGGAAACGGAAATAAAAATGTCATACCTTATACTTGTTGGCTTTTATTTTATATTCAAAATCGTTTAAGTATTTCAGTTGTTAGTTAATTAAGTGATGATAGCTTTGTTTTTTAAACGGTTTTATTTAGCTCACCCCGTTTGTTTTTAATACTTTTTAACTTGAAACATTACATTCTCTTATCTCAATATTGTATTTTGTCAATATACCTTATTAATAAAAGGTTAGTTTTTTTTTTACTAATTTGCTCTATTCATTAAACCTGCTTGAGTTTAAATTATTATATAGTATATAAAAAGGGAGACAACTTGGGGAGGTTTATCTTTTGATATTAGAAGAATTATTTTATTTTATTTTACAATTTTAGGGAAACTTACAGCTAAAAAAGGTTCAATAATATACTATTAATATGATGACGGCCAATTATCAGTTTCCACAATTGATACATTAACACTATGACATATACATAGGTAAACATTATGCGCTGTCTTAGTTATATGGTATGTCCATACTTTGTAAAGGCTACATTAGTTCACACAAGCCCTAGCATATAATATATTGATAATTAAATGGTAAATTTGACATAAGTACTTTATTTAACACCTTATAAGTTCTTTAACATAAAAATATAACTTAAGTATTGAATACTATAACATTAAAAAAAAGTATAAAGCTTAAAGTACTGATAAGAGTTAGTGTTTTGTATGTTAAATCCAATATTTTTATCATATCAAAATAATACTTAACTTTCACGTGACACTATTCTTAAATTTTGATACATCATAAACTTTTCTAAAAAGACATAAATCTTGTATCTGTTTAGAAATTAATGAAAGAAGATTTCTTAATATATCTAAAGTTGTAATTTTTTTGTTACTGTATGTGCAATGTGCATGTTACAAAATTTTAACATAAAAATCAAATCAATTCACTCTTATTCTAAAGGTTTGTAGGTATATGCTCTGTTCTTTGCTTTTATTAGTTCCATCTTGTGAACTCCAGCTGACAGGTGCCTCATCAGTGAATGTGTTGACAAAGAAACACCACATATTGTGCAGTAGCATGTCTCAGTATCCAGCTGAAATATAAACACTCTTATTTATCTATACTGAAATAAATAAATTACTTATTAAAATTGTATTTCCATGAACTCAGCTAAATGTGACAATGATAATAGAGCTAGATTTGATTGGACTGACCTGACGTATCAAATTTTCTTCAAAATCTTCCTTATGCGGATATAAAGTTAATTTTTGCTTGTGAGTTTCTAGTTTCTTGTGGTTTGCTTTATGTTCATCGTCGAAATCAAATTCTGTTTTGCATACCATACAATTATACTTGTGTTCTATGTTCATTATACTATGGAAAGAATCCGACGAGACGACTAACTTTTTACCATTCTTTAATGTTAGTATCATAAACTTTATCGGAGAATTGTTTGATGTTAAAACTTTTGGTCGTCGCAAAGCTGGTATCATCATAAAAATAAGTACACAAGATTAGTAAGACTATTCTAACTTCAGCAACTTTTAAAATCTCAAATCCTTACCATTTCGTTACAATTCGAACTTATCTATTACATTAGATTGTAAATTCGAGGGTACTATGCATAGAAGACTGATATAAAGTAAGTACCAACTTGAACTTTACATGCAAATTTCAAGTTTATGAATTGAAGCGGGAACTGATAGTTGACACTTGACGCAGATAATAAATACATATTATAACGTTTATTAATCTTTCTTTTTTTTAACAGATAATATAAAAAAATAGAACGTGATTCAGAAATCCCATGTCTTATTTAAAAAATACTGCTAGCATGGACGGAAGAGAAATTAAATACGTCGACAAATACGCCTATCTCGGTAAACAAGCTCTTCAGCAAAAACAGGAACGAGGAAGAGGAACAGGATGAAAAAGGAGGACAGAGAAATCCCCGTAATAGCCGAGACCCTCACAAATTCACGATGGTGAAACAGGCCCATGCTCAAAACAGGAAATCGTGGAATTCAAAATTACAAAACAAATTACCTAGGTACTAATAACATTACCTATCGATAAATACTGATGAAACTAAATTGGAATTAATATCTTTATTATTATAGAATAATATAAGCACTCCTTAGTAAAGAACACAATAAAGTACCTGTAGACCAGGGTAGATAGTCTTTAAAAGTAAAAATAGTAGGATGAAACCTATTGGTAAGGGAGGAGAAAATTATAAAAATTAAAGGAAAAATAATTTACGGGCGATCTGAGGTCGGGAAGGGGAAGGGGGGGGAGTTTTAAGGGTAAAAAACGGTTTATCTCGATTTCCGGCAAAACTAAAAGTCTAATGGAAAAAAGGCAAATGGCAAAGTTGTAGGTAATAAAAAGATCTAAAACTTTTTTATTTACACATTTTTCACATAACCTCAAAATTCATGTGAAAAATTCAAAAAACCAAGTTTTTGGTTTTTAATTTTTATCTTTTACAATATTTATTTTTTTCTCACGAAACTTACCTTTTTATGTCTTTAATACGCTGTAATTTATTTGATTTGAAATAATAATTTTTTCACCTTATTTTGAATTAATATCGAAAAAGCACCCTAATTTTCTATCGAAAATTCACCCGTCAAAATATCAGCTTTTTTCAAAAAGTTGGTGTGCTTTCAGTTCGTTGAAATCTCTACTTTCCTATGGTAAAAATATATATATATATATATATATATATATATTACTATAGGAAATCTTCTCAGAAATTGCAAAAAATCGTATGCAGTAACGCCCAGACCCGTCATCCCCTTCCCTACTTCTGTTATGTCTTGAGCGAACGAACTTACGTACGCATTTAGTTATAATTTGATCTATCAAAGACAGGTTCAATAAGAACTAATATCTGGCAACATTTTTTAATTAGGATCGATGTTTAAAATTTTATCCACCTTTTCATGATACTCATCGTAATCAGAAGACGCTTGAAATACGAATATCTTGTTACCATCTTTTCTTCCGGTATTTTTTCTATTTAGATCTCTTTGTTTATTCATATTAAAAAAATCAATCTCATCTTGTATATTTTCTTTCTGTTTTGTTTTTGACAATCCAAACGTGGTAATGTCAGTGGTCAACTCTTGCTTAAATATTTTTTCTTCAGATTTTGGCGATTCAAATTTAGAACTATTCGAATTCGTGGCGTTATCTTTTTCTCCGAGCGTTGTATTAACTTCATTGCTTTTATATGTGAATGCTTTGGAACTTGCTTTGATCACAATATTTTCTCCATTTAATTGACTGATTAATTGTCTATATTTTAACGATATATTTCGCAATGAATTTTCGTCACTAGCATGGCTATGACGACGAATTCTTTCGTCTCCTTGGTTTTTATTATTTGTACTAAAAAAAATATTGCTTTTCACATTCCATAATTTGACTATTGTTTTTTCGGCTATAATATCAGCCAGTCTAGCGAACTTTCTTGACGCCAGCACATCATCGATGAATTCATCTATGTTTTGTTTATTTTGAGAACAATTTATTGACACTATTATCATTAAGCCTGAAATTATACTGAATTATATTTCAGTAATAAATAAGTCTTATCTAATATTCTATAACACACATAACATAATACATCTTGTAGCTTACGAATACTATAAAGAGAAATTGTTTTTTTTGTAAATCGTAATGTACTTATAAATTTTAAGGACAGATAAATAAATATTTGACCATTATAATCATATAATTCATGTAAGTCTAGCATATTTTGTTTCTAAAATATATTAAAATATAAATATCCAGCCGAGACAGACTGCTAGTACCTATCATCAGATTTAAATGTTTTATTTTATAACTTACATAGTAGCGACAATATTTTTTTCATTTTTTGTAGAGTATTTACATTTTATCGATTCATAAACTAAAGTGGAATAGAACGCAATAAAAATTCAATGTCAGAACAATAAACTTCGAACCACGTTAGCCTATCACCGCCGCTCATGGGTTTAAATTATGCAACGCCCGAGTTCCAAGCCACATGTCGACGTAGGAAAGCATATATTTTGCTGTA
The DNA here is from genome assembly GCA_905332375.1 of Pieris macdunnoughi. Taxonomy (NCBI): domain Eukaryota; kingdom Metazoa; phylum Arthropoda; class Insecta; order Lepidoptera; family Pieridae; genus Pieris; species Pieris macdunnoughi. The sequence goes on from CAJOBZ010000047.1 coordinate 1,353,104, forward strand.
AGTAGACAAAATACCTAAAGTGACTTTTTACTGCCATTAGAATCAGAAAAAAAACCGCATCGAATGTCCCGGGTCCTGTGTCTCTACGATGAAAAAAAAAATACATACGCGTCTGAAAACGCCCGTACTTATATTTTTTTTAGCAAGATTAAATGCTGTATGTAGACCAAAATCCAGTTATTATACACAATTTGTACTTACAGCAAAAGAAAAACTGCATTTTTTTCTTTACAAATACTTACTTCTTCCCATTTAAAAACTTAACGCTACTTACAGCATTTCTGCGGCGTGTGATTTTTACATTCGTTTACTTACAGCAAGTTTAGGGAACCTACAGTTTTAGTTTTTTTACCATTTACGACATTTTATTTCAACCAAACATTACATTACCAAATGACCCACTGCATTTCTAGATCTAATCATAATTATAAACTAATCTTACATCTTGAATTGCAATTGAAAGTACCCAAATACATAAATTTACTGCATACAGCATATTTACCGCCTGTAAATTGATAATATTTCCGCACGTACATTTTTCTTCCTTAGTTACAGCGTTTTAAAGGTTTGTGATTTAAAAAACTGTATGCTGTAACTAGCCAAACACGTACTTATAGTAACTTTGGATGAAAAGTTTACATTGCAAATGGTGACTGGCAGTTAAATAAATATATGTTTCAAAAATGGTAGCAAAATCATGGATAGGTTCGACACTATTAATTTTTTTCCGAAATTAATTAAGTTTTTTGGCTCTGGTGAACAATTGTTTAATGTGAATGTCTACTTACAGCAAATATGCTTTCCTACGTCGATATGTAATAGAAATTTCATTTATTTTTCTTGACAAATAATAAGGTCAACATATATACATATATATGTAACAGTCAATCGGTATCATCTTCATTACACGAAAAATATAGATTCATAATTATAAGATTATTATTAAGTCGGGTAAACATGAGATGTAGATGTATTTTAAAATGATATTAGTGTAATTATGGCTGGCAGAAAGAAATTCAATAATATGTAATGCCTAACATTTTCCTAAACCTAAAAGAACAACACTTTTCAAGCTTTATTTCTTGAGTAAAAAATTGGCGCCAAAATATACGTCAACAATTTGGCTATAGACTTTTAAAAAAATGAAAGAGACAGGAATATGATAAGGGTGATGAATTGATGAAAATAAATGCACAGTTTTCGGTAGTTGGTAGATGCCTGTAGTGATCGATCTAGTAAAGTGTCGATTAATCATCAAACAGTTACAGATTTATCATTTATGCTTGTTGGATAGGTTTTAAGTTGGAAGTTTTAATGCATGCGCCATATATTCCGGCCTTCGCACCAAGTAATTACCTCTTTTTATTCTTACCATTGCAAACTTCCTGGGTGATAAGAAACTGGCATCAAGAAAAGTTATTACTAGTATTTATTTTAAGATTACTTACTAGAGTATTTCGCCTATAAGTACAAATTATAGAACAAAACGGTGCATTCGTTAAATTAAGTATATATCATGAAGTTCACGAAAATACTATAGTTTTCTTTTTCTTTCAGAGCAACACGTCAATTTCTATATAGGTACAATTTGTATATAAGAGGCGTTACACATTTAAAAAAATCACTTAATAATTGAACATTTAATTAACCTATGTTCAGTTAATAGTTCGGGATTTGTTTTATATTATTATTTTAACGACAAATTGGCACAAAACAACAGAATCTTTACACAAAGCAAAATATATACCCCAGCAACTATTGCCAAAATAATGTTCAATGAGGCTTTCTTTATTTTCTATTTATACTAGTAGGTCAGTGGCAAACATTGTTTTGCGATATAAGTATTATTACAGTACTAATACTGATATTAAAAAATATTGTTGGTGGATGAAAATTAAAAACCATGTTTTAATGCCAAATAAAGAAAAATCTTCAATAAAATGAATAAATTATTTGGGAGGGCCACCCTTATAACTTAGGAGTATAAAAATAGTTCAAGGCCAATATCGTAAGATCTACTCAATACAAAAAACATATAAAAATTGGTCAAGCTGTTTTGGAGGAGTTTGGTTACACAGTGAAAAAGGTCATATATTATACTTTTGATGAATTTACAAAAAAAAACCTTTTTCAGTTATACTGAATCGTTTATTACATACAGAGAAAAGAATATCATAATTCACAGCCATAAAACATACTTATAATACAATTACTTAATTTTTATCTTTAATTTATTCCCACTATGCTTTAATTTAAAATGCTTTTTGAAATCCTTCTTACAAATAATTTGGTGACATTCATTGCACTCAGCTTTGACATCGAAACATTTTGTTGGATATTGTTCTGATACATCAACAATTTCTTTTATATCTGTGATCACTTCCCTGGATTCAGATCTTCTTATAATAAGCTTGGTATATGATGCTTTCTTGATTTCTGCTACAAAATCTGTATTTACAACTTTCTCAAACCAAACATCATTTATATTTTTCTTATCTATGTTTGTTGTTTTTGTCTTTAAATTAAAATGTTTTGAACGAATGTGATATTTTAATTTAGCTTGAGCCTTATATGACTTTTCACATGCGGTACAATAAAATTTTGTTCTTAATCTGGGAATTAGATTGGTGCTATTAGCTTTATAAGGCCAGTTGTATTCAGCCAACCTAATAGAAATAAAAAATCTGTCCGTACATTTAATTATAAGACATGCTCATGCATTAACAGTATTTAACTTATTTATTTCTGTATTCAATAGTTTAAATGTTTTAGATTCGGGATCAGCATTATCATGATATGAAAAAAAAGAAAAATTTAATTTTAAAATTAATTTAGTATTAAATTTAGTAGTAGTGAACACCAAATTAAAATAAAATTATTTTAATGTTAGTAAAACCTTTTTAGCACTATGGTTGTGGATGGTGGTGGCATATCTAATTTAACTGTTGTGTCTTTTGTTTCTGATACATTTGTTTCTATGGTTGATGATTGTTCAGTCATCTTTAATGAAGGTGTATTTTATTACACCACTGTATTTTTTTACAATTGTATTACTCATCTGCACACATAAATTAATAACTACTTATAATTTTCAGTTTTTGCTCAATTATTACAAAAGTTTTATTTATTGTTGAAGTAAATAATTTTAAATGTTAATTATTAAACTCGTCCTTTTCCGGTTCCGGAACATTTATTTAAACATCACACAGACTAGGAAAATTATTGTACAATTCACCATAGAAAAAACTATATTTTGTATCTTTTTAGATACAAAAATTCTCAATAGCGTGACAGTCATCAGTGAACTCTAAATTTGTATGAAAATGACAGTTCGTGTCGACAAATTTAGTTTTAGAGTTTGTACATACATTACTGGCGTCTTGACTAAGCCCCCTGTTGTAATGTTGTTTTGATTTGTCATTTATCACTGGTCTGCTGTCAGTTGTCACACACAGCAATAAACATTTAACAAGCGCGGTCTGTCAAATGTCACGCGTTTTAGCCTGGATTTGCGGTTGTTGTTATTTTAATTAATAAATTATAACTTATGAATCTATGTTATTCAATATTAACACAATAAATATTATAGGTAAATAAATGTATGGATTAGCTTCGCAATCTAGTTAGCTGCCTACACTTTTTAAAATTATAATTCGCGCGAATTTACTAAAATTCTGTGGCACTGAGAATATGCAGGAACAACAATGGGTAAAAATAAGATGATAGCAAAGAGCTGTCCCAAATGTGAAATGCAGGTACTTAGCTTCATACATATAATAAATAGTTTACTAAGGTCACGTAACTCGAAGAACAGTTTTATCACACAACTGTACAACATACTTCAGGTAGCTGTGGCATCAAAATCTTGCAAATGTGGTCACACATTCTTTGCATCACGCCGTGGAGCGGATACGCTCCCGCCAGTTGACGATATAAGAAGGCGTACTGGTAGGGTAAAAAGGGCCCAGCCACAGTTTTATGATGCGCAGGATTATCAAAAGCAAAAAAGAAAGGTAAATTTATTAAGATATAGAAAGTGTTATATAATGCTATATATTATCAAGTGTTCAAAAACTATATTAAAATGTAGGATGTTTCGTGCCAAACCTTAATTATTTGTTTTAAGAAAAAATCTTTAGTAAACTGATGAAGATATGTATCATCAGTCATGGCTCAAATGAGTTTCAAAGTGTATTTATGTTTGGAACAGACATGGCAAATGATACTATAAAAGAATGTTCTAGTATAATTTGTAATTTGTAGACAAATAATAGATTTTTATAGCAGTTATGAATAGGTTAAAAAGTGAGCTACATACAATACAAAAATCAGAAGCAAGTCAACTTACCAAATTTGTATATTGAATAGTGGAGTGTAGCAGTTGTTTTTATTGTACCATGTAATCAAAGGATGAAACAGTAAATTTAACAAAAATAGCCTTTATGCAAAATTTTATAGCTATTATATTTGATATATACTAGAAATTTAAATATAATTAAATCCTTTAATCATTAATTTATCACAATAGATACAGTTATTGATTAATTTCTTTTACATTTTAGTCTCCAAAGAAAAGATCTCTTGATGATGATGATTATAAGAAGGACAAAACTGAATCTGGTGAGTGTGAGTTTTGCAACATGTTTTTAACAATGTAGTAATTGCTGATATATCTGCATCAAGAATTTATATGTTAGTGTTATTTTCATACACACAGAAAGGCTTGAATAGTTATAATCTAGTATTATACTATATTTATCACCTTACCTTTATTATTCCAGCTACGGCAAGGGCCAGACGTCGCAGAGCTTTACGTAGGGCTACAAAGCGTGTGCCCCAACATTCTGAACGTACAAGGGACCCTACACCGCAGTTAAGACCTGCTCAAATTGCAAGATGTCAGCTCATACTATCAGAGATTAATAGAAAAATGAAAGCTGTTACATGGCAACCACCATCAGATTAGTTAGTAAATATTAAAGCAATTTTTTACTTTTACGGTTACCATAAGCATTTGGTGATAGCATACCAAATGGCATAAAGTCAAAACTATTGCCATAATATTAAAAAAAAAAATAGCATACCAAATGTGATTATCATACAATTTTTATATTACTGTAGTTTAATTTCTATCGCAACATAATATACTTTCAAAGGAAAAATCTCTTTAATCTAAACATCATTATGGTCCTGTGACAATTTCTATAATACTGCGATTATCCTAAAAAAACATCAACTTTATTATTAAATGAATGTATTAAAGTAATTAAAAAACATGTAAATACTAGTTATATTTGTAAATATTTAAGCAAACTTGATTGAATGTAAATAATTAAATATAAAGAATAGTATGTCTTGTTATCCTCTACATAATAAAAAATAAACCATTATTTTATTGCCTTTTCTTCTCATTGAACATTATGCTTTAGACGCAGATAAGTATGTTAGTTAAAACAGAAACAAGGCTTTCATGAAGTAACGACCTGTCCCGACTTTGCATAGCATAAACTACCTAAGTTTTTTTAAAACTTCTTTTTAAATTTTCTACTTATTTCTCTGTTCCAAAAAATATTTTTATTCTTATTTCCTATCAAAATAACTAAATAGAATATCTTGGATATACTATTTTTTGACCCTATGCTATATTTAAAATTGGAATTATTTAGACCTCAAAACTTACGTCTAAATTAAATTTAGACGTACTTGCCTAATAAACTCCAAATCGGTGGTGGATCTTATACTTGTACAGGTGCACCATGTTCAGAATAACGAAACGAAAGAATCAATTGAAGAAGTTGTATCAATCAAGTTTCTAGGCATAAAACTAGACCAAAATCTTAATTGGAAACAACACATTTTAACGATATGCACGAGTTAAGAGTACCAACCCTATTAATATATGCTTTGCTAGCACTAAGCCGAATGTAGGTCGTGCGTCAGCAACGACCAATACTTAGTAAGTAAATCTGAATGTATAAAGGCACGAAGAAATAGATATTAAGTTGATTATTGTTTAGTTCTTAATTAAGTGCTGTCACTCTGTTGATTTAAATAAATTATTTTTAAACCAAAAGTCCGTTGCCGTTCCTTTACTGGCGCAGCCGGTAGGATCTCCATAAGTTGCCTGGAAGAAGTTATACCGCGTTTTTTTTCGTGATCTAGTACCAACCGGGTAACGTACGTTTTAACGGAGATCGCCGAACAAATAAATAAGTTAAGGACAGCACGGCATCGGTGGAAGAGCAGCCAAGAACTAGCAGTATCCCGGAGGAGCATGGTCAAGATAACAGGACTGTGAGTAAAACTTTTCACTTCCCGTGACTTTCCTTGTTTTCCTCTTGTATTAGTTATACGTTTATTTCGGATTGGAAAACGCCGGAAAAATATTTTTATTAAACAATCAAAATATTGTTAATAGAAGTTAGGTTTATACAATTATTTTATAGGTAAATTTTTTTTTTTTTTTATATTCAAAATGGAAAATATTGTAAGAGTACCTGTAGAAATGGTAAAAATTATTCCTGTTTTTGATGGTGATTCTAGATTATTACCATTATTCATTAAAAAATGCGAATATATTTTACAGACATTTCAAGGTGGCAATTTACAAAATGAATATCTGTTTCACGTAATTACTAGTCGATTATCCGGGGAAGCCGCAAGTCTAGTTGGGGAACGGGAACAAATAGATACTTGGGATAACCTTAAGTTATTATTAAGCCAACACTTTGGCGATCCAAGGTCAGAAGATTGTCTGGCTATGGAATTAGATTCCCTAAAAAAGGATAAGAACGAAAGTCATTTAGATTTCTGTCATCGTGTCCAACATTTAAGGAGTATTTTATTCTCCAAAATAAATGAAACCATTAACAATCCCGAAATAAGACAGGCCAAACAAGCGATATATAATAATTCGGCATTAAACGTTTTCTTATTTAATTTACCAGCGTACCTTGTAAGATTAGTGAGATTACGTAATGTTACCACGCTGGAAGATGCTTTAAAAACCGTGTTGGAAGAACAAAATTTTCAAACGGTTTATGATAGTAAGAACCCAAGGTCCAATCAAAATTTTAGACCTAATTATAATAATTTTAATTCATTTCAAAATAGGAATTCTCATCCGAGACAAGTTAATAATTTTAATTCTCCAACCCATAATGTCCAAAGGAACTCGAATGCATCTAATTATCAAAATAATTCAAATAGTTCAAATAATTTAAATAATAATTCTTTCCAATTTAGAAATGATAAAACATTAAATAATCGCAACAATTATAACACGGTATTTAGGTCACCGGTAAAACAGTCGTCACAGCAGCGTCGGCATTTTACGAACAATGGATTACAATACCAAGAATCGCCTATGCCATCGACCTCTATTACCGATATTACGATGAGAACAGCCAGTTCAAGACGCGTTAATTACATTGATACTGATAATAATATTCAACCATCTTGTTCTTATAACTGTGAATCGAACCCGACTAGTTCGAACCATGAACAAATAGGAATTTTTTTTATGATAGCCTCAACAATACCGAAAAGATAAAAATAAATTATACAAAACTAAATTTACCTCATATAATTATTCCAAAATTAAATGCACTAGGAAAAACCGATAAAGATAACCAATCAATGGTAGTTAATGTGGAAAATGAAAATAGTAATTCTATGTCTTTCTCTGAAGCATCTAGGTCTGAAACAACTGGTCGTATAGATGAACGTGATATTCCATCTCGAATTAATTCCCGGTCATCATCTCGTACACTAACAAGTAACTCTAGTACAGACACAGTACATTCCGCAGATGATATGACTCCTATCCTCAAAGAAGCCATAAATACTAAACCAAAACTATTTTTAATACATACATGGTATAAAAATGAACTCTTTGTTAAAATTAAATCTCATCCAAAACAAAATATTTCAGAAATATACTTAGCATTAAATAATTCGGAATTCCTCAAAGAATATATTAAACCTAAAATTAAATATTTCATTTATTACGAAAACAAAGCGCATCGATCATTGTTTAAGGACATAAAACGTCCCCCACAGGTTAGTCCTCGTAGTGACCCAGGCAGTAACGATCCGGGCCCTTTAACTTCAAAAGGTTGCGAAGAATCCAGGCGTTCTCCCTCTCAGAGAAGAAACCGCCCTTATTTCATATGATAAGTGGATAATAATTAAGACATTAGATATTAAACTTATTAAGTAAGAATTAGAATTAAATATGCACAGATATATATAACTAAATAGAATAGTAGAATTACAGTTAAATACCAGATTCTAAATAACTTTCGTTATATTTATGAGAGCATACAAGAAATTGAAACTGCTATTGCATTTAGTAAATTGCACACCTTACACCAATCTATTATTAATTCTACAGAGTTATTAGGTGTTTTTAAAGTGATAGAAAAACATGCACAAACAATTTATCCAGTAACAAAAAACAACTTACTTAAATTAGAACGTAATATAAATTTAATTTATTTATTATTTACACAAATACAGTATTTACAATGTTCTTAACCTATAAAGTAATAATAAAAATAATTAAAGAAGAAAGAAGAAAATCAAAACAAATTTAAAAAGTTTGGTCCCTGTGGCAGTGTACCTTTAACGCTGGCAGCATTTCCTCGCTGTATTGCGAGACTTATTCTTTGAGCCAGGAAAGTGCCAGCTCTGTGGTCACCGGTACTATCTACCAGGCGCCAACTTAAATCTTTAATAAGCGCCTGTGCACTTGAACCCCACGGCCCAAGAGTCTCTACTCCAAAGGGAACAAAATTGAAGTTGGAGGAAAGACTCTTATATTTGTGCCGTTTGTTAATTTCTGCCTGTTCTGCGGCCGCGCCAGCTTTTTTGCTTGTCCGAAGGAGATGAGACGGGGCAAAGGTGTCTACACAGGTAGCATCCCATACTAAAGCCCGTCCCATTTTCCAAGGGATCAAAGACATTCCATCCGGCCGCTTGCCATCGTCTCTTGCGATGCCTGTTGGCTCCAAAATTGCTGGAACATTGACAGAGGCAAGAGAGCGGCGTATAATGTCGCGAGAAAAACGACCTGCACTCTTTTGGCAGTGTAGGCCATGGTGTCCAAGGCTACTTACTTCAAAACCACAGGGACACTTATGGGGAGTACATATGGGCACTCCTAAGCGTAGGCTGATGGCAATTCGAAGTGATTCAGGGTTTAAAAGGGTGCCAGTGTTTGGCGAAGGATAAGCATTAAGCCAATGTCCAGCTTCCCTAGACCCCACAGCCATCAACCTTGCACGGTCTGTTATTGGAATGTGACCTAATAACTTTTTGAATTCACATTTGCAAAGAGGATCATCCCAGCTTCTTTGAAAGTTGACGCTAGAAGGCAAACTCAAACCTGGGTTGGATGCTATCCACGCGTTTCTTGCATCTGTTAAATCCGCAATCTCGTAGTTTGTAGAATAATATCTAAGGATTTTACCTACCAGACTGCTAGATTTGTGAGCAGATGAGAGAATCGCTGGAAGAGCTACACTTGTTATCTTGCGTACTCCTAATCCGCCAAAGCGAACAGGAAGCGATGCTTGATTCCAAGAAGGTGTATCAAAACGAACATTTAAAATAGATTCCAAAGAAGTTTTTAAAAGATTATCCAAATCACTTAAAAAAACTGAATGATTCCATAGAGGGCTACAGCGAAGTACGTAAGTTAATTTGGGAATAAAAAGGCAGAATTTTAAAATGAACAAAGCTGAGTGTGCTGTAATATCCAGAAGACGGTGAGAAAGATCTTTAAATTTTGATATTGTCGAGTTAATGTATTCTTCAAAACCTTCTTTGAAAATCGGTGCTCCTAAGAGGTACAGCGATTTTTTATTTATTATTTTTATATTTGGGGCTAAGGTATTAATTTTTTTTATTGTATGGTCGGTGTCCATATTCTCACCATGGAGATATATTTCACATTTATCAAAATTTAAAGTTAGACCCATTGAACTAAAATCTGATATTATTTTAGATAGATCTGAAAGTACTACATCTGCGTTACCTCCTAGAGTACCATCGTCAAGATACCAGACGTTAAAATTTGATTTTAAATTTTGTATGCAAGAATTTATTGCGAGACTAAAAATAGCCGGCCCAAGAGGATCACCTTGTTGACAACCAACTTCTGAAGAGAGTTCGTAACTCTTGTATGTTAATTTTGATGGCTCTGAGTAACACTGTAAAAGATAGTTATATATTTCTGGAATGTTTTCAAAAGACTTAGTCAGCAAGGTGTCCCTGCTGATTGAATTAAATGCATTCTTGACGTCAACTTTCAACAACACATCAAATTTTTCGTTAGAAAAAAAGCGTGCGCAAAGCGTGTATAGCAGCTTCACATCCACCTTTAGTGCCAAAGCCAAGTTGTGTTGGTTCAAAAATTTTGTTCAATTTACTAATTATATGTTTTACTGCAATTTTCGAGGTTAATCTGCGAAAAGTGCTACCTACAGCAATTGGCCTCACCCCACCATCTTTTTTGGTAAGAGCCACCAAGTTTGCCCCATATAAAATAGGAGCAATAGCTTGGTTTATCTCCCCGCAAAGCATTTTATTTACGAGTTTTTTAAGAGCTTCTAAAAGCCTAGCACCTGTATCACCAACACTGAATGAAGTAATATTATATTAAAGTCTTATATTGATAAGAATAAATTAGTATTTGTATTAGAAATTCCTTTGATAGAATCAGAAACGTATAACTATTACAAGGTTACTCCCATTCCTATAACAAAATCCTCTAAAACTTACACAATTATTCCTAAATATCCTTACCTTTTGGTGAATGGTTTGAAATACAGAAATGTGTTGAGCCCTTGCGAGAGTATAGAAGACAACAAATACTTATGTTCAGAAGAAAATATGGCAACAGACAATGAGGAAACATGTATCGAGGAATTAATGTTAATAAAGAATAATTACAGCCTATGTCATCAACATCAAATACGAATTGAGAAGCTAAAAATCCAGAAGATAATGAATAATAGCTGGTTGATATTCACAGCAGATAAAATAATTTTGTCAGAACACTGCAGAAACGACATCCGTCGATTCAGTTTACTGGGGACTTACATCGTGACGCCAAGTCAAGGGTGCAACATGCAAATTGGCAGAACGATCTTCGGTCAATCAAGCAATGTATCGGATGTGAATATAGAGAGATGCCACTGGTGGTGATTCCCGAACTTCAGGAAGATTTAGCAACGGCAGATAAAAAGTTAGATTTGACAAACGTGGACTTCAGTGACGTAAAAGAAATGTTAAATAATGTGAGAAATAGCAATAGTGAAATAGTGGTGGAAAGTGTGGTGACACATAACATAAGTGTATGGACATTAGTTCTTTATTTTATAGTAGTAATAATAGTAATTGTTATAATATTAAAGTTTAAATTGTATTCTATTTGCAATAAAAGAAATTCTCCGAAGTCACCTTTAGCCCCTTCGGATAATTTCTCTCTTAGGGAGGGAGGAGTTAAGAGTACCAACCCTATTAATATATGCTTTGCTAGCACTAAGCCGAATGTAGGTCGTGCGTCAGCAACGACCAATACTTAGTAAGTAAATCTGAATGTATAAAGGCACGAAGAAATAGATATTAAGTTGATTATTGTTTAGTTCTTAATTAAGTGCTGTCACTCTGTTGATTTAAATAAATTATTTTTAAACCAAAAGTCCGTTGCCGTTCCTTTACTCACGCGCCTTAATAAATTTGTTTTTGCTTTGAGTCGAACTCGCAAAGTGGCTTCAAAACACGCAGCAATTATTGCTTATCACGGCCATAGATTTATATCGTTAGATAGGCCCTTACCTAAGTTTTGCGATATGGTATCCTTTTATGGGGAAATTCGGTAGACGTGAGTA